>PYHX02000494.1:69804294-69885795 GCA_004302925.2 Cochliomyia hominivorax
GGAAAATTTTCTATAAATCGAGAATTATCGAAAATTTATCTATAAATCGAGAATTTATCGAAAATTTTCTATAAAGTCGAGAATTTATCGAAAATTTTCTATAAATCGAGAATTTATCGAAAATTTTCTATAAATCGAGAATTTATCGAAAATTTTCTATAAATCGAGAATTTATCGAAAATTTTCTATAAATCGAGAATTTATCGAAATTTTCTATAAATCGAGAATTTATCGAAAATTTTTATCGAAAATTTTCTTTAAATCGAGTATTTATCGAAGAATATCTTTAAATCGAGATTTTATCAAAAATTTTCTCCAAATGGAGAATTTATCAAAAATTATAAATTTTCCAAATCGTAAATTTTCTATAAGTCGAGAATTTATTCGAAATTTCTATAAGTCCGAGAATTTATCGAAAATTTTCTTTAAATCGAGTATTTATCGAAGAATATCTATAAATCGAGATTTTATCAAAAATTTTCTCTAAATGGAGAATTTATCAAAAATTATAAATTTTCCAAATCGAAAATTTTCTATAAGTCGAGAATTTATCGAAAATTTTCTATAAGTCGAGAATTTATCGAAAAATTTTCTATAAGTCGAGAATTTATCGAAAATTTTCTATAAGTCGAGAATTTATCGAAAATTTTCTATAAATCGAGAATTTATCGAAAATTTTCTATAAATCGAGAATTTATCGAAAATTTTCTATAAATCGAGAATTTATCGAAAATTTTCTATAAATCGAGAATTTATCGAAAATTTTCTATAAATCGAGAATTTATCGAAAATTTTCTATAAATCGAGAATTTATCGAAAATTTTCTATAAATCGAGAATTTATCGAAAATTTTCTATAAATCGAGAATTTATCGAAAATTTTCTATAAATCGAGAATTTATCGAAAATTTTCTATAAATCGAGAATTTATCGAAAATTTTCTATAAATCGAGAATTTATCGAAAATTTTCTATAAATCGAGAATTTATCGAAAATTTTCTATAAATCGAGAATTTATCGAAAATTTTCTATAAATCGAGAATTTATCGAAAATTTTCTATAAATCGAGAATTTATCGAAAATTTTCTAATAAATCGAGAATTTATCGAAAATTTTCTATAAGTCGAGAATTTATCGAAAATTTTCTATAAATCGAGAATTTATCGAAAATTTTCTATAAATCGAGAATTTATCGAAAATTTTCTATAATCGAGAATTTATCGAAAATTTTCTATAAGTCGAGAATTTATCGAAAATTTTCTATAAATCGAGAATTTATCGAAAATTTTCTATAAATCGAGAATTTATCGAAAATTTTCTATAAATCGAGAATTTATCGAAAATTTTCTATAAATCGAGAATTTATCGAAAATTTTCTATAAATCGAGAATTTATCGAAAATTTTCTATAAATCGAGAATTTATCGAAAATTTTCTATAAATCGAGAATTTATCAAAATTTTCTATAAATCGAGAATTTATCGAAAATTTTCTATAAATCGAGAATTTATCAAAATTTTCTATAAATCGAGAATTTATCGAAAATTTTCTTTAAATCGAGTATTTATCGAAGAATATCTTTAAATCGAGATTTTATCAAAAATTTTTCTCCAATGGAGAATTTATCAAAAATTATAAAATTTTCCAAATCGTAAAATTTTCTATAAGTCGAGAATTTATCGAAAATTTTCTTTAAATCGAGTATTTATCGAAAGAATATCTATAAATCGAGATTTTATCAAAAATTTTCTCTAAATGGAGAATTTATCAAAAATTATAAATTTTCCAAATCGAAAATTTTCTATAAGTCGAGAATTTATCGAAATTTTCTATAAGTCGAGAATTATCGAAAATTTCTATAGTCGAGAATTTATCGAAAATTTTCTATAAGTCGAGAATTTATCGAAAATTTTCTATAAATCGAGAATTTATCGAAAATTTTCTATAAATCGAGAATTTATCGAAAATTTTCTTAATCGAGTATTATCGAAGAATATCTTAAATCGAGATTTTATCAAAAATTTTCTCTAAATGGAGAATTTATCAAAATTATAAATTTTCAAATCGTTAATTTCTATAAGTCGAGAATTTATCGAAAATTTTCTATAAGTCGAGAATTTATCGAAAATTTTCTTTAAATCGAGTATTTTATCGAAGAATATCTATAAATCGAGAATTTTATCAAAAATTTTCTCTAAATGGAGAATTTATCAAAAATTATAAATTTTCCAAATCGAAAATTTTCTATAAGTCGAGAATTTATCGAAAATCTTTCTATAAATTTCGAGAATTTATCGGTAAAATTTTCTATAAAGTCGAGAATTTATCGAAAATTTCTTAAATCGAGAATTTATCGAAAATTTTCTATAAATCGAGAATTATCGAAAATTTTCTATAAATCGAGAATTTATCGAAAATTTTCTATAAATCGAGAATTTATCGAAAATTTTTCTATAAATCGAGAATTTTAATCGAAAATTTTCTATAAATCGAGAATTTATCGAAAATTTTCTATAAATCGAGAATTTATCGAAAATTTTCTATAAATCGAGAATTTATCGAAAATTTTCTATAAATCGAGAATTTATCGAAAATTTTCTATAAATCGAGAATTTATCGAAAATTTTCTATAAATCGAGAATTTATCGAAAATTTTCTATAAATCGAGAATTTATCGAAAATTTTCTATAAATCGAGAATTTATCGAAAATTTTCTATAAATCGAGAATTTATCGAAAATTTTCTATAAATCGAGAATTTATCGAAAATTTTCTATAAATCGAGAATTTATCGAAAATTTTCTATAAATCGAGAATTTATCGAAAATTTTCTATAAATCGAGAATTTATCGAAAATTTTCTATAAATCGAGAATTTATCGAAAATTTTCTATAAGTCGAGAATTTATCGAAAATTTTCTATAAGTCGAGAATTTATCGAAAATTTTCTATAAATCGAGAATTTATCGAAAATTTTCTATAAATCGAGAATTTATCGAAAATTTTCTATAAATCGAGAATTTATCGAAATTTTCTATAAATCGAGAATTTATCGAAAATTTTCTTTAAATCGAGTATTTATCGAAGAATATCTTTAAATCGAGATTTTATCAAAAAATTTTCTCCAAATGGAGAATTTATCAAAAATTATAAATTTTCCAAATCGTAAATTTTATAAGTCGAGAATTTATCGAAAATTTTCTTTAAATCGAGTATTTATCGAAGAATATCTATAAATCGAGATTTTATCAAAAATTTTCTCTAAATGGAGAATTTATCAAAAATTATAAATTTTCCAAATCGAAAATTTTCTATAAGTCGAGAATTTATCGAAAATTTTCTATAAGTCGAGAATTTATCGAAAATTTTCTATAAGTCGAGAATTTATCGAAAATTTTCTATAAATCGAGAATTTATCGAAAATTTTCTATAAATCGAGAATTTATCGAAAATTTTCTATAAATCGAGAATTTATCGAAAATTTTCTATAAATCGAGAATTTATCGAAAATTTTCTATAGATCGAGAATTTATCGAAAATTTTCTATAGATCGAGAATTTATCGAAAATTTTCTATAGATCGAGAATTTATCGAAAATTTTCTATAGATCGAGAATTTATCGAAAATTTTCTATAAATCGAGAATTTATCGAAAATTTTCTATAAATCGAGAATTTATCGAAAATTTTCTATAAATCGAGAATTTATCGAAAATTTTCTATAAATCGAGAATTTATCGAAAAATTTTCTATAAATCGAGAATTTATCGAAAATTTTCTATAAATCGAGAATTTATCGAAAATTTTCTATAAATCGAGAATTTATCGAAAATTTTCTATAAATCGAGAATTTATCGAAAATTTTCTATAAATCGAGAATTTATCGAAAATTTTCTATAAATCGAGAATTTATCGAAAATTTTCTATAAGTCGAGAATTTATCGAAAATTTTCTATAAGTCGAGAATTTATCGAAAATTTTCTATAAATCGAGAATTTATCGAAAATTTTCTATAAATCGAGAAATTTTCTAAAATCAGAATTATTCGAAATTTTCTATAAATCGAGAATTTATCGAAATTTTCTATAAATCGAGAATTTATCGAAAATTTCTATAAATCGAAATTTATCAAATTTTAAATCGAGAATTTATCGAAAATTTTCTATAAATCGAGAATTTATCGAAAATTCTATAAATCGAGAAATTTATCGAAAATTTCTATAAATCGAGAATTTATCGAAAATTTTCTATAAATCGAGAATTTATCGAAAATTTTCTATAAATCGAGAATTTATCGAAAATTTTCTATAAATCGAGAATTTATCGAAAATTTTCTATAAAGTCGAGAATTTATCGAAAATTTTCTATAAATCGAGAATTAATCGAAAATTTTCTATAAATCGAGAATTTATCGAAAATTTTCTATAAATCGAGAATTTATCGAAATTTTCTATAAATCGAGAATTTATCGAAAATTTTCTATAAATCGAGAATTTATCGAAAATTTTCTATAAATCGAGAATTTATCGAAAATTTTCTATAAATCGAGAATTTATCGAAAATTTCTATAATCGAGAATTTATCGAAAATTTTCTATAAATCGAGAATTTATCGAAAATTTTCTATAAATCGAGAATTTATCGAAAATTTTCTATAAATCGAGAATTTATCGAAAATTTTCTATAAATCGAGAATTTATCGAAAATTTTCTATAAATCGAGAATTTATCGAAAATTTTCTATAAATCGAGAATTTATCGAAAATTTTCTATAAATCGAGAATTTATCGAAAATTTTCTATAAATCGAGAATTTATCGAAAATTTTCTATAAATCGAGAATTTATCGAAAGTTTTCTGTAGATTGGGAATTAATTAATAATTTTCTTAAATTTGGGAATTTATCGCAAGTTTTCCCAAATTAAGAACTTGTCGAAAATCTTCTCTGAATTCGGAATTTATCAAAATTTTTATTTTATCAAAAATTAATCGAAAATTTTCTTTAAATCGAGAATTTATCGAAAATTTTCTTTAAATCGGGTATTTATCGAAGAATATCTATGTTCTCTGTATCCGGGGTTAATCGAAAAATTTTGCTCATTTTTGTGATCCCTTTATGATCGTCCCTCTTAAATGAAAATGAAGAAAATACAGCCACTTAACCTTTATTCATGTAGCAGTTGTAGTTGTTGCTGTTGTTGTTGTTTTATATTACCAGGTTCTGGTATATCATTATTGACCATATCTCTATTTTTCCATTCAATATTCTTCACTACTTTGTTATTTATTTGTTATTGCTCTTTTAGTTGTATTATAGTTATAGTTGTTTGTTTGATTGTAGCCTTGTTTGTTGCAACATGTTGTGGTTGCATTTGACCTTAAAAATTGCCTTCTTTATCATTACAATAACGATAATGTCGATGTGTGTGTGTGAGAGCATGTGTGTCTGTTTAAATTACAGTACTTTTAGCCTTTATGCAGTTTTTTCTGTTTCTCTCTCTCTCTAACAATTTTTGTTGTTGTCTCTGTTAATATGTTATGGTTTGGCTCGATTTGGTTTGGTTGGGTTTGTGTTCGTATTTAAGTTATTTCTGGTAGAATAAAAAGGACGTTCTTTGTTTGTTTTCTTTTTTATTTGTTCTAAAGCAGAAGAGGATCGTTAAAATTGTTAACAATTTTTTTATGTGAGGACAGAACTAAACACTTCTCAATGTTTGTGTGATTGCGACTGTGTGTTTGTGTGAGAGAGAAGTGTGCCAGAACCAATATTAAACATATGTCCAACTTGTCCTTTTTTATTTTAGTGGTTTTTCACTCGTTATACGAATATTATTCTTTGGTTGTTCTTTTGGTAACATATGGTCACTTTTGTGTTGAATTTTGGTTTAACATTTTAAGGAGCAAAAAAAAAAAAACATTTTGTACTTTTTTTAGGGGTTTAATTTAACTATTTATTTTGTATACACTTTTTAATGATTGTCCTTATTTATAGCTGGAGTCAATGTTTTTAATTTGAAGGGAGTATTTAGTTTGTTAATAAGTAAGTAATGTCAGCTTTCTAATAAATCAAATTATCTTTATCGAAAATTCTCTATAAATAGAGAATTTATCGAAAATTCTCTATAAATAGAGAATTTATCGAAAATTCTCTATAAATAGAGAATTTATCGAAAATTCTCTATAAATAGAGAATTTATCGAAAATTCTCTATAAATAGAGAATTTATCGAAAATTCTCTATAAATAGAGAATTTATCGAAAATTCTCTATAAATAGAGAATTTATCGAAAATTCTCTATAAATAGAGAATTTATCGAAAATTCTCTATAAATAGAGAATTTATCGAAAATTCTCTATAAATAGAGAATTTATCGAAAATTCTCTATAAATAGAGAATTTATCGAAAATTCTCTATAAATAGAGAATTTATCGAAAATTCTCTATAAATAGAGAATTTATCGAAAATTCTCTATAAATAGAGAATTTATCGAAAATTCTCTATAAATAGAGAATTTATCGAAAATTCTCTATAAATAGAGAATTTATCGAAAATTCTCTATAAATAGAGAATTTATCGAAAATTCTCTATAAATAGAGAATTTATCGAAAATTCTCTATAAATAGAGAATTTATCGAAAATTCTCTATTTATAGAGAATTTATCGAAAATTCTCTATGAATAGAGAATTTATCGAAAATT
Organism: Cochliomyia hominivorax; assembly: GCA_004302925.2. Taxonomy (NCBI): domain Eukaryota; kingdom Metazoa; phylum Arthropoda; class Insecta; order Diptera; family Calliphoridae; genus Cochliomyia; species Cochliomyia hominivorax. The sequence continues at coordinate 69,810,984 of PYHX02000494.1, forward strand.
CTCTATGAATAGAGAATTTATCGAAAATTCTCTATGAATAAAAAAATTCTCTATAAATAGAGAATTTATCGAAAATTCTCTATAAATAGAGAATTTATCGAAAATTCTCTATAAATAGAGAATTTATCGAAAATTCTCTATAAATAGAGAATTTATCGAAAATTCTCTATAAATAGAGAATTTATCGAAAATTCTCTATAAATAGAGAATTTATCGAAAATTCTCTATAAATAGAGAATTTATCGAAAATTCTCTATAAATAGAGAATTTATCGAAAATTCTCTATAAATAGAGAATTTATCGAAAATTCTCTATAAATAGAGAATTTATCGAAAATTCTCTATAAATAGAGAATTTTTAGAAAATTCTCTATAAATAGAGAATTTATCGAAAATTTTCTATAAATAGAGAATTTATCGAAAATTCTCTAAATCACTTTCTCTAAATCAAGAATTTATCGAAAAATTTTCCTAAAACGAATCGAAACTTCTCGAAAATTGTCTCTAATTCTTTAAATTGTGGATTTATCGAAATTTTTCTCTTAATCGAAAATTTATCGATAATTTTCTTTGAGTTCAATTTTTCTCTTGTAACTCTTTCTTTAGTGCTGAAGGGCATTTGAAATTCGTCTTTCCCTTTTACATTATTTTTACTTTTTGTTTTGTTTTTTAAATTCCTTCATGTTCGTTTGTCAGTGTGTTCCTTAAAGCGTGAAACTCACAAATTATAGTCCTTTTTTCACAATGTTATATTTTTTTTGAGAATGATGATGATGATGAGTAGAATTTTTTTGTTGTTCACTTTAACATTATTTGTGTTTCAATAGTTAAATGATTGTGATAATGATGATGATGATGATCGCTATAATATGATGGCGGTAATTTGGCAATGAGTCCTTTAATAAAACGATATACAAAACAAAAAAGGAGGAAAATATATTCGTAGACAATTGGCAGCATAAAGTGAAATAATTTAAATGAATGGAACAGTGAATGATTAATTTTGTATGTGTCACAGTTTTTACACTGAAAAAAATTTCTTTATAAGTTTTAAAATATAAAAAGTTTTCTTCCCAGTTGAAAAGGATCAAAGGATTGTCGTACATTGTGTACAATTTTTGTTTGTTTCATTTCATAAATTAATTTTTTGACGAATTTAAAAAAAAAATCTACATTCCCGTGATGGCTAATTTTGAGGGGACATTGCTTGCATCCACGATATAAGGGAGATAAGGGCCTAGACCCCTGCAAATATACACGAAAATATTCCACCTCTTTTCATATTAAATTTAATTTTAGTATCTATTACGGTTCAAAAGTAACAAATGGACCACTTTGGAAGGTCACCAGCACTCCGAACGACTGAGGGTTTAAACCGTTTAAATTTTTTATCTAACGGTTCAAAAGTAACAGAGTTATTTCCGAAAAAATGTTTTGAAATCATTTTGAAATTTCGACAGATCCTTCTAAAATAATTTCGGTATTTTTTGTTTATTATGGACTGCTGATCTATAGCATAGCTACGATCAATTGTGGATCGGTCCTCTAGAAATTTAGCACATTGATAAATGATTAATGACGAATTTAATTAAAATTTGTTTTTATTTATGAGTAAAATAAGCTGAGTGAACATTTTTATGGGAGCTATTAGGAATACTGAACCGATTCCCAATAATTCTAATTGGTTTTGCCCCTTTGCCTCAGATAATCATGTATACACAAATTGATCGATAAAGTTGAAAAATTTCGACCTGAAGAACGTTCAGAATATAATACTGTAAGAGGATTCTTTCATATATTCATTTCTGATTTTCTGGTTCGATCGGTATATATATTTTAAATACATGATTCCTTAAAAAAATTCTCCCATCAGATATAAATTTAATTAAAAAACATTAACATCTATAAGTTTCCTGAGCTTAAAACTACATTGCGGTCTAGACTGGGAGTTATCTGAAATTTTGGATTGATCATCTTTGATCAGTAAAATATTCTTTGGCCCGGATAAGCACTTTTGATCAATTTCTGGATGTAGTTATAAAATTGCGACCTGTAGAACCACGTGGAAGTACAAACATCGTTTACTTGATCAGTAGGTGTTTGTGGTCCGATTAGTATAATTTAAGGTGGATAAATATTTTTTATACATCCGATTTTTTTAGATCAAATTTCTCTCCGAAGGGACTTTTGTGTCTAAGATATTACAACGGTTTAGTCAAGGCCCCAGATAAGAATGCTTGTTTAAATTTCTGGCGATATGTAACAAACAGGAACCTCACGTAAGGACGGACATCGTCAAATCGTTTCATAATGTATTTGTGAATCGATTTTTTAAATGTCCGATTTTTCTAGATCGAATTTCTCCTCTTTCTGAACTTAAAACTATATCCGGAAAGGCATTTGTATGAACAAAATATTGGATCACTCATCACCAATCTTAAAAGCTTCCATCCTTGGCCCCAGATATTTATCTGTTGTTAAATTTCTGGAGATGGCAAGCCAGACAGAAGGACAAACATTGTTAATTTGATTTAAGAAGTGTTTCCCGATCATAACCGGTTTTTCTAGATCATATATCTCTTATCAGATATAAAACCCCTGTATATAATTCGGATACAATTAAAACTGATTTTCTTAGATTTTCTATTCAACTTTTAAGCGATTTTGATTAAAAAATCGTCTTTGAGAGATATTTTTTCTCAGTGCTTCTTTTTGACACTTCCTAACTGCCAATGACACTCGACAACATTCCGTTTTTGTTTTGCTAACTTGTTTTGGGGTTGGGGTGCCACAACCTGGGGCAATAACTGTAAGAATATTTATTTATGTCTTATACCGTTTGTTAGTCTTGGTTTTTTTTTTTTGCTTTATAAGTGAAGAACCTCTTTTACAACAACTAAACACACAACGAAATAACAAAAACAACCCTAAATTTTGTGAAAAGTGACTTTAACAACACCCTCGCGTGGTGCCATCGGAAAAAAAGGACACTTAAAAATAATTTACTATTTTTGATATGTTAATGATGATGAGTATTTTATTTAATTTATGCATTTTATGGAAAAAGGACTATTTCTCATTGAGACCCTAAAAAAGTGGTCAATTTCGAAAAGTAACTCGTGGTAAAAATATTTGTTTTTGTCTTCCAAAGACACGAGCTAAAAAGCCAAAAGCAAGAGATTGCAAGAGGGATGATATTTGAAATAAAAATGAATGAATTAAAGTTATTTTTACGTTATTTTGTTGATATTTAGCAATTGATTACAATAATAATTTAATGAAAGAAGAAGAACAATTTTGAACTTGAGTTATAACTCGTGCTGATCACGAGTCATCAAAAAAGAGGCAACACATGGTCATGTTTTTCTGTTTTTAGTTGAGACGAACAGTTGGTCTAATTGTAAGAATTAATATTTTTTTTTCTTGTTTTCTGAACAACTGACGCTTTTTAGAATTTCCTCATGTTGTTGTAGTTGTTGCAGCTACTGAGGAATTTCTGTAAAAGAAATGTTAATTAAAAAGTTAAGAAAGGAATTTCACAAAAGAGATGATTAGTTTTAACTAGACCTTTGAATTGTTAAGATCGTTTCGTCATAAAAGTAACATTAAAAAAGAAAATTAGAAAAAGACTAAAATTCAAAAATGAATTTAAGTGAAAATTATTTAGTGTCTTATAAATATCAACCAGCTTCCCGCAACTTAACCGATTTTACTTATGGTTCCTCCAACGAAGATGACAATACCCCATACATTGGTAGTCCTAATTATCCTGCCGCAACACATTTTAATAATCAAAATATTTATATGGATTCTTGGCCTTTAACACCCAACACAACACCAGATAATACTCCCGATTATTATACACAAACCTATATATCCTCTGATCCCTCAAGCCTCTCCGATATACAAAATTCCACAACCACAAATAATTCTACAAATAAAACGAAATCAAAATCGGAAAAGAAATCGAAAAAATCGAATACGATTTCGAAAAAACAATCTTCAGCCAATAGTATGGGACCCCTCAGTCCCACGATCTTAAAGAAAAGACGTCAGGCTGCCAATGCTCGTGAGCGTAAACGTATGAATGGTTTAAATGAGGCATTTGATCGTTTAAGAGAAGTTGTGCCGGCTCCTTCGTTGGAACAGAAACTATCGAAATTTGAGACATTACAAATGGCTCAAACATATATAATGGCTTTAATGGATATGTTGGATCAGGGTACTGATAATTCGGATATAAGCTATAATAGTGTATATTCACCAGATACAATGAATTCCTCAGAATATTCTCACGACTTAAGTTTTCAGTGAGAATAGACAAACAAAAACAAAGAAATGAAAGCTGAAACCAAAAGAGTCACGAAAAGAAAACCAAAGAGATTCATATCCGCTCCCTGGAAATTTTGAATACCCAACATTTAAGAGAAAATAACATATCAAAACTCTCTCCCACTCTTCAAATCAACCAGCTAAAAAGAGAATAATCCAGCAATAGATTATGGTCCTTCGCAATTGGATTTAAACAGGAACTTTTCAAATTAAATTTATTTGAAAAATTTTTAAGTCATTTCCTGAAATTAACTTTAACTTTAAATATTATTTTAAATATTTAACACCCCTCTCTGCTCCACAAACCCTAAAGTCTTCAGCCACTTTTCCACAAAATTTCCACAATACTAAATTAACAACAAAGAAAGAAAGGAAATTTGTCTCGACCCTGATTGTGACCACAATTTCAAATCTTGCTGTTAACAATGTTGTTGTTGCAAACAATAACCTGATTTAGCACGTGCTAAACATTAAATTTGATGAGTTCTTCGTTTCTCTTCTTTCATTCCCAAAAATATGCGAAATAACAACCGGCTTAAAAATCGAAATCAAAGGAATGTCTCAAATGATGAGAAAATATCGTGAAAACATGTTTCCGCCACGTTTAATGTTACCCGCTAATTGGTGCTCAAAATGCAATAAAAGACCCAAGAGAAAATTTTGAAAAATATCTCAGTATAGGAAAGACCATTAACTCGATTATAGATCAGTTAAGAGACTGGAATAGTAATCAAATTAAAGTTCACTCGTTTAGAATATAAATAAATAAATGATAGATCAGTCAGTGGACTAGACTACGAATTCATTTTTCCATGACAATTGGATCTACATTCCGGAACGACCCAAAAATGTTTATTCCATCGAAAGCTGTATCAAACGTATGTTCTTTCCCCATGAAGGATTTATCTTGTATCCGATAAGCAAATAAGCTGTTATAACAACTACAATTTCGATTAGAAACCAGGTAATAAATCAGTCTATAAACTCGTTTATAGATCAGTCTATAGATTAGTGTCTATAAACTCGTTTATAGATCAGTCTAGAGAATAGTGTATAAACTAGTTTATAGACCTGTCTATAGATCAGTGTATAAACTCGTTTATAGATCAGTCTATACACTAGTGTATAAACTCGTTTATAGATCAGTCCATAGACTAGTGTATAAAATCGTTTATAGATCAGTCTATATGCTAGTGTCTATAAACTCGTTTATAGATCAGTCTATAGATTAGTGTCTATAAACTCGTTTACAGATCAGTCCATAGACTAGTGTCTATAAACTCGTTTATAGATCAGTCTATAGACTAGTGTCTATAAACTCGTTTATAGATCAGTCTATAGACTAGTGTATAAACTCGTTTATAGATCAGTCTATAGACTAGTGTATAAACTCGTTTATAGATCAGTCTATAGACTAGTGTCTATAAACTCGTTTATAGATCAGTCTATAGACTAGTGTCTATAAACTCGTTTACAGATCAGTCCATAGACTAGTGTCTATAAACTCGTTTATAGATCAGTCTATAGACTAGTGTCTATAAACTCGTTTATAGATCAGTCTATAGACTAGTGTATAAACTCGTTTATAGATCAGTCTATAGACTAGTGTCTATAAACTCGTTTATAGATCAGTCTATAGATTAGTGTCTATAAACTCGTTTACAGATCAGTCCATAGACTAGTGTCTATAAACTCGTTTATAGATCAGTCTATAGACTAGTGTCTATAAACTCGTTTATAGATCAGTCTATAGACTAGTGTATAAACTCGTTTATAGATCAGTCTATAGACTAGTGTATAAACTCGTTTATAGATCAGTCTATAGACTAGTGTCTATAAACTCGTTTATAGATCAGTCTATAGACTAGTGTCTATAAACTCGTTTATAGATCAGTCTATAGACTAGTGTCTATAAACTCGTTTATAGATCAGTCTATAGACTAGTGTCTATAAACTCGTTTATAGATCAGTCTATAGACTAGTGTCTATAAACTCGTTTATAGATCAGTCTATAGACTAGTGTATAAACTCGTTTATAGATCAGTCTATAGACTAGTGTCTATAAACTCGTTTACAGATCAGTCCATAGACTAGTGTATAAACTCCTTTATAGATCAGTCTATAGACTAGTGTATAAACTCGTTTATAGATCAGTCTATAGACTAGTGTCTATAAACTCGTTTATAGATCAGTCTATAGACTAGTGTCTATAAACTCGTTTATAGATCAGTCTATAGACTAGTGTCTATAAACTCGTTTATAGATCAGTCTATAGACTAGTGTCTATAAACTCCTTTATAGATCAGTCTATAGACTAGTGTCTATAAACTCCTTTATAGATCAGTCTATAGACTAGTGTATAAACTCGTTTATAGATCATTCTATAGACTAGTGTATAAACTCCTTTATAGATCAGTCTATAGACTAGTGTCTATAAACTCCTTTATAGATCAGTCTATAGACTAGTGTCTATAAACTCCTTTATAGATCAGTCTATAGACTAGTGTCTATAAACTCCTTTATAGATCAGTCTATAGACTAGTGTATAAACTCGTTTATAGATCAGTCTATAGACTAGTGTCTATAAACTCCTTTATAGATCAGTCTATAGACTAGTGTCTATAAACTCCTTTATAGATCAGTCTATAGACTAGTGTCTATAAACTCCTTTATAGATCAGTCTATAGACTAGTGTCTATAAACTCCTTTATAGATCAGTCTATAGACTAGTGTCTATAAACTCCTTTATAGATCAGTCTATAGACTAGTGTATAAACTCGTTTATAGATCAGTCTATAGACTAGTGTCTATAAACTCGTTTATAGATCAGTCTATAGACTAGTGTCTATAAACTCCTTTATAGATCAGTCTATAGACTAGTGTCTATAAACTCCTTTATAGATCAGTCTATAGACTAGTGTATAAACTCGTTTATAGATCAGTCTATAGACTAGTGTATAAACTCGTTTATAGATCAGTCTATAGACTAGTGTCTATAAACTCGTTTATAGATCAGTCTATAGACTAGTGTCTATAAACTCGTTTATAGATCAGTCTATAGACTAGTGTCTATAAACTCCTTTATAGATCAGTCTATAGACTAGTGTCTATAAACTCCTTTATAGATCAGTCTATAGACTAGTGTCTATAAACTCCTTTATAGATCAGTCTATAGACTAGTGTATAAACTCGTTTATAGATCAGTCTATAGACTAGTGTCTATAAACTCGTTTATAGATCAGTCTATAGACTAGTGTCTATAAACTCCTTTATAGATCAGTCTATAGACTAGTGCCTATAAACTCCTTTATAGATCAGTCTATAGACTAGTGTATAAACTCGTTTATAGATCAGTCTATAGACTAGTGTATAAACTCGTTTATAGATCAGTCTATAGACTAGTGTCTATAAACTCGTTTATAGATCAGTCTATAGACTAGTGTCTATAAACTCCTTTATAGATCAGTCTATAGACTAGTGTCTATAAACTCCTTTATAGATCAGTCTATAGACTAGTGTATAAACTCGTTTATAGATCAGTCTATAGACTAGTGTATAAACTCCTTTATAGATCAGTCTATAGACTAGTGTATAAACTCGTTTATAGATCAGTCTATAGACTAGTGTCTATAAACTCGTTTACAGATCAGTCCATAGACTAGTGTATAAACTCCTTTATAGATCAGTCTATAGACTAGTGTATAAACTCGTTTATAGATCAGTCTATAGACTAGTGTATAAACTCGTTTATAGATCAGTCTATAGACTAGTGTCTATAAACTCGTTTATAGATCAGTCTATAGACTAGTGTCTATAAACTCGTTTATAGATCAGTCTATAGACTAGTGTCTATAAACTCGTTTATAGATCAGTCTATAGACTAGTGTCTATAAACTCGTTTATAGATCAGTCTATAGACTAGTGTCTATAAACTCGTTTATAGATCAGTCTATAGACTAGTGTCTATAAACTCCTTTATAGATCAGTCTATAGACTAGTGTCTATAAACTCCTTTATAGATCAGTCTATAGACTAGTGTATAAACTCGTTTATAGATCATTCTATAGACTAGTGTATAAACTCCTTTATAGATCAGTCTATAGACTAGTGTCTATAAACTCCTTTATAGATCAGTCTATAGACTAGTGTCTATAAACTCCTTTATAGATCAGTCTATAGACTAGTGTATAAACTCGTTTATAGATCAGTCTATAGACTAGTGTATAAACTCGTTTATAGATCATTCTATAGACTAGTGTATAAACTCGTTTATAGATCAGTCTATAGACTAGTGTCTATAAACTCCTTTATAGATCAGTCTATAGACTAGTGTCTATAAACTCCTTTATAGATCAGTCTATAGACTAGTGTATAAACTCGTTTATAGATCATTCTATAGACTAGTGTATAAACTCGTTTATAGATCAGTCTATAGACTAGTGTATAAACTCGTTTATAGATCAGTCTATAGACTAGTGTCTATAAACTCCTTTATAGATCAGTCTATAGACTAGTGTATAAACTCGTTTATAGATCATTCTATAGACTAGTGTATAAACTCGTTTATAGATCAGTCTATAGACTAGTGTATAAACTCGTTTATAGATCATTCTATAGACTAGTGTATAAACTCGTTTATAGATCAGTCTATAGACTAGTGTCTATAAACTCCTTTATAGATCAGTCTATAGACTAGTGTCTATAAACTCCTTTATAGATCAGTCTATAGACTAGTGTCTATAAACTCCTTTATAGATCAGTCTATATGCTAGTGAATGAACTAATTGTATAAACTAGTTTATACACTAGATAAAGACTACAATTACGGTTATAGTACAATTCAGTAGAGGTATCTGCTTTAAAATTTCCTATTGGGTCTCCTTATTTCCACCTGTCGAACTACGTGCTTTAGTTATCATATTTGGGGATTTTAACATCACAGATTTAAGTTAAGCCTCCCACAATAACACCTCTAGTAGTTTTAACAACTAAACCTTCATCCATAACTCTCTGCCACTTACGACAGTCTAAATTCTTCTTCTTTTTTTACAAATATTTACCAAAGATTTAGCAATTTCAGTGCGGTTTTTTACCGGTGTTCCATGAAGGGTGCGAGAGAGAGAGGAGTTTTAACCAAAAAACTGCGTGTCTAAGTGTTGTTTATAGACGTTCGAGAGACAATAAAAATCAAAATGGGAGCAACAGCAACAACAAGAATTTTAAATGCTTTTATACCTGTTCATACTTTAAGCTATAATCCCTATTTATGTGCTTCTATTTAAGGTCTTTTATGCTTTTTATTATTTTTATCTTGGGAACGACTTTTTGTTGCTTTTTGTTGTAAACGCAACAATTTAAAAAAATCCCTTTTTAAGACTCAGAGAATGTTGGGAGTGGATATGAGTGTTAATTTTTGTAAATTGTTAAAGAAAATGTTTATACAAGAGATGTGTGAGTATGTGTAAGTTTATGTTGTTTGGATAAATGTATAAGTATTTGTAATTTAGTTAGAATTTAGGTCCTATATATGTATGTTGTATCTATGTGTTAGTGAAGTTATTGTGATTTTAATTGTAATTGTTAAGAACAACGTTATAAATGTCTATAATGTTTGAGAATGTACTTAAATTTAAGTGTGTATAGACTATTTGTATAAATTGTATTAGTATTTGTATTATTTTTTATAAACGAATTTATTTTCCTAAGTATCAATGTAAACAGATCCCAAAATAATATTATTAAATGTATTTGTACGATTTTTATTAGATTTTAAGCTTATTTTTTGCTTCTTCTTCTCTTTTTTTCTTGTATATTTTAAGTATTATTGTATTTTTGTAAGAAATCTGATGTCTAAGGATTATGTTATTTTAAATTTAAATTGAGAAAATTGTAGAAATAAATATTTATACTGCGAAAAAAATAATAATAAAAGATAAAAAATTTGAAGAAAGATAAAGTTATTGAATGGTGTTTAATTTTTTGAAGGGAAAATGTTGAAGGGAAATGGTTTTAAGGCGAGAGATAAATTTGATATACACATATATTATAATATAATAACGTCTTAAATAAGGAAAAACTCAAAAGCGATTAGCAAATATTAAAATAAAAAAAAAAATATTTGAATCTTTTAGAAAAATTTGAATTTTTAGTGAAAATCTGAATTTTTAGTGAAAATGTGAATTTTTAGTGAAAATGCGAATTTTTAGTGAAAATTTGAATTTTTAGTGAAAATTTGAATTTTTAGTGAAAATTTGAATTTTTAGTGAAAATGCGAATTTTTAGTGAAAATGCGAATTTTTAGTGAAAATGCGAATTTTTAGTGAAAATGTGAATTTTTAGTGAAAATGTGAATTTTTAGTGAAAATTTGAATTTTTAGTGAAAATGTGAATTTTTAGTGAAAATTTGAATTTTTAGTGAAAATTTGAATTTTTAATGAAAATTTCAATTTTTAATGAAAATTTGAATTTTTAGTGAAAATTTCAATTTTTAGTGAAAATTTGAATTTTTTTCGTGAAAATTTGAATTTTTAGTGAAAATTTGAATTTTTTTCGTGCAATTTGAATTTTTAGTGAAAATTTGAATTTTTTTCGTGAAAATTTGAATTTTTAGTGAAAATTTGAATTTTTTTCGTGAAAATTTGAATTTTTAGTGAAAATTTGAATTTTTTTCGTGAAAATTTGAATTTTTAGTGAAAATTTGAATTTTTTTCGTGAAAATTTGAATTTTTAGTGAAAATTTGAATTTTTTTCGTGAAAATTTGAATTTTAGTGAAAATTTGAATTTTTTAGTGAAAATTTGAATTTTTAGTGAAAATTTGATTTTTTAGTGAAAATGTGAATTTTTAGTGAAAATGTGAATTTTTAGTGAAAATGTGCATTTTTAGTGAAAATGTGCATTTTTAGTGAAAATGTGCATTTTTAGTGAAAATTTGAATTTACAGTGAAAATTTGAATTTTTAGTGAAAATTTGAATTTTTTAGTGAAAATTTGAATTTTTTAGTGAAAATTTGAATTTTTAGTGAAAATTTGATTTTTTAGTGAAAATGTGAATTTTTAGTGAAAATGTGAATTTTTAGTGAAAATGTGCATTTTTAGTGAAAATGTGCATTTTTAGTGAAAATTTGAATTTACAGTGAAAATTTGAATTTTTAGTGAAAATTTGAATTTTTTAGTGAAAATTTGAATTTTTAGTGAAAATTTGATTTTTTAGTGAAAATGTGAATTTTTAGTGAAAATGTGAATTTTTAGTGAAAATGTGAATTTTTAGTGAAAATGTGAATTTTTAGTGAAAATGTGAATTTTTAGTGAAAATGTGAATTTTTAGTGAAAATGTGCATTTTTAGTGAAAATGTGCATTTTTAGTGAAAATTTGAATTTACAGTGAAAATTTAATTTTTAGTGAAAATTTGAATTTATAGTGAAAATTTGATTTTTTAGTGAAAATGTGAATTTTTAGTGAAAATTTGAATTTTTAGTGAAAATTTGAATTTTTAGTGAAAATTTGAATTTTTAGTGAAAATTTGAATTTTTAGTGAAAATTTGAATTTTTAGTGAAAATTTGAATTTTTAGTGAAAATTTGAATTTTTAGTGAAAATTTGAATTTTTAGTGAAAATTTGAATTTTTAATGAAAATTTGAATTTATAGTGCAAATTTGAATTTTTTAGTGAAAATTTGAATTTTTAGTGAAAATTTGAATTTTTAGTGAAAATTTGAATTTTTAGTGAAAATTTGAATTTTTAGTGAAAATTTGAATTTTTTGTGAAAATTTGAATTTTTAGTGAAAATTTGAATTTTTAGTGAAAATTTGAATTTTTTGTGAAAATTTGAATTTTTAGTGAAAATTTGAATTTTTTGTGAAAATTTGAATTTTTAGTGAAAATTTGAATTTTTAGTGAAAATTTGAATTTTTAGTGAAAATTTGAATTTTTAGTGAAAATTTGAATTTTTAGTGAAAATTTGAATTATTAGTGAACATTCTAGAGAATAGATTAGATTTTAGTTCAGATTCAAATTTTATTTTAGTCCAGATTCCTGTTCAGGTTCTTGTTCAAATTCTGGTTCAGATTCTAATTAAGTTTTAATTCAGATTTTAATTTGGATTGTAGATTAGATCCTCATATGGATTCTCGTTCAGATTCATATACAGATTCAGATCGTTTTTAGTTTTAGTTTAAATTTTGTACTCTTATAAAATTCTTAAAAAAGAGTTTAATTATTAAACGAAGATTTTATTCTTTTCCAGGTGATTTGCCCACAATTCCATTCCATTCATCCCAAAATGTAAGTAATTTATTTCAAATTATTATTTGCTATTAAACTTAATTGTTTTTATTTTATTTGTTTATTATTGAAAATATAATTAATTTTAATAAGATATTGCAAAAAGCTTTAAATTAAAAGCTTAAAAAAAGCTTATCATATTCTAACAATTTATTTGAAAATAATAAAATATTTGTAACTGAATAAATCCAAAGAATGAAAATCCTCTTACAAGGATTTTTCAAATCAAACAGTCATTTTTCTACAAAATGCACACAATTGTTTTTCATCTCTCTCTTTAGTCGTATTAAGGTAAAAAACATTTATTTATTTATGTTTTTTATGCATAAATTCCTTTTATATGGTTACATATTATCATTCTCCTCCCGCTCCCACCTTTCCATTCGTCCTTCAATAAAATCTAATTTCTTTTATTGAAAAATCTTTCTTGTAAATAATCTTCTCATATGAGAGCTTTATTCTCCAAAGAAAATTACTTATGTAAAATACATGTTTTTTCCTTTTTCTTCCTTTTTGCTCTATAATACCTGTATTATAAATTATATCCTTTTTTGCTAAAAATCATTTGTAAAACATCCTTTTGATATGTTCAAACATTTAAACGTTTTAGAGGGGAAAAAAGGTAAAAACAAGAACAATAGGAAAAATTACCAGAAACGCTGTAAATAAGGTAACAAAATGGGAAAAGGATTTCAAAAGAAATTTTTAAGAAAAAGAATGAGTTTATTGTTCTGATACGTAACGTTTGAAGGGAAAATCTTATTGTGCAGATTCAACATTTAAATTCTGTGAAGAGAAAAAGGAAAAATGGAAGCTAAACAGACTGACAGACAGAAAGAGATCTTATAATAAAAACATTTTAAAAGAATATTTCTATTACATCACTTACTAAAAGTTATAGTGAGAGGAAAAATTAAAGATTTCATGGTTCAATTTAGGAAAATAACAGAAATTTGTGATTACTCATATATAAATCAAATAACGATATTTCGCTTGAATATTACAAAGAAATTTGATATTTATGTAAAAACAACTATATTTTCAAGAGAAATCTTAAGTGAGCAATAAATTGGAAACACAACTTTATTTGATGATCATAACAGAATTTTGAGATTTTTTTTTTTAATTTAGAGTAAAATAGCGATATTTTACTTAAACATAACAAAAAACTTTTAAGTGAAAACAAATATTTTTTTCAGAAAATCCATTAATTTAAAAAATAACCATATTTTGCGATCATAACAAAAATTTGTGATTTGTTTTATTTGAAGTAGAAAAGCGATATATTACATGAATTTAATATGGAAATTGTGATTTTTATGAAAAGGGGAATAATTAAAAAATAACGATATTTTGTGATCATTTACAATGTTATATATTTAAAGTAAAAAGCGATATTTTACTTGAATATATCAAAAAGAAACTTTAATTTGTATATAAAAAATTTATTTTCAAGAAAATCAAGTTTAAAAAATAACGATATTTAGTGATCATAACAAATATTTGTGATTTACTGGAATATAATAAAGAAACTGGAATATTTCATGCAAAACGAAAGGTTTCCAGAAAAAAGAAAGCAATAAATTGGAAAATATAACTAAATTTTGTGATAATAACTTAAATTTGTGATTTCTTATATTTAAAGCAGAAAAGCAATATTTAACTTGAATTTAATATGAAAACTGTGAATTTTAATGAAAAAGGAAATAATTTCAAGAAATTTCTTAAAAGAGCAATAAATTAAAAAAATAACGATATATTGTGATCATAATAAAAATTAATGATTTATTTTATTTAAAGAAGAAAAGCAATATTTTGCTTGAATATAAGAAAAAGCTTTGATTTTTATATAAAAAGCTATATTTCTAAGAAAATCCTTTAATTAGAAAAAATAAGAGAAAATAACAATATTTTGTGATCATAACAGAAATGTGTGAATAGTTATATTTAAAGAAAAAGAGCGATATTTTACTTGTTATATTGAAGAAACTATGGTTTTCATAAAAAAATCCACGAAAATCCTTAAATGAGGCACAATTTTGAAAAAATAACTAAATTTTGTGATCACTCATACTTCAAATAAGAAATAGATTTCGCAACAGAAAAAGATTTATTCAATTATTTTTATTAAAACCTTTGCTAATTTTTAAAATATATGTGATAGTGGAAAAATGACAAAAATTTGTGATCATTAATGTTTTAACTCACACTATAACATTTCAATTAAAAAAAGAAAAAATATAAAAAATCTACAAACAATTTAATTTCACATAAAAAAGCTATATTTTTTAAAAAGATATTTCAACCTTAATTTGTGATTTGGCTATTAAATAAAAATAGAGGTTTTTACAAGGATAAGCTTTCATATAAAAGGTTTTTTGTTTTTTCTTTTGGTAGATTTTCTCTCAATTTTTATTAGTAATGAAAAAATAGCCTTATTTCGTGATCTCAGACTAGGAAATCGAAGAAATAACAAAAATTTAGGAAAGACTAAATTTCATATATAGAAATTATTTTTGTAAAAATCCTGAATTTTTCTAAAAAATATTATATTCTGAAATCAACATTAATTTGTGATCTTTTATATTTTGGCTTATTGTTCAATATTTAAAATAAAAATCAGCTTTTTGAAAGAAATTTAATTTTAAAAATAAAAAAAAACTGTTTTTTTCCACTTGTTTTACTTTTATTACTCACTGTATTCTATGGAGTAAGAAATTTAACAAACAAGCATTTAAAATAAATTTGAAAGGGGAATAAAGTTAAAAAAATAACAACTAAGCAAAAAACTTCTTTTCTCTCTTTTTCACATTTAAAAACACACACATGTTTTTTCTAATCTCAATACTCCTCCCTATGCAGCCCCTTTCTCCACACATTTTGCAAAAATTACACATTTAAATGCGAATTTACATGAGTGAACAAACGCTTTTTAGAGTTTTTCAATTCACTCTTTTTTCCATAAAAAGCGAGAAAATTGAACAAAAATTCTCAGAATCTCGTTTCAATAAAGTAATTACGATTTTTGAAAGGATTTTCAAAAAAGAACGGTAATTCGAGAAGAAATTTAATTTTTTTAAATTTTGTTATTACGAATTAAATCCCCTAATTTTTATACATACATACATACATACATACATACATACTTACATACATACATACATATATACTTACGCACACAAGTGCATATTTTTTTATTTACAAAATAAACCCAGACAAACAAATAACAAATGTACAATTATATAATTACACACATACACACACATACACATGCAACAATACAATTTGTTTATTATACGAATCACTAAAACAGATACACGAGACAAGATAGACCGACATTTAAGCGGAAATTTAAAACTTTTATACATTAGGGTGCTGCAAAATGTGTGGTTAAAAAATTAAATCTCATTATATGCGTTTGTGGAGATGTTTCTAACATGATATTACACCAATCTTTAGATATACCGATCGATTTAGAATCACTTTCTGAATCGATTTAACGATGTCCGTCTGTCCGTCTTTCTGTCCGGTAATAAAGGGTCATAAAGTTTCGTTTAAGCGATTTGTCACAAGTAAGTTTTATGATATTCTAAAACAATGTGCCAAATTATGCGAGGTTCGGCTCTAAATATGTTCCTCACAAGGTATTACACCGATCTTTAGGTATATCAATCGATTCAGAATCACTTCTGAGTCTATTTAACGATGTCCGTCTTTCTGTCCGGCTGGCTGTCTATGTAAACGTTGTAAACAGTCTACAGGTTGCAATTTTTGAGAAATCTCCACGTAATTTTGTAAAAATTATTATTTTAGACTAAGGACGAACCCTATTAAAATTGACCATATTCGGTTTAATATTTCAGGTACCTCCCATACAAATGTTCCTCCAGGAATGGTGTTTTAAGGTCATAATTGTCCTAAATATAAAGCGATTTAAACGAAATTTGTCACAAGTAGGTTTTATGATATTCTAAAGCAATGTGCCAAAGTATGCGAGGGTCGGTTTCAAAATATCACATTTAAGGCATAAATCTTAAATATACGTAAGAATTGTAATAAAAATAGTTCAAATTAAGATAAATACAAGGAAAAAATCGATGTGCAAGATTATACGAGGGTCGGTTCATAATTTCTTGTAACCCCACAAAAAAAATTATGTTAAAACTCATAAATTTAACAAAGATGTGACACTAATAATATGATGTACACTAAAGAAAATAAAATTATACGAGGGTAGTTTATTAATTTCGCGTAACTACAATTTTTAACCAACAATGTGGTGTTGGGTATTACATAGTTGGGCTTGAACATTTGTTTTTTTTTTCTATTAAAGGGACAATTTAATTTCCTTCTTTTAATTAGTATCACCCTAATGTTTTCTTATTGTTTAAAAACAAACAACTACTTACACACATGCATACACATGTAGTTGCATGCATGTTTGAATAATAAACAACTCTTCTTCTTTTTTTGTTTTTTTTTCTATGATCTGACAACACAAAAACATAAAATAGCAAAAAAAGCAGAATTTTCTAAAAACAAGTAACAACTGCAATTAAGTCACAAACAAATCAACAAATAAAAAAAAAAGAACAAAAATTTTAACTTCCAAAACCCAACAGTTTTGAAATCCTTGAAAAGGGAATTAATTTGCTTTAAAACTTCATTTTAAATATTAAAAATAATCGATTTTAGCGATTTTCTAGTTAAAAGCTTATTTTGAAAATTAAAAAGAATTTTTTGATTTTTCTTCTAATAAAATTTATTTTTGAGTGAAAATTGTATTTTTTATTAAGAATTAGAGAAATCACCAATTTATGTTACTTTCCGGTTATAAATATAAATTCAGGTTCTTTTTAAAAAATATTTTTTCCTTATTTTAAATTGCAAAAAAACTGTCCAGTAATTGTAATCACAGATTTTACTTACAAAAATTTTTACCTCCTAAATGTTTTCCCCGATTTATAGTTACTTAAAGAAAAAAGAGTATTGATGGATTATTTTCTGTTCCGAAATATAGACATTTTCATTTATGTGTTTCTTATTCGATTTCACTATTCCAGTTTAGATTCTTATTCTTATTTAGATACCAGTAGAGATTCTTTAGTTCAGTTCTTAGTACAGATTTTAATACAGTTAAGATTCCAATTCAGATTCTAGGTTAGAATCTAATTAAGATAGTTTAGGTCCTAATTCAGATTCTACTTTATGATTTTAATTCAGATTCTGGTTCAGATTTTAGGTCGGATTTTAGTTTAAATTCCATTTCAGAGATCAGTTTAGCTTCCATTTCAGATTCCAGTTAAGATTAAAGTTCAGATTGTCAATCAGATTTTAGTTCTTATTCTGGTTAATATTCGGGTTTCATTTCTACTTCATATTCAGATTCAGATTTTAGTTCAGATTTCGCTTAACATTTTAGTACAGATTCCAGTTCAGATTCTAGTTTTGATTCTTGTTCAGATTTTAGTTGTAATTCTAGTTAAAATTCTAGTTCAAATTCTAATTTAGATTTTAGTTTAGATTTTGATCCATTTTCTGGTTCAAATTCTATTTAGGTTTATGTTGAGAATTTAAGTCAGTTTATGATTTTGATACTAGTTTCCCGTTCAGATTCTATTCTTTCTGACTTTATCTTGGATTCTATTGCCAATTTTGGTTCAGATTCTAATTTTGATTCTGGTTCAGGTTCTCTTTCAGATTTTAATTCTGGATGTTCCGATTCTGGTTAAGATTTTAGAACAGATTCCATTTTTGATACAAGTACAGATTCTCATTTAGATTCTAGTTAACATTTTAGCTAAAATTCTAATTCAGATTCAAGTTCAGAATAAAATTCGAATTCTAATTTAGATTCTTATTTCAGATTCCATTTCAGTGTCGAGTTCATAATCTAATTATGGTTTTAGTTCAGATTCCATTTTGGATTTTAGTTTAGATTTTTGTTGAAAAAATTCAGAGTCTATTTTTAGTTAAGTTCATCAGATCAATTTATAGTACTGATACTGACTTTAATAAGGGACCTGTAGTTTTTTTATAAGAAATCTATATATTAATCCGAATGACATTTTTTAATATTTATTTTAGTAAAAATGTTCAAAGTCGATATTTGAGATTTAATGGAAAACGATTTGAATCTAATTCCGCACATCCTGGTCCTGTGAAGCATTTTATTTTTTTAATAATAAATCTAATCAAATTCATAATAACTTTTCTCTACAAATCGGTAAATCAGAGAAAAGATATTTAGAACTGGTAGATGGGAATATAATACAGATTGATACAGACCGTGTTCTTAAACTTACGCTACCTTCAGAGAAAAGGTTCGGCTAACTACTTTATATACACAATTTTATTCAAGAATATGTAATATAACTGTGCACTTTATAAAGTAAATTTTCTGCTGACTGTAGCGCTCTTTTTATGGAACTCTACAAGGACTACCAAAAAAAAAACATTTCCGGTCCATTAAATAAAACTGTGAAAATTTATAACAAAAGTGTAAAACGACAATAGTAAACTAGAGGGTTATTTTAACTGTTACTTTTAACTAATATTACTAACTAAATATGCACACACACACACATACATTGTCATACACGTATATAACACAAATAAACTTGTAATCTTTTACTACTGCTGCATACTTTCAGGCTTTAAATTGTGAGAGAACTAAAAAATACATGTAAACAAGACTTTACATATTTCTATCATTGTTTGTATGTATATGTGAATGTCAGTGTACTTACCAGTAAGTTATCTGTGTGTATGGTTTCGAATAAAAGAAAACAATAAAGGAATAAAACATTTAGAGGGGAATAAAAATATAAGATATTAGAAATTTAGATACATTTAAAAACGGAAAGTACTAATTTCAATTGGGTTCAATAAAAATTGCTAAAGTTATTTTGGAAACAATTGAAATTCTTTTCAGTCTCTTACATAATTTTTTAATAAAATTAATTTTAAATTTCAGCATTTCCGGTTTGGTAGCACTGCAAACTTTTTGTCCTTTGCAGGTTACTCTTTACCTAACCCAATAGTTTTTTAAACCGCTATAAAACCATAGAATTAAACAAGTAAGAAGGCTAAATTCAGCAATGCCGATTTTTCAATACCCTACAAAAACATATAGACGGACGGACAGACAGACAGGCAGACAGACGGACATAACTAAATCGACTCAGATTTTGATTTGATGCAAGAATATATATTTCTTAGTGTTACATACGGAATGACAACATTAACTCACCTTCTTCAACACTTGTGGTGGTGTAGAGCCAAAAAAAAAATGTATTAAAAAAATCTCATTTTAAAGCGATTTTGTTATTGTTTCAGTGTTGCTAATATTGTGACAACTTTAAATCACTTTAATTTTTTTGTATATAATTTTTCTTTGTTTTCAGTTTTTATTTTTGCTCGTTCTCCATTTTACTTTTAGTGGCTATAAAAATGGCATTAACATGGTTTCGTTTAATGTCATTGATGTCATTTTTGTTGTAACAAAATTGTGCGCCTTATTCACTCACTTTATACGCATTTTAGTCTTTTATTATAGTGATGCGGTTTTTTTTTCTTTTTCCGTTTAACATGACAGAGTTTAGTTTTAACGTGGCTTTTTAGTGATTATGTGGGATTGTTTTTTTTAATACAGTGGAGTTTTACATAATAAGTGATGTATTGGGGGGGAGATTTTGTTTCAAAGGTGTTTAAATGTGAGATTAATTTGGCTTATTAAATAGTTTTTGATGACGTTAAATAGGGAATTCCAATGAAAAATTATTTAATGTCCTACGAAGCTGATATAAGTTGAAATATCATCACCATTATAATTCAGTTCTGGTTCAGTTCTAGTTCAGTTCTAGTTCAATTCTAGTTCAGTTCTAGTTCAGTTCTAGTTCAGTTCTAGTTCAATTCTAGTTCAGTTCTACTTTAGTTCTAGTTCAGTTCTAGTTCTGTTCCAGTTCAGTTCTAGTTCAGTTCTAGTTTAATTCTAGTTCAGTTCTAGTTCAGTTCTAGTTCAGTTCTAGTTCTGTTCCAGTTCAGTTCTAGTTTAATTCTAGTTCAGTTCCAGTTCAGTTCTAGCTCTAGTTCAGTTCTGGTTCTGTTCCAGTTCAGTTCTAGTTGAATTCTAGTTCAGTTCCAGTTCAGTTCCAGTTCAGTTTTAGTTCTGTTCCAGTTCAGTTCTAGTTTAATTCCAGTTCAGTTCTAGTTTAATTCTAGTTCAGTTCTAGTTCAGTTCTAATTCTGTTCTAGTTCAATTCTAGTTTAGTTCTAGTTCAATTCTGGTTCTGTTCCAGTTCAGTTCTAGTTTAATTCTAGTTCAGTTCCAGTTCAGTTTTAGTTCTGTTCCAGTTCAGTTCTAGTTTAATTCTAGTTCACTTCTAGTTCAGTTCTAATACTGTTCTAGTTCAAATCTAGTTTAGTTCTAGTTCAGTTCTAGTTTAATTCTAGTGCAGTTCTGGTTCTGTTCCAGTTCAGTTCTAGTTCTGTTCCAGTTTAGTTCTATTTCAGTTCTAGTTCAGTTTCAGAAGCTCAGTTTTAGTTCAGTTTAATTGAATTTCACAAACCGGATCCGGAAATTATTAATTTGATTATTATTGAAATTAAAATCATCACAAAATTATATTAAAATCACGAAAATTCCATTAAACTAACTGTCATTGTATTAATAACCTAAAATGTCCATATAAAATGATTTTGAACAAAAAAGGTATTAAAAACTTTCAATCTGGTTATAATTGTTCACAGCATGTGGTAAAAATAACAATATTGAGGGAAAAACTAAAAATAATGTTAACAAACAAAAAAAATTAAAATGTAATAAAAATTTACCAAAAAAAAAAGTAATAAAAAAATCTTGTTAAATAAATCACAAAAAAAAAGATGAGAAACTCATAAACTTATCCTTCAGGTGTTAATATAATTAAAACTTTTATTAATAAAATAAATTGTGCATAAAATAATAAAACATTCGATTTTTTGCTTTTTCCCTTTAAAGAGAGAAAAAAGAAGTCCAGACTTTGAAACTTTTCAAAAATTTTGCCAAACAAATAACGGAAATGAGAAAAATAAAATAATTTTAAAATGAAAATCAGGTTGTAGAATGTGATGCGTGTAATGGGAAAAAGAGGGAAAATTTGTTTGTTTAGTTGTTTATGTGTGTGTGTGTGTTTGTATTCTTTGTTTATGTGAATTTTTGGCCAAAAGTCAATTGTTAATAAAATTTGTAAATCCCTTCAGAAATTTATGAGAGTCTACGAAATGTATTCATGTTAGGACACACAATTGTATGAACCACACAGTTTTAGGAGCGTTAGATCCGATTCAGATTATAGTTTATATTGTTGTAGGGATCTATCTTGGACATTAGATCCATGTTTAGACATTAGTTCAGTTCTGTGTGTAGATTTTTAATCGCATTTTAATCCAGTTTATAGTTCAGTTAATAGTTGAGCTTTTAATTCGGATTTTAACTTAGATCTTAGTTCATATTCCAGATTAAATTTTACACCAGATTCATGTTTAGATTCTATTTCGAATTCTTTTTCAAATTCTAGTTTAGATTCTACTTCAGGTTCCATTTTAGATTCTACATCAGTTTCAATTTCATGTTATAGTTCAGATTGTAATTTAGATTCTAGTTCTAATTCTACTTCAGATTCTGGTTTAAATTCCTGTTGAAATTTTAGTTCCGTTACTGGTTCTGATTATATTTGAGATTTTTGTTCCGATTTTGTTTCTGTTTCCAGTTTAGATTCTTGTTTGAATTCTGCTTGACATTCGACTTCCGATTGTATTTCAGTTACTATTTCAGATTGAATTTCACATTCAATTTCAGATTCTAGTTTGAATTCTGGTTCAGATTCCAGTTTGGATTCTGTTTCATTTTCCAGCTGAGATTCAAGTTTGAAATACAACTTTAGATTCCAGTTCAAATTCTTATTCCGATTGTTTTTAGATTCTATTTCAGATTCTGGTTCACATTCTACTTCAAATTCTACATCAGATTCCAGTTCGAAGTCTACCTGAGATTCTAATTCAGATTCTACTTTCGTTTGTATTTCAGATTATATTTCAAATTGAATTTCAGGTTAAAATTCAGATTCTATTTCAGACTCAAGTTTAAATTCCAGTTCAAATTCTAGTTCATTTCTGGTTCAGATTCTAGTTGCGATTATGTTGCTGTTTCCAATTTAGATTCTAGTTGAAATTCGACTTCAGATTCTGATTCAGATTCTAGTTCAAATTCTACATCAGATTCCAGTTGGAAGTCTACCTGAGATTCTAATTCAGATTCTACTTTCGTTTGTGTTTCAGATTATATTTCAAATTGAATTTCAGGTTAAAATTCAGATTAATTCTAATTAATTTCTGGTTCAGATTCTACTTGCGATTCTGTTTCAGTTTCCAATTTAGATTCTAGTTCAAATTCGACTTCAGATTCTGATTCAGATTCTAGTTCATATTCTACTTCCGATTGTTTTTTAGGTTCTATTTCAGATTGAACTTCAGTTTCTATTTGAAATTTTTTATTCAGATTCTGTTTAACATTCTGGTTTGGATTCTAATTAAAATTCCGGTTTGGATTCTGTTTCAGTTTCCATTTAGGCTTATAGTTCGAATTCTCGGTACTTGTTTGATTTTAGTTTGGATTCTCATTACGATTCAACTTCAGATTCTAGTTTAAAGGTTTTTTCAGATCCAACGTAAAATTCTATTTCACATTTCAATTTAGATTCCAGTTTAATTTCCAGTTCGGATTCTGGTTCAGATACTAATTTAGGTTTTGGTTCAGATTGTTGTTCAGTTTCTGTTTCAGCTTCTAATTTCGATTTTAGTTCGAATTCTACTTCAGATTAAAGTTCGAATTCTACTTTGGTTTCTAGTTGGAATTGTTCTTCAGAATTAATTTCAGAATCTATTTCAGATTTTTCTTTAGATTCAATTCTACCACAAAATCTGGTTCAGATTTAAGTTTGGATTTTTGGATTCAGATTCTTGTGCAAATTTAAGTTCAGTTTCTAGTTTAGATTCAAGTTTAAATTTTTGGTTTAGTTTTCGGTTTGGGTTCTAGTTCATATTGAGATTTCTGTTCAAAGTTTAGGTTAATTTTGTTCAGATATTCGCTTAGATTTCTGAACAGATCCTAATTTAGATATCACTTCACATTCCGGTTTAGATTCTTATTTCAGACTTATGTGAAATTCGGGATAAACTACTGCTTATTATTCAGATTTAAGTACAGATTCTGGTTCAGTTCCAATATGTTTCTTTTACAAAACTGTGGGTTCTAAAATCAGCCCTTCCTGTCTGCACATGTCATTATTTTGTTTTTCCAAATTTCCAATACAAACATGTTTCTTTTTTCAATATTTTTTAGTCTCAAAAAAAAATATTGTTTTCCATTGCAAAATTCTGATGAAAACTAAACAACAAAATTTTTAACTCCAAATAAAATTCAAAAATTTTCCCCCCAAAAGACCCCCTTTTTCGAGAGCCAACAAATTGCCTTTATAGAGATACAAGCATTTTACATTATTATCATTTCCTGTTTAGATCCTTTATTTAGGTCGGCTTTTGTCATTGTCAAAAATTTTGAATCTTTTGTTTGTATTTTTATTTGTTTTTGTTGTTGTCGTTGTTGTGTTTGTGTTTTATTTTTTCATTATTGTTTACTTTTATTTTTATGCCATTTTAACACACACACAAACACACATGCAGAGTTAATGGAAAAAAAGTTTATCATAATGAAATTCTTAATTAGGTCGAAAATATAAAAAAGCTCATTTATTCTCTTTTAACAATAAACCTTTCATTTTTGGCTATAAACAATAGATCGAGAACAACAGTTAAATGCACAATATCGAAGGTTTTAAAAATTTTTAATATTTTAATCTCTAAATACACGCATTTTTCGAATTACAGTCATTTTATGAGTTAATACATTGAAGAACTTAATTTCACTATTGTTTTCGGAAAATTTGAACCATAAAATTTGCTTTAAAGTTCTGCTTTAAGTTTTTCGTTTAATTAAACCATTTTACGAATTATTGCCAGTTTCACTTGAATTTCACATTTTTACTAAAAATTCACATTTGTACTAAAAATTCACATTTGTACTAAAAATTCACATTTTTACTAAAAATTCACATTTGTACTAAAAATTCACATTTGTACTAAAAATTCACTTTTTTACTAAAAATTCACATTTGTACTAAAAATTCACATTTTCACTAAAAAATCACATTTTTACTAAAAATTCACATTTGTACTAAAAATTCACATTTTCACTAAAAATTCACATTTGTACTAACAATTCACATTTTTACTAAAAATTCACATTTTCACTAAAAATTCACTTTTTTACTAAAAATTCACATTTTCACTAAAAAATCACATTTTTACTAAAAATTCACATTTGTACTAAAAATTCACATTTTCACTAAAAATTCACATTTGTACTAAAAATTCACTTTTTTACTAAAAATTCACATTTTTACTAAAAATTCACATTTTAACTAAAAATTCACATTTGTACTAAAAATTCACATTTTTACTAAAAATTCACATTTTTACTAAAAATTCACATTTTTACTAAAAATTCACATTTTTACTAAAAATTCACATTTTAACTAAAAATTCACATTTGTACTAAAAATTCACATTTTCACTAAAAATTCACATTTGTACTAACAATTCACATTTTTACTAAAAATTCACATTTGTACTAACAATTCACATTTTTACTAAAAATTCACATTTTCACTAAAAAATCACATTTTTACTAAAAATTCACATTTGTACTAAAAATTCACATTTTCACTAAAAATTCACATTTGTACTAAAAATTCACTTTTTTACTAAAAATTCACATTTTTACTAAAAATTCACATTTTAACTAAAAATTCACATTTGTACTAAAAATTCACATTTTTACTAAAAATTCACATTTTTACTAAAAATTCACATTTTTACTAAAAATTCACATTTTTACTAAAAATTCACATTTTCACTAAAAATTCACATTTTCACTAAAAATTCACATTTTCACTAAAAAATCACATTTTCACTAAAAATTCACATTTTTACTAAAAATTCACATTTTTACTAAAAAATCTAATTTATATGTCATTTTCCATTTCATATCCTGATTTAAATTCTTCTTAAGATTCCTCAATAGTTCAGATTCTAATTGAGTTCCATATTCTGGAATATTATTTTTTCAGATTTTTGTCCAGTTTTCCTTTTTATTTCAGTTATGGATCAAAACTTAGACTCTACTCCAGATTCCAATTTAGATTTTTCTTCAGAATCTATTTAAGGTTCTAAAGCATATTATAGTACAAATTATAGTCGTGATATATTATAATTCAGTTCACCTTTAGCTTTCATTCAGTTTATGTAATTTTGCTTTCATTATTTGTGTCCTTTAATTCCCTAAAATATCTTCCACCCCTCATTTTTTGTTTTATCTAAAATTTATATTAAGTTTTGTAGTTTTTCTTCATTTAGCCTTAATTGGTGTTACACATTTAGGTCTTTTTTGTCTCTATTTTAAATGCATATGTAGCCAACTATAACATATTGTCTATTTATCTCTAGAGAACCACCTTTCAGCGATTCAAACACACACACTCACGAGAAAACGAGTCCTTTTTTAACACAATTTTATAGACCATTTGCTGTGCTTGTGTAAGATTATAATAAATATTATACCCGCCACCATCACAAGTGTTAAAAAAGGGTATATTAATTTTGCCGTTTCGTATGTAACGCTGAGAAGGAGTTATCTCACTCTCCATGATGTATATATATGTTATGTTCGTCTGTCTGTCCGTCTGTCTGTTGTTGGCACACTAATATCCACAATAATTGACAAAGCTTAATGAAATTTGGCCTGAGTATTGGTTAAAGTGCTATATATTAAAAGATATAGACCGATTTCTGAGGCAACTTCTGAGTTCAAGTAAAAATCTTCCGTAAAATTGTCAAAAATAAATTGATTTGTACATGTACTTCTGTGAATGTGTATCCAAGTGTGTATGTACGAACATAACGTATTTACTTCACAGGTATTTGTGGTGGAGGGTATTGAAAATTCGGCATTTCCGAATGTATTATTCTTACTTATTTTCTATTATGTTTTTGCTGATGCCAACTAAATAATGTTTGTCCAGAGTAAAAACTACAAAATGACACTATAAAATACCAAAATTTACCTTAAATTTGAACAGATGTCTCTGTATTTAAGTTGTTTTTTACCACTTTTGTGAGAACATTTTCCTAGGGAACATTAAGTTGTGTTTTCCCAGGATAAACAGAAGCAAATTATGGCGAAAAGAAAAAATAAGCAAAAATTTAATAGTTGTGATTTTTTGTGTTGTTTTTAAGGTTATGAAAATTTTCGGGTAAAATGTGTGTGTTAAGGGAAAAAAGAGTTTATTTATGTTTTAAGAAATTTCGAAAATGTTGTTGAACTTTATGATTTTTTTCTATCTGATGTCGTTTAAGAAAATTGTTTTAAAGATTATATTTATTTTCATTTCCTGTCTTTTTTTTGTGTGAGGTTATGTTAAGAAAAAAGGTCTTTTAAGCTACAATTTGTTGTTTCTTTGACTGTTAATAAAAGTCAAATCTTAACTAAAATGACCTTAAATTAACACAGAATGGAAGCTACTGGATTTTGAATTTAGTCAAAGTAAAATTAGATTTAAAGATAAAATTAGAACGGATTATGGAAGATTTTAGATAATAAATTTTTACACCCTACACCAGGGTAGGTGTTGCATTATGCATTTGTGCTGACATTTGTAACATACAGAAAAAATGGAATTACACTTTGATGTATTCCAATCGACTAAGAATCACTTTCGGAATCAATTTTATTATTTGTCTGTTTGACTGATCCCAATTTAAAATTCTACTTCACTTTAAAGCTCAGACTCCAGTTCAGATTCTGAATTATTTGAATTGAATACTTTATCAGATTTTAATTTAAAATAATATTTATTTTTTATCAGATTCTGCTTGAGATATTTTTTATCAGATTCTGCTTGAGATTCCCGTTAAAATTTTAGCTAAGTTTCTTGATCAGATTCTAGTTTTTTTTTTTCAAATTCCATTTTAGAATCTAATTCCGATTCCCTTTTAAATTCTAATTCTGATTCTAAACCAGTTTCTAGTTCAGATTTTAATTTAGATTCTGCATCTGATTTTAAATTAGATTCTTCAGAATTTTGTTTAGATTCCAGTTCAGATTCTATATTTTTTCAAATAATAGTTCATATTATATTTCAGATTCCATTTAAGATTCTAATTCAAATTCTAGTTTAGACTTTAATTCAGTTTCTAATTGAGATTTTAGTTCAAAATCTGCGTCAAATTCTCTTTCAGATTCTAATTCCGCTTTAGTCTGAAATTCCAGTTTAGACTTTAATTATGATTATTATTCAGATTTTAATCTGACTCTTATTCAGATTTTAGTTCAGACATTATTTCAGGTTTCATTATTATGGTTCAGCTTCTAGTTCTGATTCTGATTCTCATTCAAATTCTAATTCAGAATATAGTTTTCTAAATCCTTATTAGATTCTTATTCAGATTAAAATTCTGGTTTATATTCTAATTCAAAATATATATTTCTATTTTTCCAAATTCCAGTTCAGATTTTTGCTTCAGATATGATATGATATTTTGCACTATTGAAATTGGTCATAATCGCTTTGATATTTCATGTAGGTCCCATATGAAATTTTGTGCTCTTAAAGACATGACATTTTTTCCAAAATTCACTTTCCAAATTTCAAAATGATCGGTTGACAATTGACCGTAGGCGCCATATTGATTCATAATTTATGAAAAACTTAAAATTTCATATGATGTGATGAAAAACTCCAGTCCAGAAATCAGAGTATTAAAAAGATTTCCACTTTTCTATGCGAAAAAACCAAAAATCCCAATTCACAAAAATTATTTCCAAAAATTTCACTTTTATCACAGAATATACATTTGGGGTAGTTACCGTCTGTATCATTTGAGAACTTAATAGAAGAATTTAGATTTTCTTTAAAAAATTTACCAAATTTGTATAGGGTTTGTAGGGAGATCTTTGCCCAGTGATCCTCGGATTTAAGTCTACACATATTCCTGTTAGAACAATAAAAAATATAAAGCTCAAAAAAAAGTTTTGACCGTAAAAAAATGTTGCCACCTTATATTTTGACTTGAATATCTCCGAAACTATAAGAGATATAACCCATACATGTATAAGATTTATAACAAAATTTCTTTTGTCTCAATTTAAAAATAACTTTTTGACCAGAAAGGAGCCTGTTCTCTTGCCAGTCAACTTTAATAGACCTTTGCTCAAACTATTTCAAAATCTCTCACGTTTTATAAGTTCCACAATTATTTCCAAAGAAATCGATTTGGGCATATTGTGAAGGACCATATAACCAGACATAAAACACAAACTTATGTTTTATGATTATATTTTTTATTTATTTTATGTTTAGTGTAGGGTATTATATAGTCGGCGTTAACTTCTCTTGTTAAATGGAAATTTTAATGAAATTTTAAACTAAAATTTTTAATTATAAATTTTATAATTTATTTTTCTATTTTATGTCAGACAAATACTTTTTCCCGCTTTATAACAATTCATTTTACTTGATAAATAATGTCTATAAAGTTTTTCTAACCTTATTTCAACCGAATATAAATCATATATTTTTTTTCATATCATCATTTTCTACTTAAAACTGTGATTTTTCTTTCAAGCAAAATCTCTTAAATTTAAGCATTTTTATTCTCTTTAGAAACTCTTTCTGCAAATACACATTTTTGAAGGGGCTCTTAGCAACATTTCATTAAATTGACTTAAATTCAAATACACCGAAAGATAGACAAAAATTAGAATGAGGTTATTGTCAGCCCACCCCTTGTTGACTTACAAACATTCCTCCAACAAACTAATTTAAAATCCTTTAAGGTATTTTTCTCTTCCTCTCATTCACTCTCTCTCTCTCTCTCTCTCCCTTTCTTTCTTTCTTTGAACAAACAAATAAATTTTACCACAAATATAACTGAAGTATTAAAACATGACATTTTAATTTTAAACACTCATTCATCTGTCATACACTTCAGTCTTTTTTCTAGATAACAAAACGAATCTTTAGAAAAAGATGAAAATGGGGAAAAATCATGTAAAACAAATTGACTTCTTAACAAAGAAAGAAAAAAGGAAAAAGAAGGTATAAACAATTTAGAATATTATGTGCGACTGTGCCGGATCTTCAATACCCTCCACCAGAAATGTGTGTGAAGTAAATACGTTATGTTTCGTACTTACACACTCACATAAATACTCACAAGCATATATAATATATAAAAGTTTTTCTTAAATATGAACCGATTTTGATAATGGGAGGTAGATTGTCTCAGTTATCGGTCTATATATTTCAATATACTCAAACGATTTTGCTGGTTTTAAATAGAAAACTTCTTAGGACTATAAGAAATACTCTGGCCAAATTTTATTGAACTTCATCAATTATTGTGAATGTGAGCGTGACAACAACAGACAGACAGAAGGACTAAGATTATGGAGCCTTAGAAGTTTCCTTTTTAGCGTTACACACGGTATGACAAAGTTAATACACCCTTATCACTACTTGCGGTGGTGGAGTGTAATAGCGGTGTATATAAGATTAATTTGTACGAAAAAGAAGGTAAATTTGTGATGAAAATGATGGCAAATAAATTCAAAGGAATTTCGGGTTTTCTTGAGAATCACAGAAAGATTTATAAGGGTTTTATCTTAATTTAGATCAAGGGAAAATGTTATTAATTTAATTCTCGAAAAAAAGGATAATTGTAAAAATGGAAAAATGCATGTAATTCAAGTTTGCTGAATTTTAATGCCAAAATGCAAAAAAAAAGAAAATAAATTTCAACAGATCCAAAATTTATGAGAGTGATTTGGAATCACTCAAATAAAGCTTTAATACCTACACCAGCCACCAATTTTAAACCTATCCAGTCCACCTATTCGGAGAGCCATTCAAACTTTTTTAAATACTCTACAGATCGTACTATTACAGGTAAATCCGTTAAATGATTGCGTTATCATAGTGCCAATAAATACTTCAGGAAGCTTCCCTACAAATGTGCGCCCAAATTGATGAATCATAAAAGTTATTCGTATTAAAATATTTCCCTGGATTGCTGATATCTCGGACAATAATAAAACCCTTGATTCCAACTCATTTTTATCTTTCAAGAATCAAGCCTGATCGATCAAATTCTGCAGCAAGTTCTCAATTCTCAGGTACATTAAGAATTTTCCAACATCTTTGTCTAAGTGACACGGTAGATCCATTCTGAAGATGTAAGATATTTTAATACGTCATTTTGGGCCTGAGATCACGTAGATCATTTAGTTTTTTTTAAGAGAAAAATAAAGAACGTCTCTAGTTTGGATTTGAAATACGAGAGTAGTCTATTTTCTTACTCATACTCCTGTTTAGATTTTAAATCAGAATTTAGAATCCAATTCAGATTTCGGTTCCGATTTTAGTTAAAGTGTTAGTGCTGGTTCTAGTCGAGATTCAAGTTTAGATTTTAGTTCTGATTCAAGTCTCAATTTTTTTCATTTATATTTCATTTTAGCTACCATTTCAGGTTTTTGTCTAAATTCTAGTTCAGATTCTAATTATATTCCAGTTAATATTATAATTCAGATTCTATTTCTTTTTAAAATTAAAATTCTAGTTACGATTTTAATTTAGAACGATATTTTCAGTCTAATTTAGATTCTAGAATTAAGTTTGTTTTAGGTTCAGATTTTAATTTAGATTTCAATTAAGATTTTAATTAAGATTCTATATCTGAGTCCAATATTGCTTTTAAGGTGTATTGTCTTCCAGATTCTAAATAAGATTTTTGTCCCGTTTTAGGTTCAAGTTTTAGTGCTGCTTCTACAACAGATTCTATTTTAGATTTGAGTCCTGATCACAGTTCAAATTATAGTTCAGTTTTTTGTTCAAATTCTAGTTCAGACTCTACTACCGATTTTACGTTAAATTCTAGTTTAGATTCTATTAGAGATTCTAAGATTGTAACTCAGTTTGCAGTTCAGATTCATGTTGAGAGTCCCGTACAGACTTTTGAATTTCTAATTCAGAATCTAATTTAGATTCCAGTTAAGATTCTAATTCACATTTCTTTTAGTTTATCGTCCAGATTCATATTCAGATTCTAATTCAGAATCTAGTTCAGATTTTATTTTGGATCTTTATATAGACTATATTTCAGATCATATAACTTCCTTTAATTGCACTGAAGTTTAAATTCGTATACTGATTACATTCAGTGTTGCTCGGATATGGAATTAAAAAACGTTTGATTGTTGTCAGAGTCATAAAAAACACTTAATCCAGAGGTCTTTTGAATATGTTTTTTTGTCTCGCCGGAGGTAAATAGTGACGTAAAAGTCCAACTGAAGAGGATTTTTCAAGATATCTGCTATGTTTTGTGAAGTATTTTTGTATCCTTTAGACAGAGGAGTCCTTCTTAAGTTACGAATTCTGAGTTGAGGCCTCAAGGTGTAACAACTAGAAGAGTGAAAGCATCAGTCGGTATGCTGGGCTAAACTCAAGATCCCAAATTTCAAGAAAGTACTATATATGTGAACCGATATTAATCACAATCTTTCAAATGAAAGATGAAATGGAGAAAATCTATAACTTTCGAAAAGCAACTTAGATTTTAATCACACAATGATAGTAGAAGTGTAGACGGGTTTAAGTTTTCAGTTGGGACTTTGTGGACCTGAAAGGAGTTGGACCACAGATCACCTCGGGTCATAAAAATATTTAAATCGATCCAAATTCCTTTTAACTGAGCCGATATTAAACATTTTTTAAAAATTTAATCCTGCTAGTGAAAACCTATATAGGTAGACTATCTCTTATAGTTCAAGAGATATTTAGTTTAAAATTTTAAAAACTTTAGTTTTATTCTAAAGCCGGTCCAAATTTTTTAAAATTTTCGTAATTTTATCAAAAACTCACCACAAAATTTTGTTAAAGAATTTTAAAAATATCTTCATAGAATTAAAAGTTATAAGCTTTTAAATTTGAATTTTCAAAAAATGTCGATTTCTCACTGATTCTTTGCTAAAAAATTAAAAATAGAAAATTTTCTTAAGTAACCTATGGCGTGTATATACTGCTCTGAAAGGTTACTTTCTAGGCTTTTATGTGCAGTAAAAGAAAATTAAAAAAATCTAATTTTGAGAGAACCAGAGTTTCCCAAATTTAACCTATTTTTCACAACTCTTTAATTTCTGGCTTAATTTCTCAAATGGTAAAGCTGAAATTTTAAAAAGCTTTTGCTCTAAAATTTTCAATTAAAGATATTTTTACTCTACGATATTGGTGAGAAAGATAAAGCAAAAAATGTGAGAAAACCAATTTTTGGGAGTATTCGAAAATATTTTAGGAATTAAAAGAAACAAAATTATGTTAATTAGATAAAGCGGATAAAAATTGGACCAACTTAAGCAAACAAACTACGCTGAGATCGGTCAAAAAGTTAATTTTTGGGACCCTGTCTATCGACCCCCATTAGTTTTACAAGGTCCAAACTCTAAATCTTAACTCACCTACACTTCTACTATCACTGAGTCAAAATTCTCTAAAATCTGACGTTCGAAAGTTACAGATTTATTTCCATTTCATATTTTTTATTTGAAACACTGTGCATCACAGCGGTAAGTAAGAAACAGAAACCACTGAAAACAAGTCCACTGTGGAAGAGTTTCAAAATTGGTACATGTGACCATAAGTGAAGGAAAGAAACAAAATTTTATATTTTTCTAAGATTAACAATTAAACGAAATAAACTTAGTTTAACCCTCTTCAAGACATTGGACTTTATATAGATTAGATTTGTTTGAACTTAATAAGAGGGAAACCCTTTTCTCCTCAGCTACATTTATTATCATCATCATTCCAAGAAATATAACAAGTTCAACTGAAACAATTTCATTTTGCACTTTTTTCCATTTCATATTAATACTCCTTTTTTGCTTTAGTCATTTCTTGGAAAATTAATGCAATTAACTTTTTATAAAAAAAAAATCCTAGAATTCTCGTTTTTACTACGTTATAATCTACAAATGACTTAAGAGGAAAAAATGGAACGCAAATAATAAAATAAAGATGAAAATGAAGATAAAGATAAAAATCAAATTTCCAACAAAATTCTCATAATAATTCCAGAATAAAGAAGTTGATTAAACAAAAAGGAAAAGTTTAAGAAAACGTTAATAAATTTAATGAAAAACAAGTAAGAATAATATATTCGGCATAGTCGAATCTTCAATACCCTTCACCACAAAATTAAATACTTAATGTTACCTAAATACACACATACACTCACAGTCATATACAATATGTTAACGGTTCTCTTAAATATAACACGGAATACTTTATGAGTCATGAAATTAGTATATATTTGGCTATAACTTTTTTGTAACTGAACCGATTTTTAATTTTAGAAATTAATGAATTTTTTATTGCAGAATTTTTGTTCTGCAATCTGTCGATTTTCGAAAGTTTGTTGCTTGAATTAAGTGGTTGCCTCAGATATCGGTCTATATTTTTATAAACTAAATCGATTTTGCTGGTTTTAAACTGAAAACTTCTCAGGACTCTAGAAAATGCTGAAGCTAAATTCAATTGAGTTCTTTCAATTATTCTGGATGTGAGCGTGCCAACAACAGTCAGAATGATGGACAGATTTTGATTTCATTGAAGTATATACATACATTATAGAGTCTGAGATGATAACTTCTTAGCGTTACCCATGGAATAACAAAATTAATATACCCCCTTCATCACTTGTCTAAATAAATTAAATTTTTTCTCAATTTTATACACAAATTAAAACAAAACTTACAATATTTTTTTTCATATTCTCTATTGTCTCTAAGTAAACTATTCAGTAGTTAGTTTTAAATTTTTTACCAAAAACTTAAAACAAATAAATTTCGCAAAAAGAAAAAAGAAAAACTAAAACTTCAGGGAAAATTCAAGTTATAAGTTTGCGCCCTTTTGTATGCCAAACTTTTTTCGTGTTCATATGTTTGAGCGTAAACGCGTATGTGTGTGTGTGTGTGTGTGTAAGTGATAGTGTGAGTAGATTTGTGTTTCCATGAATATTTTGGAGGTGAGAGTGTATTCAAGTATTTTTAATTTACCCTTAAGAAATTCCAAGAATAACAATTTTAGTCACACTGAGATGAGAGAAAATAAACCAACAAATAATTTAATTCGAATAAAAGTGAGAACATTTTCCATAGAAAGTTTTCTTAATTTTTTTATAGGAAATAAATTCTTCTTCACTACTTTTCACAAAAAATTGTAGAGAGAAATTTTTATAGAAAATTCTCTCTTCAATTTTTCTGAAAAAATGAGAGAGAATTTTTTATGGAAAATTTTTTTACATTTTTTTGGAAAAAAAAAATGTGAGCGAAAATTTTCTAGCAAAAAATTATCTCTTCAAGAAATGAGAGGTAAAATTTTCTTTTTAGAGTATTTCTACTCTCTTCAATCTTTCCCAAAAAATGAGAGAGAACATAAATAGAGAATTTTCTTTGTGGTTTGCCAATTTTCTTTAGAAAATTCTTTACAAAAAATGAAAAAGAAAAGTTTCTCTTTTCTAAAAAAATGACAAATTTTTTTTGACAAAAAATTTTTGAAAATTCCCTCTTTAATTTTTTGTCGCAAAAAAAAAAAAAAAAAAAGAATTATAAAATAAAAATAAATAAAAAGAAGATTTTCTATAGAAAAGAGAGGGAAATTTTTCCATATAACATATTCCCTCTAAATATTTTTCGAAAAAAAGAAAATTATTAAATTTTTTGTAGAAAATTCAATCTCTAAATATTTAAGAAAAAATTAGGGAAAAAATGTTCTATAAAAAATTCTTTCCGCTCTCTCTTAATTTTTTTGAAAAATAGAAAATTTTCTTTTAGTTTTTTTGATAAAAAATGTGAGAGAGAAAATTTTCTATAGAAAATTCTCTCATAATTTTTTTTTACAAAAAATGTGAGAGAGAAAATTTTCTATAGAAAATTCTCTCATATTTTTTTTTTACAAAAAATATGAGAATGAAAATTTTCTGTAGAAAATTATCTCTTTTTTTTGCAAAAGAATGAGAGAAAAATATTCTATAGAAAATTCTCAATTATGAGATAAGAAAGAAAATTTTCTATACAAAATTCTTTCTTAAAACTTTTGCAAGAAAAAAAATGAAAGAAAAAATTTTCTACGAAAAGTTATTATTATTTTTTTTTAATGAAATAATTTTTTATTGACGATTCTCTCATAATTAAAAAAAGTTTCTCATTTTTGGAAAACAAAAATTAAGAGAAAAAATTTCTATAAGAAATTTCCCGTCTCTCAGGCAAAACTACCTACTCATTTTGGTTAATGAAATGTTGTATCCATAAACATTTAAACTTAATTTTTACCTAAAAAATCCAAATTAAATTTTCACCACTAAAACGAATTGTCACCACTAAACTTAATTTACTCCTCTAAACATAATTTCCATATTAAAACTCAATTTTTAACTTTGAACACAACTTTTACCTTTAAATAAAATTTTCACCACTAAAGAAATTTTCCTCTCTAAATTAAAATTTTCACCCTTAAACTAAATGTTCACCACTAAACATATTTTTTATTTTTAAACTAATTTTTCACCTGTTTTTTCACCTTAAAAAATTAATTTTTATATTTAAACTCAATTTTCACCTTTGAACTAATTTTCACCACTAAACTAAATTTTCACCACTAAGCAGAATTTTCATCACAAATTATTAATTTCACCACCGAACTTTATTTTATTTCTAAAGTAAATTTTTACCTAAAAGCTTAATTTTCATGCCTAAACTCTATTTTCACCTCTACGTAAAATTTTCACCTTTGAACTAAATTTCCACCACTGAACCTAAAGGTAAAACATTCAAAAACATTTAAGATGTTTTGAAAATTTTGTGTTGGAAAACTCGCTTGGTTGGTTAAAATTTTCCTCACAATATGTTTGAATATAATTTACATACACAAGTTTGTGGCTTTAATGCTGGCAGCAGGAGCAGCAGCATAAGCAGTCATAGCAACATGACTTTTAATAAATTGCACGACATTTACTGTTTGTTTTTCTAGATTTATTGGCTCCGATAGAGTATAAATAATTTAATTTCCTTAACATAAATTTAACATAAATTAACCCGAAATAAAAGACAAAAACCCCCGAGAAAGAAGAGACAACGAGTGATTAGAATAAAGAAGAAATTACTTTATAATTGAGTCAACAACAACAAAAGATGAAATCTGTTTTTATAACAAAATTTAAAGATCTAAAAATAGATTCTATAAGATTTTATAAAAACAAAATTTAAGGTTCATGATTAAAGCAATTTTGCCAATTTTAGCTTTAATAAAGGAACCATCTGAACATTTGGCATTTCCATTTCTATTTTTTTTGTTTTTTGCCAGACTTCAATGTTTTAACAAAAATTTACATTATTTCATTGGAATTTTTTTCAGGATTCTCTCTCTTTTTTTTAATTCTACTGAAGTTCTTTTGTTTGTATTTGTATATTTACTTGTTTATTTTTGCAACATACACATACATTCAGTTCTTTCTTTCTCTTTTTTGATTCTGTGGCAACAACGTCTATGTCAGCCATTGTTGGCTCATGCAAATTCGGTTGTTATTCGGTTACTGTTTTCATTATTTGATGTTTTTATTTTATTAAAAAAAATTTAAAAAAAACTGGAGGGAGGGGAGGATATATATTGTGCATTTTTACAATTTAACTTTTAAATTAAAATTGTTCAAAAAATATTATTTACCTGGAGTCTTATTTCGAATTTTAAAAAAGTCATAGGTGAAACAAATAGATTTTTTCTTTCACCATTAACATTATTTTAATAAAAAGGACTCTCTGCCACAAAACGTGAAAACATAATCCTGCAGCAAATGAAAACATTCGTTTTACCAAATTCATGAATATTTAATAAAACATGTTACATTTCAAAAAATATATGACATTGAGGACTTTTTCGTATATTTGTCTAAAGAAAGAATTGGGGGAATGAAGAATTAGTCAAATAATAAATAAAGTTCTAGATCGAACCAAGCAGTTGATTTGACTTTAGTACAGTCTATTACCTAGACTAGTTTCGGGCTCACTGTTCACAGTAGAGTACAGTACAGTTCAAGTTCAGTTCAATTTCAAGTTCAGATCAAGTTAAATTCAAGCTCAGTTCAAGTTTAGTTTTAGTTCTGTGCTAGTTCGTTCAAGTTCAGTTCAAGTTCAAGTTCAAGTTCAGTTCAAGTTCAAGTTCAGTTCAAGTTAAGTTCTAGTTCAGTTCAAGTTTAGTTCAAGTTCAGTTCAAGTTCAGTTTAAGTTCAGTTCAAGTTGAGTTCAAGTTCACTTCAGGTTTAGTTCAAGTTCAGTTCAAGTTCAGTTCAAGTTGAGTTCAAATTCAGTTCAAATTTAGTTCAATTTCAGTTCAAGTTTAGTTCAGTTCAGTTCAAGTTCAATTTAAGATCAGTTTAAGTTTAGTTCAAGTTGAATTCTAGTTCAGTTCAAGTTCAGTTCAAGTTGAGTTCTAGTTCAGTTCAAGTTCAGTTTAAGTTCAGTTCAAGTTGAATTCAAGTTCAAGTTAAGTTCAGTTCAAGTTGAGTTCAAGTTCAGTTCAAGTTTAGTTCAAGTTCAGTTCAAGTTCAGTTCAAGTTCAGTTCAAGTTAAGTTCTAGTTCAGTTCAAGTTGAGTTCTAGTTCAGTTCAAGTTCAGTTCAACTTCAGTTTTGGTTCAGTTCTAGCTGAGTTTAAGTTTAGTTTTAGTTCAGTTCTAGTTCAGTTCCAGTTCTAGTTCAGTTCCAGTTCAGTTCAGTTCAAGTTCTAGTTCAGTTCCAGTTCAGTTCAAGTTCAGTTCTAGTTCAGTTTCAGTTCTAATTCAGTTCTACTTCTGATCTCGTCCAGTTCTAGTTCAGTTCTAGCTCAGTTCTAGCTCAGTTCTAGCTCAGTTCTAGTTCAGGTCTTCCTAAGGTCTAGATTAGATTCTAGTTGTGATTCAAGATCAGATTAAATTTCAGATTCTTTTTCTGTACTTAGTAGTTCAGACTTTAGCTAGTCCTATTGACTACAATTAAGCTAATAATATTGGACGTACAATAAACAATTCAATTGCTTACCCTACAGTCCAGTCTATTAAGTATTCTACACTAAAATCTCTTTATTAAAACAAAATTCAGTAACCAGAATATATAATTCAGTCAATTGAATATTTAGTTTTCTCTTACCCATAACGAAGTAAGATCTTGACCTGATTAAAGTCCAGTTTATTAACCATATTATGGTTAATTCTATTTATGTTTTTAGGGTATTTTAAATTCTTTATTTACTTCTTTTATAATAATTTTTGTAAAACGATTTTCTTTATTTTATTTATTCATCTGCCGTCTTTCAATAAGATCTCATTATGACCATGGGATATTTAATTTTTATCCTCTTCTCCATATTTACGTATTCATTTTGACTTCCATATTGTCTGTCTAGTTTAAGACAAAATTTAAGACATTTATGGCAACATCATGACCTTAAGGTCAGAACACTTAAAAAAGAAGGAAATTTCATTTCAATGTTTAGTCTCAAGTAGGAGCACATAATATTAATAGACATTCTCCTCCTCCTCCACTTTTTTGCTCCCACTTGGTTTATATTTCAATTTAAATGTTTTAAGTATTTAAATCGAGAGAAAATGCAGGTAAAACATTTGAAAAAGTATTTGAAATTAAAATGAGAAGAAGAAGTTTAATCAAAAACAGATTAAAAGAAATAATAAAATAAATTAAAATAAATAAATTTAAATATTATTTAAAACCTCAAGGGAAAATGGAAATTGTTAGAAAAAAGTAAATAAATTAAATTATATTTACAATAAATTCCCCTATTTAGAGTTGTTTTGCTACTATGCCTTCAATGAAACCAAGATTAACGAATATTTTTGCTTAAATCCTCTCATTTGAATTCTAATAACATGAAATTTGTTTAAACTTTTATTCTCCAATCTTTACACTGAACCAAAAAAGGTATAACGGAAAAGGGTGTAGAATTGAAGAAAAGTAGGTTTAATATCAAACAACGAAACCTTTGTTCATCATAACGAAATTTTTCGTTAATTTCTAGTAAATTTTTTTAAATTGATGAAAAATTGTCAATATGAATATTTGAATTCGTTAATTAAAATGGAGTTAATTTGAATAAATATTATTCAATTTGATTATACAAAGCAAATAATGATTAAAGAATGTTTTAAGAACTGTAACAGTGGGAATTTCAAAATGACTGGTACTGTTTTACTGGACAAAATGTAAGCTGGATAGGATCTGGGGAGAAGTAGCCACCATACAGAGCAAGAATTAATTATCGTATACCTATAGATCTACTACAGAAAGAATTCGGTCCCAATTAAGTTTTTTAATACACGACGATTGGTGATTTGTGAAATTTCCTTCGAAATCTTGGACTGACAAGAATTTTTGTGCAGCAAAGCGCACCCGATAAAAGCCAGTTTTAAACAGTGTAGAAAACGTAATAGACAACTTAAAATAGTGCAATATCAAAGGACGATGGTGAGCTGACCGTCTTGCATTTTCGACGACAAGTTACTTACAGTTTTGTTGATCAGGTGATTTTTTATTTGCATAAAAATCTGTTTAACACCTTTTTTGTCGTTAAAGTTATACGAAAACTTTTCGTTTATATTACCAACAACATTTGGTTCAGTGTATTTCCTTTTAATATACCTTAATAATATTTATATACCACAATTAATGCCAAAATCCTCAAATCATGTTTAAAATTTATATTTGGCGTTTTGTAGAAAAAGCAACATCAGCAATTAATAAATTTCCAAGTAACTTGGAAATAGAAAATTATTTTATAATTTTTCATCATGTCATCCTCATCATTTTGACTACTAAGCAGGATTATGACTGGAAATTATTATAATTATTATTTGTATTTCCGAGAGCTTTTAAAATTAGGAAAATTGTTCAAAAATTAATGAGATGTGGAACACTTGTGGATTTAATGAGATAAAAAAAATAAGTTACTAAAATATATTTATTAAGAAGTTTGAAGTTGTATTAAGTAGACTATAGTCAAGTACATTGCATATAGTCAAGTCAAGTGTTGACCATAACATAGTCAAGTCATTTGAATAGTCTATTCACCAAGACTGTAGACCTCACTACAGATGATTCTATTAATCAGAATGACGTCAAATCTGTATAATAAAGTCTGTTGACCAGAATATTGTTTAGTACAAAGACTCGAACATTATTAAGATTATTCGCCAGCCTATATACTGACCTAACTATAGTCAAGTCTAGGAACCATAATATAGTAAAGTCTATTTATCAGCTTATAGGCAATTTTTCAGGTCTATTGACTTTTTACCAGAATATTTTCAAGTATATTAAAAAGACTATAATCCAGGCTTTAGATCTAAGCAAACGCATTTCTGTTGAATGCATTATTATCAAGTCTTTTGAGATGCTTTTGATTGGTACTGAAGTTCAGTCTTAGGATCATTCTCTTGATTAGACTATTGACCAATCTATTGCTTATATGGAAAACCAGACTACTGAAGTGACTATTGTACAGTCTCTTAACCATACTATAGTCAGAGATATAAAACAAAATATAAAAAATCTATTAATAATATTGTTGCTATTAAAGCACATGTTCATGTTCATTAGCCAGATTATTGTCAAGTCATGTTGATTAGACTATTTATTAACCATACTATAGTCAAGCTTATTGACCAAAATGTTAACAAATCTTTAGATTAATTTAAATAAAAGTTTGTTAGTATTCAAGTACATAGAACAGACTATCGCCATTAGTCAGACTATAGTCTACAATGTTGTTAGGTGCATAAGTTAGAATACAATTATGATTATTCACCAGACAATATAAATTGTAAGAATATTAGAAATGACTTTTGATTTTTGACCATAATATAGTAAATTCTATCAAACAACCTATGGGAAATTGCAAGAACCATACTATAGACAATTCTATTGATCATACCATAGTCAAATATTTTTGCCAAATTATTCTCAAGTGTATTGAACAGACATAGTTCACTATAGTTTATTAATCCAACTGTATTCCACTCCCTTTAATTAACTATATTCAAGTCTTTTGAATAGTATTTTGATTACTTTTATAATCCAGACTATTAAACTGACTAGAGCCAAGTTTTTAGAGCAGTAAATTGATAACGTCTTAGTAAAGTCTATTCAGCAAATCCATTGAGAAGTTTATAAACAAGTTTGGTGCTGGACTAGAGACAAGTCACTTGATCAGATTAAATACACTGTCTGGAATATAGTGAAGCACATAGAACAAACTATCGTCATAGCTATTAGCAAAATACTTTAGCTTTTTGAACAAAATATAGTCAAGATTTTTCTTTAGACTATATTTATATATATTGCCATTTCTATTAGTAGTCAAGTCTATTGACTAGACTATTGTCAAATTTATGAGACTATAGTGAGTGCACTTCACATACTGACCATACTCTGGTCAAGTATTTTGTTTAGTTTTCTCTTCATAACATATTTTTTTCCTTAAATCTTTGATATGTACAAAAACTAAATTTTCCTCTTTTTATTAAAAAATTAGCTTAAATTTTCCATTTTCATTAATTTTCCTCATTTTCACAATTTTCGTTTTTATTTCATTTAATTGGCACCAAATGCTCCTGAATCATTAAAATCATTTACTAATCCCCCATTTTGTTATAAAACTGATGTAAAAGAGGTGAAAGTTTTTTTCCTCTTTTTCTCTTTTATGCCTCTAAATATGTGTATGAATATAATTTGCTATTTTTCTTTTTTCAGTATCTGCAATTTATAGATAAACATATTAATTCCATGTTTATTTCGTAATTTTAGCGAAAAATAATGTAACATAAATATAATGAGAGATATATACTTTTAGGTTTTTATTTCTATGTGAAAATGTACATTTAACGGGCGGTAAAATTAAATTTCTCAGAGTGTTTGTGACAGTTAAATATGAGGCTAAACTAGACTAAAGTTTTCTCAATAGTCTGGATTATAGTCCACTAAGAGGACAACACTATAGTCTGTTTAATAGGCCAGACTATAGTCTTCTCAACAGAATAAAATGTAGTGCTCTCAATAGACTATAAAATGGAATGTTCAATAGACTTTGCTTTAGCCTCATCAATTTACCGGACTATAGTTTCTTAGAAGGCTAAATAAAGGTTTGTGCAATAGAATAAGATCTGATAAATAGGCTATGATCTGCATTCTGGACCATAATCTGTTCAATAGATTACACAAATTATAATATCTTTACTGATAGTTGACTATAGTTTGCTCAATAGAGTAAATTATATCCAATTAAAAATAGTAGACTATTGTTTGCTCAACATATTAAACTATCTTTAGCTCAATGACTATAGTTTGCTCTGTAGACTAGACTTCTTAATAGAAAAAATGTATTCTGCTCAATTTATTACGCCAAACATATTAAACTATGGTCTAGTCAATAAACTAGACTATTGCAGGCTCAATAAACTAGACTATTGCTGGCTCAATAGAATAGAATATTGTTGAGTCAATAGAATAGAATAGAATATTGTTGAGTCAATAGAATAGATTATTGCTGAGTCAATAGAATAGACAACTATTGCTGAGTCAATAGAATAGACTATTGTTGAGTCAATAGAATAGACTATTGTTGAGTCAATAGAATAGGCTATTGTTGAGTCAATAGAATAGACTATTGTTGAGTCAATAGAATAGGCTATTGTTGAGTCAATAGAATAGACTATTGTTGAGTCAATAGAATAGACGACTATTGTTGAGTCAATAGAATAGACAACTATTGCTGAGTCAATAGAATAGACTATTGTTGAGTCAATAGAATAGACGACTATTGTTGAGTCAATAGAATAGACGACTATTGTTGAGTCAATAGAATAGACGACTATTGTTGAGTCAATAGAATAGACGACTATTGTTGAGTCAATAGAATAGACGACTATTGTTGAGTCAATAGAATAGACGACTATTGTTGAGTCAATAGAATAGACGACTATTGTTGAGTCAATAGAATAGACGACTATTGTTGAGTCAATAGAATAGACGACTATTGTTGAGTCAATAGAATAGACGACTATTGTTGAGTTGAGTCAATAGAATAGACGACTATTGTTGAGTCAATAGAATAGACGACTATTGTTGAGTCAATAGAATAGACGACTATTGTTGAGTCAATAGAATAGACGACTATTGTTGAGTCAATAGAATAGACGACTATTG
This sequence comes from Cochliomyia hominivorax, assembly GCA_004302925.2. Classification (NCBI taxonomy): domain Eukaryota; kingdom Metazoa; phylum Arthropoda; class Insecta; order Diptera; family Calliphoridae; genus Cochliomyia; species Cochliomyia hominivorax. Next base: position 69,855,051 of record PYHX02000494.1, read on the forward strand.
TTGAGTCAATAGAATAGACGACTATTGTTGAGTCAATAGAATAGACGACTATTGTTGAGTCAATAGAATAGACGACTATTGTTGAGTCAATAGAATAGACGACTATTGTTGAGTCAATAGAATAGACGACTATTGTTGAGTCAATAGAATAGACGACTATTGTTGAGTCAATAGAATAGACGACTATTGTTGAGTCAATAGAATAGACGACTATTGTTGAGTCAATAGAATAGACGACTATTGTTGAGTCAATAGAATAGACGACTATTGTTGAGTCAATAGAATAGACGACTATTGTTGAGTCAATAGAATAGACGACTATTGTTGAGTCAATAGAATAGACGACTATTGTTGAGTCAATAGAATAGACGACTATTGTTGAGTCAATAGAATAGACGACTATTGTTGAGTCAATAGAATAGACGACTATTGTTGAGTCAATAGAATAGACGACTATTGTTGAGTCAATAGAATAGACGACTATTGTTGAGTCAATAGAATAGACGACTATTGTTGAGTCAATAGAATAGACGACTATTGTTGAGTCAATAGAATAGACGACTATTGTTGAGTCAATAGAATAGACGACTATTGTTGAGTCAATAGAATAGACGACTATTGTTGAGTCAATAGAATAGACGACTATTGTTGAGTCAATAGAATAGACGACTATTGTTGAGTCAATAGAATAGACGACTATTGTTGAGTCAATAGAATAGACTATTGTCGAGTCAATAGAATAGACTATTGTCGAGTCAATAGAATAGACTATTGTCGAGTCAATAGAATAGACTATTGTCGAGTCAATAGAATAGACTATTGTCGAGTCAATAGAATAGACTATTGTCGAGTCAATAGAATAGACTATACTATTGTCGAGTCAATAGAATAGACTATTGTCGAGTCAATAGAATAGACTATTGTCGAGTCAATAGAATAGACTATTGTCGAGTCAATAGAATAGACTATTGTCGAGTCAATAGAATAGACTATTGTCGAGTCAATAGAATAGACTATTGTCGAGTCAATAGAATAGACTATTGTCGAGTCAATAGAATAGACTATTGTCGAGTCAATAGAATAGACTATTGTCGAGTCAATAGAATAGACTATTGTCGAGTCAATAGAATAGACTATTGTTGAATCAATAGAATAGACTTTTGTTGAGCCAATAGAATAGACTATTGTTGAGCCAATAGAATAGACTATTGTTGAGTCAGCTGAATATACTATTGTTGTTAAATATACTACATAATTGTCGGTATAGACTATTTTTTATCAGCTAAATAGTCTTGACTATTTTTGGCACAACAAACTAGACTAGACTGTTCTCGACTAAATTGTAATTTATTAAATAGATTAGACTACAGTCTGCTATATACAATAAATTTTATTCTGTTTAGTTTTCTTTCTTTTTTAAGGACTATTAATTTGGTCCTTCCGCTAAAACATTAAATTAAACCATCTACAACATTCGTATTTGGTCCATTCAAGCATTTCGTATTCATTATTTTTCATTGCAGTTTTTACTGAAATTAGTTGCCTCGTTAAGTTTTAATTTTATAGTCAACACAAAATGAAAAAAAGAGAGGAAAATAGCAAATTCTGCAAATATAAATTTATAGTCAACATTTTAACTTTGCTAACACTTTGGCAACAGCGAATAGAAGAGATACAAATACACAAACATTCAAAGGTTAAAATACATTCACACTTACACTAACAGTCACTCCAACTGGCGCATAAATGAGTATATTAATATTTCATAATTCTTTGTCTGACTTTTGATCCTAAAACGGCAAATATTTTACTCCTTTTCCTTCTCCCTCCCTTTGCCACATTTCTTGTTGAACGAGGCCTCTGTACAACAAAAAATCATGCAACAAGTTGATAATTTAAACAAAAATATTTGTTGTTCCTTCCAAAAGAAATGTGGCACGATAATAAAAATTAAGCTTAAATGAAAATAACGTCATTAGACCTCAACAGTTTTGGAGTTTTTACAAATTTCTCATTCTGAAATTTTTTCAAGCAAATATTTTGAAATCTTCTCTTCAGTCTCTTTTCTACAGTTTTTATTGGGGAATTTTTAGTTGTAATTAATTTTAATGGAATTGTGTGTTTGAATTTCATTCTTTTTTCATTTTTGCCTCGAAATATGAATTAAAATTTGAGAATTCTGCATAAAATATTTATTAAATGAAATGCACAACGAAAGAAAGAGTTTTTTTAAAGAATGTTTTTGGTGGAATTCAAAAAAATTGATGGTTGATGTTATTTCGGGATTATGAATAAATTAGAAATTATCTTCACCGACATTTGCTGTTAACGTTAATTATTTTTATGAAAAGATGGAAAGAATATAATTAAGTGATTAAAGTCATAAAAAATAATTGAATATTTTAATAAGAAAATTTCGTTAAATTTAAGTTAAAGACTATTGTTGGCTCAATAGCCAAGACTATTGTTGGCTTAATAGCCAAGACTATTGTTGGCTCAAAAGCCAAGACTATTGTTGGCTCAAAAGCCAAGACTATTGTTGGCTCAAATGCCAAGACTATTGTTGGCTCAAAAGCCAAGACTATTGTTGGCTCAATAGCCAAGACTATTGTTGGCTCAATAGCCAAGACTATTGTTGGCTCAATAGCCAAGACTATTGTTGGCTCAATAGCCAAGACTATTGTTGGCTCAATAGCCAAGACTATTGTTGGCTTAATAGCCAAGACTATTGTTGGCTCAATAGCCAAGACTTTTGTTGGCTTAATAGCCAAAACTATTGTTGGCTCAATAGCCAAGACTATTGTTGGCTTAATAGCCAAGACTATTGTTGGCTTAATAGCCAAGACTATTGTTGGCTCAATAGCCAAGACTATTGTTGGGTCAATAGCCAAGACTATTGTTGGCTCAATAGCCAAGACTATTGTTGGGTCAATAGCCAAGACTATTGTTGACTCAATAGCCAAGACTTTTGTTGGCTCAATAGCCAAGACTTTTGTTGGCTTAATAGCCAAAACTATTGTTGGCTCAATAGCCAAGACTATTGTTGGCTTAATAGCCAAGACTATTGTTGGCTCAATAGCCAAGACTATTGTTGGCTCAAAAGCCAAGACTTTTGTTGGCTCAATTCACTAGATTCCAGCTCAATAGAGTAGGCTATTGTTTAAACAATAGACTATTGTCTGCTTAATAGACTATTTTTGACAAAATTTTTGATAGATTTTCTTTTAATAAAAATTTTTGATAAATTTTCTTTTAATAGAAAATTTTTGATAAATTTTCTTTTAATAGAAAATTTTTGCTAAATTTTCTTTTAATAGAAAATTTTTGCTAAATTTTCTTTTAATAGAAAATTTTTGCTAAATTTTCTTTTAATAGAAAATTTTTGCTAAATTTTCTTTTAATAGAAAATTTTTGCTAAATTTTCTTTTAATAGAAAATTTTTGCTAAATTTTCTTTTAATAGAAAATTTTTGCTAAATTTTCTTTTAATAGAAAATTTTTGCTAAATTTTCTTTTAATAGAAAATTTTTGCTAAATTTTCTTTTAATAGAAAATTTTTGCTAAATTTTCTTTTAATAGAAAATTTTTGCTAAATTTTCTTTTAATAGAAAATTTTTGCTAAATTTTCTTTTAATAGAAAATTTTTGCTAAATTTTCTTTTAATAGAAAATTTTTGCTAAATTTTCTTTTAATAGAAAATTTTTGATAGTTTTTCTTTTAATAGAAAATTTTTGATAGATTTTCTTTTAATAGAAAATTTTTGATAAATTTTCTTTTAATAGAAAATTTTTGATAAATTTTCTTTTAATAGAAAATTTTTCATAAATTTTCTTTTAATAGAAAATTTTTCATAAATTTTCTTTTAATAGAAAATTTTTCATAAATTTTCTTTTAATAGAAAATTTTTCATAAATTTTCTTTTAATAGAAAATTTTTCATAAATTTTCTTTTAATAGAAAATTTTTCATAAATTTTCTTTTAATAGAAAATTTTTCATAAATTTTCTTTTAATAGAAAATTTTTCATAAATTTTCTTTTAATAGAAAATTTTTCATAAATTTTCTTTTAATAGAAAATTTTTCATAAATTTTCTTTTAATAGAAAATTTTTCATAAATTTTCTTTTAATAGAAAATTTTTCATAAATTTTCTTTTAATAGAAAATTTTTCATAAATTTTCTTTTAATAGAAAATTTTTCATAAATTTTCTTTTAATAGAAAATTTTTCATAAATTTTCTTTTAATAGAAAATTTTTCATAAATTTTCTTTTAATAGAAAATTTTTCATAAATTTTCTTTTAATAGAAAATTTTTCATAAATTTTCTTTTAATAGAAAATTTTTCATAAATTTTCTTTTAATAGAAAATTTTTCATAAATTTTCTTTTAATAGAAAATTTTTCATAAATTTTCTTTTAATAGAAAATTTTTGATAAAAATTCTTTTAGTAGAAAATTTTTGATAAAAATTCTTTTAGTAGAAAATTTTCTTTTAATAGAAAATTTTTGATAAATTTTCTTTTTACAGGAAATTTTTGCTAAATTTTCTTATTATAGGAAATTTTTGCTAAATTTTCTTTTTATAGGAAATTTTTGCTAAATTTTCTTTTTATAGGAAATTTTTGCTGAATTGTATTTTTATAGGAAATTTTTGCTGAATTGTATTTTTATAGGAAATTTTTGTTAAATTTTCCTTTAATGGAAAATTTTTGATAAATTTTCTTTTAATAGAAAATTTACATAAAATTTTCTTTTTTGTTAAATTGTCTTTTTTATATATTTTTTTCAGTTACTTTTTCAGCATCTGAAAGCTTTTGTGTGTTTTCGTGACGTGAAAAAAATCACTCATTTATATTAAATCTCCGTCATTCGATGCCAGTTGACAGTTGCGCTAATTAAACTCTTATGCGTTTTATCATATAAATTGAGAATTTCACAATGGGAATTATGGTATAAAAATAATATTCATATTTCGCTTAAATTGATACATTTTCACAAATCACAATACACACATTCATCCAATCATACATCCATTCATCCTTTCATATGTATGTATTGATGAATATTCATTTAAATGTCAATCATTTCATTATGTTCGTAAATATAATTTTAATATTTTCGCTTCAAAAAAAATCTTTCTCTTCAATAATTTGTGTTATTTTTATAAATTTTGCTACTTTTTTTACGTTATTTGTGTTTTTGTTAAATATTAACGTTATTTTGCAATTACATCGACTGTCTGCGATTTAATTTATGCAACCTGAATAAAATATTTTAATTCTTTGAATTTTATGATATTAAATTGGAAAAAAGCTCCATTCAATTCGTTATGATTCATTTCGATGGGTTTTGTAAAGAATTCACTGGAAATGAATATTTATGAGTCCTCCCGTTGTTTTTTACCTAAAATATTTGTAATGAGAAAAAAACGTGAATTGAGATTCCATTCACAGATGTTGAATAGAATGAGTAAATGAAAATATTTAGTTTCCTTTTTTTTTCGATTATTTGAGGAATTTAACTATTTTAATCGATACCTTAAATATGAATAACATTATTTAACTGATACATTGGTGCGTATTTCTATAAACGCACATGACTTTGAAATAATCTTTTTATTAAATCAACTAAGACTTCTTTGAAAATATTATTAACTACAAAGTGAGAACGAAACATTCTTAACACACGTTTTTCATTAACGCTTGACTTTAGGTATTATTTGATCTTTCTTCTGATCAAGTTACCTCTAAAAAACATATCTAGTCTAGTGGATAGAAGAAGAAGTGGATAATAAAATTATTAAACAATTTCAACAAAACCCAAGTTGGTCCTACAAAAAGTTGGTGCAACATTCAAAGGTGTGCCAATGTTACAAAATACTGACGGTGCAACTTGTCCGTTGATAAAATATTGGACTCAGGTAGAGCATTTTCAAAAGAGCTCTTAACAAAGCTGATTATTACAGAACTCGGAGTATATGATACAGAAATTTAAATCTATTGCAGGTTTAAACATAAAAAAGGCTCAAAAAGGGGCATTGAAGTCAAGTTTCAAAAATATCCTTGCAGCATAACCTCTTACATGGTCCTATAAAATGTTGGCCAAGCATTCAAAGCTTTGCCGACAAACTGTTTTCAATTTTATTAAACAATACCGGGAGAACTTGCCCATTGATAGTAAACCTGATTCATGTAACAGCAAACGTTCACATGTTTCTAAAGCCAAGAAAAGAAAGCCTTTTCAATAGGACACTCAATACATCCCGTAGGAAAGCACCTCGGTTAGTTCAGTATTCGGACTATTTGGTACGAAAAGTTAAAGCGAATGCAGGTTTAAAAATATAAATAAATTCAAGGCTTAAAAAGTTCCTCACAGAAAAGCTGCGAAAAATGAACAGACCAAAAACTGAGCTCGGAATTCGAAGTCAAGTTTTCTAAAGAAACATTTTTGTTCCATAATTGGTGATGAAACATTCTGGTAAAAAATTTAATGTTGCTAATGCTCGAAGGAATGTTGAAGAACCAAAGACGAGAAAGGACCCAAAAACAATCAAAATTTCCAAAAATGCTATTGGTATTGGCAACAATATGGAGTTACAGCTTTTACAACGTGCTTTATAAATGTCGAAATTTACATCAAGGAATGTTTCCAAAAATAGCTGCTTTCATTTATAAGACTTCATAAAGTGTCCACTTATCTTGGGCTTTATTTAGGATCCAGTGATTATGGTTAACAAGCCTTGAGTGGTATAATAACAATAATGTGATATTTGTATCAAGAGAAGCAAATCCACAAAACCGACCTGGACTAAAACTTGTGGAGAGATATTCCACTCTTGTTAAAGGAGAGTTGAAGAGACTGCTTTGAAACATTATATTGCTGGAATATATAATCTTCATCTATTTTTGCCATCATAAAAGAGAGAAGAGCATCTTCCAGCAATTCGTTATAAATTGTGTCATTCATTCTTGGTAGAACAAAATTTTCGCCAATCCATAACCTCACCGCCGCCGAAATTACATTTTGACACTCTAACATCTCTTAAACTCAATAACATGAGTATCATACAGGACCTTCTTAATTACATATTCCCATTTTAGGTATATTTGTAAGAATTTTTGACGATTTTCCTTATGCTCTTTTTTGAACTCTGGCTTCTCCTTTTTCATATTTTCATCTCTTCATAAAGCTTGGAAGTCAAAGGAAGATTTGGTTTGTTCATTTCTTTTAAAGAAATTATACTTTCGGAATGTTTAACCAATTTCTTTATTGAATCGTCTTTGGCCATGAAATAAACTAATTTGGATCTTTTCTTGATCATTCAGAAAAGTGTCCAGTTTAGGTTGGTTTAACAGTCAAGCTATAAACTTCTAACACAAGTTTTTGGTATCTATGAAAATGTTTAACATATTTATAAATCAATAACTTTAAAACATTCCCAATTTTCTACGCAGAAATACCCAAAATCCCAATCTGTAAAAATCAATTTTAAAAATTTGACTTTTTTCAATAAAAGATCATTTTGTACTGAAAAGGAAAAAATACCTTGGATAGAATTTTTGGCAGATCTTTGTCTCAAACTCTTTATAAAGATATAAAAAATACATAGTTCAGAACAAGAAAGAGTTTTTATAAGTGGATAAAGGTGGCAACCTTTTATTATTAAAAAGTTGCAAAGTGGAACATAATAGTTTTGTTTTAAGAAAATCTGTTGCTTTTGGTCAGCTAAATGGATTTGTATGAAAATTAACATAACAATAGCGGAGGAGGAAAACACTATAACTTTGAGAGTTTAGCTCCCATAAGGGGTTTTTGGACTGAGTTATAAATATGCAAATTAGGGTGTCTGGGGCAATATTTTTTTCATTGTCAATTTTTTGTCTTTAATTTAATTCCAAAAGAAAGGTTTTAACACCTTCAGAAATAGACTGTCATCATGCCATATTAAACCCAAGTGCCTGGAACTCTGTTGTAGGCCAGTCAAATTTGAATCGCTCATTAAAGGTTAAATCTGAATTATAAATCACTATTTACCCACTCTTTACCTTTTCCACTCTGTTAACTCTAATGTTTTTGCCTCTGAAGCTTTAAATCGATTGAAAAAATTTTTTCTCATTAATTTCGATTTTAAATTCGATTTCAAAATCCTTCAAAAGTAGAAACTTTACTCCAGTTTAACTGTTACGATTTCTTACAAAAAAATGTGCATCTTTAAAAGTAAAATACTGATAATTAAAATGCAGTACGACAACAACCAAATCTTATTTCAGAATAATGATGTTAATGAAATCATGTAATTTTTATTTATAACAATAATTTTGGAAGCATATGGTCAGTAACAAAAAGTCCTTTTTTTGAGTTCAAAACTTAATTATCACTTTAATTAATTCTATTAAAAACTTTTTAAAATTTGATGGTTCTTTATTGTTTCTACTAAAAATAGCAGCTGTAATTTATTATTGAATATTAAAATTTATTATTTGTTTTAAACAAAGAACATAAATTAATTTAGTTTCTTTTTATTGATTTCTCTCTTTTTTGCGAAAAATTTTCAATTTTATTATCTTCTCAGCAGAAAAGTTCTAAAGGAAAAGTTTTACTTTTCATACGAGAAAAAAAAACGTTTAATTAAATCTTTTGGTAAATAAAATTTATGAAGTCATTTTTCATCTTTTATAACTTTTTTTTTAACCAACATTTAAATTAATGAAAGCAAAAAATATTAGAAAAAATCTGCTGTCAATTGATTTCTAAATAAAATTTTAATATGCTTGCATTTTTAGCAAAAATTTGAATTTTTAGTGAAAATTTGAATTTTTAGTGAAAATTTGAATTTTTAGTGAAAATATGAATTTTTAGTGAAAATGTAAATTTTTAGTGAAAATTTGATTTTTTAGTGAAAATGTAAATTTTTAGTGAAAATTTAAATTTTTAGTGAAAATTTGATTTTTTAGTGAAAATGTAAATTTTTAGTGAAAATTTAAATTTTTAGTGAAAATTTGATTTTTTAGTGAAAATTTGATTTTTTAGTGAAAATGTGAATTTTTAGTGAAAATGTGAATTTTTAGAGAAAATGTGAATTTTTAGTGAAAATGTGAATTTTTAGTGAAAATGTGAATTTTTAGTGAAAATGTGAATTTTTAGTGAAAATGTGAATTTTTAGTGAAAATGTGAATTTTAAGTGAAAATGTGAATTTTAAGTGAAAATGTGAATTTTTAGTGAAAATGTGAATTTTTAGTGAAAATGTGAATTTTAAGTGAAAATGTGAATTTTAAGTGAAAATGTGAATTTTTAGAGAAAATGTGAATTTTTAGTGAAAATGTGAATTTTTAGTGAAAATGTGAATTTTTAGTGAAAATGTGAATTTTTAGTGAAAATGTGAATTTTTAGTGAAAATGTGAATTTTTAGTGAAAATGTGAATTTTTAGTGAAAATGTGAATTTTTAGTGAAAATGTGAATTTTTAGTGAAAATGTGAATTTTTAGTGAAAATGTGAATTTTTAGTGAAAATTTGCATTTTTAGTGAAAATAAGAATTTTCAAAATTGTTAAGGCAAAACTTGGTAAAGTTTAAGGACTTAAAAAACGTATCTCTTGCTGTCACAACAATTAAAATTCAATTAATTAATTAATTTCTTTAATTATTTACAACAATATTTTAACAAAATTTAATTGTTTCGATGAAATAAATATTTTTCTTGTAAAATTTAAGTGTAAAAAGTGGCCCCCAATTATTGCTACTGACTGTTTGTCAGTAGCTGAGTGTTTTTATTCCTGGAATTATTTATTTAAGTCCTTCTCCTTCTTTTGTTTTCTATCATCGTTTTGTTTCCTCTTATTTTCATTACTGTTGTTGTTGTTTTAGTTATTGTTTGTTCACTTATTTAACTTATTTTATGGACCCAATAAATCTTCCAATTAACAGCAAATTCTCTCTACAATGTTTTATCCTGTAATTAAAGATGTTTCAAATGCCTTTAGATTTCATTGTTATCTCTTTTATTACATATTTACACACACTAACATACACTCATATATATTTCTATTTCTCTCTATCGTCCTCTCTTTGGCGATAATCTTTGAGACTATAAAGTTTATTGTCATAAAAATTATAAAATATCTAAAGCTAAATTACGAGAATTTATTGTTTTTTCTTGTTAATGCAGGTAATACTAGAGGAAATATGTGACGTTATAGGCATTTTTGTTAACAATTATTTCCAGATTTAAGTAACAATACAAAATAGTTCGATAACGGGTTTTTGGATATAATTCTGTAACTTTGAATCGTTTTAATATTTTTTTATGAAATTTCTCATGAATATTCTTGAAGTGTGTTCCAATAGATGAGGAACAAAATAGGGTCTAAGTGGGTCCAGGAATCAGGGAGTAGGAGTCAAAAAGTTGATCACCTCGGTTCTGATAATTAAAAAGAACTTTTTTGATTATAATTCTTTAACTTTGGTTTAACTGATTTTTTTTTAAATCAAATTTAACAATTACATACTTGAGATATTTTCCGATGGATCTGAAGCCGGTCAACTTCCCAATTGGTTTACGAATTCTGGGGAAAGACCATCAATTTTGGTTACCTCGGTTTTGACTGTTTTCTTGTTAAAGTTCTGTAATTTTGTGTTTACCAATAAAATTATATTGAAATTTCATATGAATATGCCTGATATTTTTTCCAATGAATTTGAAGATGTGCAACATCTTAGTGAATCCCTGGTTTAGGGGATGGAGCCCTAAAATTTTTTATTGGAATGTCTAAATAAACGATTTTTTGCGAGAATGGAATTTTTGGTGAAATTTAATATTAATTTCTTAACACCTGAGAATAAGTCTTTATTTTATGTTTTTCTCTTACTATTACAAATTATTTGCAATTATTGTGAAGTATATTATCCTTTCTGTTGTTAACAACATGTGAGTAAACAACATCCTTTTGAATCTTAAATTAATGTTTTTTCTACTTCCGTTTAATGTTGTTTTTTATTGTTATATTTTAATAGAAACGTTTATCATATGCTTCTTTTGTATCCTTTCTAATACTCTACATCAGCCAAAGGTATTATAGCTTTTTTATTAGTGTTAGAAAATAGACATCTTACTTACCTCATATTATAGTTGAAATAACAAAATCTGTTTCTGTTATGTTTAAATAATGTCTGTCCATCTGTCTGAATGATTTAGTATTTTTAGCTTTAAACATTTAGATTTTAGCCGACAGACGGAGGGACGGACAAGATTGGGAATGATTTTACGAATTCTATGATCTAAAACCTTCTTTATAGGTAAATTTATAATGTATCAGTTATATATTTAAAGCAATTTAGTATATTTTGAATGGAAGATATATCAAACATTAATACCTGAAACTTGTTCGTAATTTCCAATTTTAACAGCAAATAAAAAATGTTGGCAGTACTTTCATTCAAATGAAAAAATTGTTCAAGGGATGAGTCCAAATAGGCTTTAAAGTATATATGCAGGAAAAGTACACACTAATAGCATTCTTGCGGTAGTAAAATTAATTTAACCCCTTTTGATCATCCAAGTTTCTATTCCTCAAAAATATATAACTTAAAGTAAAATATAAATCCTGAAATTCAATTATTGTAAAAAAGGTTGTAACTTTTTAACTGGTAAAGATATCTTAATGAAATTTCACATAGTTAGAGCTCAAGTATTAGCAAGTTAATTTAGGATATTACAAGTTCCTATCCTCGATAATTGGCAACCTTCGGGTATGGTGATGTTTTGAAAATTCCCCAGAAAGTCATTTATAAATTGAGGCAAATGAAATTACGTTAATAATGTGATAATCTATCAAAGGGTTGCCTATTATGACCCAGTTCACATATGTGTTTGTACTTCACCAAATCAACTGCTAAACACCTCAGTTCAAACAATGTGATATTTCATTAAGGTACCTTTTTATGGAAAGTTTAGAGAGTCGCTGACTTCTATCCAGACCTGATAGGGTTCTGATCTTCTCCAAATCATTATCATTAAGATATCTTTAACGGTTCAAATGTAACTGAATTATAAAAAAACATTTCGAAATTTAATGCCTTTTGTATTTATTCCAAGTTCTAAACCGTTCGTCCTACCGTCTGCCTTTTAAAATTGTTTAAAAATTTCTTTTCCTGAAAATTAATGAAAAATATATCGTTTATATAACTAAAACAAGAATACATATATATTCCTGGATTCTTTAGTTTAACGATAAATAATCTTAAAATCGCTCATATTTTCTCGGTGAGTTTCAACGTCTGTCCATCTGTCTGTCCTATAAAATCTTGATATTTTCTCTTTAAATGATGAAATGAAAGGACATATGAAAGGATCTCGTTTATGAAATGAAATATTTTCTAAGTATAACACAATATATTTCAATTTATAGATATGAATATAATTTAATTATCTAGATTAACTTTTATAACATCATTTTGTTTACTTCGATATTTACCACATCCGTCCATACGTCTGTCTTGTGACTACTTAATGATTGTTTTCTTTCAAAATATTAATTTACAAATTAAATTTTTATGACAAATAAAAATAATTAAGGACAATTTTATATATTTGAATTAAATTGCCAGGATCTTGTGTATCATATTGTTTAATTTCAGGAAAATTCCGTTACATTTTAAGAGTTTTAAGCGTCCGTCCGTCTGTCCGTCTTTTATATCTAAATATATTTTTCATTCTTTTATTGTTTCCTTTACCAAGTCACTTCTTATCTCCCATAAATCCTCTTTGTTCCCTTTATTTTCTATTCCATTCCCTCTTTTTGTTTATATTCATTTATTTATTTTCCTCTTTTCTCTCTTAATTGCTTGAGTTTAATATTTTTGTTATTGTAGGCATTCAGTCCTTTTGTCCTAACAACCTTCTTCGGCCTTGTGAAAACTTGAAAGTGAAACATTTAAGGCTTCGATAAATTCGTTATTAATGGACCTGTCAATAACAGTAGCATTATTAAAGTTAATTGTTGTAAGCAAATGACTAATATTGACTATTTTGGCAGCAAAATATTAGAAGAACAAAAAAATTAACACAATATCTCATTAATGGAAAAAGGAGGAAAATTGCTGAATACTTAAAAAAAGAAATGAATTATCAAGAAAAGTTTCAAAATTTGTATCGAGTTTTTGAAATCATTTTTTTTATTACAGAATTTTTAATTTAAAAAATAAATACATTTAAGTTGTTATTAAAACTATTTACTTAATTTCTAGTAGTTTTTTCATTTTAATTAAAATAGTTCTTTTTTTACCCGCCACCACCACAAATGGTGAAGAGATTATATGAACTTTGTCACGTGTATAACATTAAAAGAGAATTATATCAGACCATATAACGTATATATATTCATGCATCAAATCATAATCGCTGTCGATTTAACTATGTCCGTCTGTCTGTCTTTCAGTCTGTCTGTTATTGTCACGCTAACATCCACAATAATTGACAGAACTAAATTAAATTTGTCCCAAGTATTATAGAAAATACTGAAAAGTTTCCCATTCTAAACCAGCAAAATCAGTTCAGTATATTAAAAGATATAGTCCATTACCCGAGGCAACCTCGATATTTAAGCAAAACCTTTCGTAAAATTATTGATTACAAATCTTTTATATGTTGTATATTAGAGTGATTCGAAACTTGTTGTGCTGTTTTCAGAAATTCAAAAATTATGTTTGTGCCACGCCCCAAAATACAGTCCTTTTCAATTTCTAGTTTCAAATCATGAACAACAATATATAATTTGTTCCGATCGGACTTAGAATGGCGGTGCTATATACAAAAAACTAAAAAGGGCTGTATTGTGGGGCGTGACAAAAAATAATTTTCCCTTTCTAAAAATAGCATCATTCTAGGGGGTGACTGACGCAACTTTACTTCGACCCCTCCCTATTGTAAACACCTGTGTGAGTGTGTAATTGTGTATGTACGAACGCATTTGTGGTGAAGGGTATTGAAAATTCGGCATAACCGAATCAAATACTTTTATTTATTTTTAATTACAAAATTTTGTTATTTTTCCATTTACATTAAAATATAATTTTTAAGGATTTTAATCAAAATCTTATTTTATAGTTACTTTTCTCTATATTTGATTACTGTTTAGTTTTTCTGTCTAAATTCTAATATAGAAAAATTATTGTTTTAGTTTTGAGTTGGAAAAGCACCTGAAGAAGGTAGAAATGTAGTTTGTTTTATCAGAACATATAAAACTTCATCCAATCCACTCTAAAAGATCATCTGAAAAGAGAAAGAAATTTTGCAAATTTATTAAAAATTTCAAATAACAATTTTCTATCAAACTTTTAATAATTTGGAGATAAATTTGTAATTTTAATAGTTTTATATTCATGTTTAACTATGATATTTATGGGAGGCATTATTACGTCATAATATGTATCTCCCATAGTAGTTGAAGTCATAATAATGAAGTTTCAATATCTGTCCGTATGTCTTAACTTTGTTTGCTTTTATTTTTGATACATACATTTCGAAGAAGGACGGAAGGACGGACAAGAATTTGATATGAATTTGTATACTTTTTTTTAAAGAAAATTAAAGTTTTCAATTACTTATAAGATCATAATTTCATACACGTGTAAACATGAAAAATCTAGTTAAAAATTTTACGAGAATATTTATAAATTTTCATATAATTTTTAGAAATATTTTTGTGAAATCAATGTGGACATATTCAGTTCTACTTTGAGATCAATTTTAGTTTAATTCTTGTTCAGTTTTAGTTGAGTTCTAGTTCAATTCTAGTAAAGTTTTAGTTAAGCTCTATTTTAGTTCTACTTCAGCTGTAGTTCAGTTTTAATTCAGTTCTTGTTCAGTTCTAGTTCATTTCTAGTTCAGTTCTAGTTCATTTCTAGTTCAGGTCTAATACAGCTCTAGTTCAGTTCTAGTTTAGTTGTAGTTCAGCTCTAGTTCAGTTTTAGTTCAGTTCTTGTTCAGTTCTAGTTCATTTCTAGTTCACATCTAGTTCAGGTCTAATACAGCTCTAGTTCAGTTCTAGTTTAGTTGTAGTTCAGTTATAGTTCAGTTCTAATTCAGTTTTAGTTCAGTTCTAGTTAATTTCTAGTTCAATTCTAGTTAAGTTCTAGTTCAGCTCTATATTAGTTCTACTTCAGTTGTAGTTCAGTTCTAATTCAGTTCTTGTTCAGTTGTACTTCAGTTCTAATTTAGTTCTACTTGATTTCTAGTTCAGTTCTAGTTCAGTTCTTATTTAGATATAGTTTTGGTCTAATACAGCTCTAGTTCAGTTTTAGTTCAGTTCTAGTTTAGTTCTAGTTTAGGTTCAGTTCTAAGTTAGTTCTTGTTAAGCTTAATTTCTGAACTCCTTTTATTAAAAAAGTTTAAAAATGCAATTTTAACCCATAAAATAAAAAATAAATATAGAATTACCCATATTTTGTATGAATAACTATATTGTACAGCGATATCAATTTTAATATATATGTAAATATATATCAAATCTGTTTCTTGGATCCATATAAGTTAACGCATCCTTTGAAAGGTGTAAAGCTGAAAAATATGACAAATAAATATTTAACTTCAAATTTACTTTTCGTATATTTTCCAACATGCGATTACCTGCTGCGTGTGTTTGTGTAAGTGTAAGCAAAAATTTTAGAGATACGTATACATAAGTATGTGTAGTTTACAAATTTGCAACATTTGCACAAAAATTTCAAACACACACACACGCACTCAAGAAGAAAAATGAGAGACACAAATATTTTTCTATCTATAAAAGATATGACGACAATACAAACATAATATGTGTATGAAATTGTATGTGTGTGTGCGTCTATGAACATACACAATTATATGTTAAAGACATATCGTTTGTTACCTTCTAAGGAAAATTATATTTTACATTTACCATAAACGAATACAATGACATTGATAAGGGAGATTCATACACACACAAGGAAAATATATTTATAATGGATTAAATGAATATAAGTTACATTAATAAAATGGATGGGAACTACATTATGGCTGAATTGAAGAAATAAGGTAGAGACTTATAAGCTGGACTATAATGTGGACCACAATCTACAGTATAATAATATTCTACTTTCCGTGTCTGTCTGTCCATATGTCTTTCTTTGAACAAATTCTGCAAACTTGTTTATATAATCATAGCGAAAGACAGACGGAATGACGGACAAGATTTTGATATTAATTTCTATAAAAGATAAACTGTACTCAAGTGTATAGTACGAACTATTGTCTGGTCCACATTTAAAAATATAGTTCAGTCTATAGTCTTTAGTATGAAATCTAGTATCGACTCAAGACTGATGTCTAAACTACAGCAAGAAAACAATCTGAACTATAATTAGCATTATAATCTGAAATAAAGTCATTACTATTATCTGATCTTTAATGAAGGATATACTTGGTCTGTGCCATAACTCAACTGTATTCTTAATCACATTATGACCAGATATAATCCAAACAATGAAGTCATGTCTGCATTTTATATTATCGCCAAAATTACAGTCCAAGCTAAATTATGTACCAGTCTAATATTTCTATACAATTTTTTCTCTCTCTTTATGATCCATGTTCTCCTATATTTTATCATCATTATTAACATAAACACTTTCTTTAACACATGAATTTACCATTTACTCTACAGAAGAGTAAAGGAAGAGCTGCTGGCAAACTTAAGTTAAATATTTACACCAGCATAATTTTAGCACAGTTTGTCACGACATAATATTTAGTTTTATTATTTTCTTTTTAATTCATTAAATATTAACATAAAAATATGAAAACGCTGATTTCGAGAAAAAGGGATGAATCCTACAGCTTTTACGGGAAATCTAATGAAAATGTCGTAGAAGTGTCATTTATTAAAAATATATATTAAAATATATAGTCCAGACTATATAGTCCAGACTATATAGTCCAGACTATATATAGTCCCGACTATATATAGTTCAGACTATATAGTCCAGACTATATATTGTCCCGACTATATATAGTCCAGACTATATATTGTCCCGACTATATATAGTCCAGACTATATATAGTCCAGACTATATATAGTCCAGACTATATATAGTCCAGACTATATATAGTCCAGACTATATATAGTCCAGACTATGTATAGTCCAGACTATATATAGTCCAGACTATATATAGTCCAGACTATATATAGTCCAGACTATATATAGTCCAGACTATATATAGTCCAGACTATATATAGTCCAGACTATATAGTCTGGACTATATAGTCTACAATTCAATCTATGCGCCAAACTCTTGTAAAAACTATAGTCTATAAATAAGAATACAGTTCGGATTATAGTCCAGACTATATAGTCCAGGCTATATAGTCCAGACTATTGTTTCGACTATATTTTGGTTTATAGTCTGGACTATAGTTTTGTCTATAATTTGGACTATAGTCTGAACTTAAGTGTGGGCTATAGTCTGGACTATAATTTGGGCTTTAATGTGGACTATATTTTGGACTATAGTGTTGACTATAATCTAGACTATAGTACAGAATGCAGACTACAATTCAATCTATGCGCCAAACTCTTGTAAAAACTATAGTCTATAAATTAGAATACAGTTCGGATTATAGTCCAGACTATAGTTCAGATTATAAGAATGTATTTTACACGTCTGAACACTAAAGTTTAAATGATGGCTCAGACCATAAAATTCCCTACAATGTTCAGTGAAATCCTTTATTTACATTTATTATTTTACTTACACAAGTGTATGTGTGTGCGTGTTTTGTTGTATGTATAAAATGATATTTACATTCGTATTCATATTTAATCAGTGTCTACAGAATATTTATCCTTAAGCCATTTAACCTTAAAACTACAATTAGTTTTCATTCCTTTTTAAACACACACTTATATAAGTCTACACTAATACACCAATACATACATATGTATGTGCATTTTTAGTTAATATGTCTTCTTATGTTTCATTGTATGTGTTAATGTTATGTATGTGTTTTCAGCTTAAATCATGTGCATTTGTGCGTAAAAAATTATTAATAATTCAAGAGAGAAAAAAAACCAAGATAAACAATACGTGTTTAAATTATTATAATTAATACAACAATAACAAATAAAGTTGAAAATCTGTAATATAGCAAAAATATATCTGTATGAATTATTAATTTAGTTTTATGTTTTTTTCTTTCTTTGCTTTTGTGATTTTCTCCATTCACTCAAACTTAAATTTAATTCATACAAAAATAATCTTCTAAACGTTAAATATGCTGAAATCTATGAATTAATGAATTAATACATGAATGATTATTCATCATAATAGTTTTATGTTATTGTTATGAATTTTATGTTGTTGTATGTGTATGTAATTATTCATATTTATTTTCTATAGAAAATTCTTTAGGAGATAAATTTTGCTTTAACTAATTTCAAAGAATAATTTTGTAATAATTTATTAATTATTTGTCTCAAATACTGTTGTAATTTATATAGTGTAATTTTTGTGTTTTGTATAGTAATGATAATGGGAGGGATTAGGAAATAATAATATGTATATCTTTTATGGTATTGTGGAGTACAATAGTGATGTATTAATGTCTGTCCATCTGTCTTTCTTTGTAGACATTTTGTTTTACATTTGATGTAATCAATTTGAAAGATGGACAGAAGGACAGAGAAGATTTTGATGTGAATTCGTGTGAATTTTTCTGAAAAATGGGAGTGTGGAACTCTTCGTAGTATCAAAATTTCTTGCTGGTAAAAATAAAGAAAATAGCGATATATTTTACCAGATTATCCATGTATTTAGTAATTCAGCTAGAGACGTTTTTTAATCAAATCCAGTAATAGAGACGGACGGAAGGACGGACGGACACCTTAGTAACACGTTATGGCATGTATGGCTAAAATCCAACCTAAATTAGACCTCGTCTTATCATGTATAGTAATTCCTCCGACATTCCTCCGACAAATATTCTGTGATCTCATAATTTCCGTATTGTAATTTGCATCATCTACCGTACAAATATATTGAAATCAGTTTAATTTGTCTTTAGGAAGCCTAATTTAAGTTGGATTTGCAGACAAGATGTAAACTTTCTACACAAATGTTTGGTATCTATGAAAATGCTAGAATTCGAGAATTCACAATTTTTAAAGAAAATGGAAGTGTTATGTGAAATGACATCAGAAACTCATGAAAAACTAAACATTTCAGATCTTGACTGCTTGTTTCACAAAGTTAATATTTGAAGCAAAATCAAAGTTGAACATAGTTGATTTGAGATAGAATATTTTTTCATTTAGTTTTATTTAAACGTTTTTACGTTATATATAAAGTTATACAACGATAAATGTTTGAAATTACCTTTAAATAGTGAAATATGAAGTAGTATAAATGCTATTGCGTCTTGTTTTCTCGAAGGCATTTTAAAGAAATAAGTTATAGAAGACAGACGGACAGACACCATTGCATATTGTAATTATTTTTAAGCTTAAAAGTATTTTAGTAAAATTTTTAGTACAGTTCTAGTTCATTTCAAGTTCAGTTCTAATTCATTTCTAGTTCAGTTCTAGTTCAGTTTGAGTTCAGTTCTGATTAATTTCTAGTTCATTTCTAGTTCATTTCAAGTTCAGTTCTACTTCTGTTCTAGTTAAGTTCTAGTTCAGTTCTAATTCATTTCTAGGTCAGTTCTAGTTCTGTTCTGGTTAATTTTTAGTTCGTTCTAGTTTTGTTCTAGTTCAGTTCTAATTCATTTCTAGTTCAGTTCTAGTTAAGTTTGAGTTCAGTTCTAGTTCAGTTTCAGTTCAGTTTCAGTTCAGTTCTACTTCTGTTTCATTTCTAATTCAGTTCTAGGTCTGTGGTTAATTTTTAGTTCGTTCTAGTTTTGTTCTAGTTCAGTTTTTATTCTGTTTGAGTTCTGTTCTAGTTCAGTTTGAGTTCAGTTTTACTTCAGTTCTAGTTCATTTCTAGTTCAGTTCTACTTCAGTTCTAGTTCATTTCTAGTTCAGTTTCAGTTCTGTTTTGGTTAATTTCTAGTTCATTTCTAGTTCAGTTCTAGTTCAGTTCTACTTCAGTTCTAGTTCATTTCTAGTTCAGTTTCAGTTCTGTTCTGGTTTTGTTCTAGTTCAGTTCTAGTTAAGTTTCAGTTCAGTTCTAGTTCAGTTTGAGTTCAGTTCTACTTCTGTTCTAGTTCAGTTTCAGTTCTGTTCTGGTTAATTTCTAGTTCATTTCAAGTTCAGTTCTAATTCAGTTTGATTTCATTTCTAGTTCAGTTTGAGTTCACTTCTAGTTCAGTTCTTTATAAAATTATCCTTTTTTTGTTATCAAATTCTCCTTAAACCATTTCTTTTACACAAACTTTCTTCACTTTTAACATAAAAATGATCTTAATAGAAACAGACTTTATTTCAAATGCTTTTTTTTTATTACAAAAACAGTTAAATAATTTTTCATTAATAAATGTAACGAAATCATTCATTCAAACGCATTTACTTAACCAATCAAGAAATACAAAGAAAAACAAAAAAGGACCTCTCGAGTGTATCAATATGTTTCACAAAGTGGCAGCAATTCAAATAAAAAGAAAGAAAACAACTTTAAGTAACATTTCTTCCTCCCTCAATAACTTATTTATGAAATGACGATGGTGTTCAGTCATCTTTAAATATTTATATCAAAAACACATTTCAGTTCTTTTTTTATGGTTTTCAGTATTTCTTACATTTTAAATACATTCAAATTCTCAAAGATGGAAAAAGGGCCAAAGAGATGAGAGAGATGAGAGAAAAAAAATGGATGTTAAAAGGATCAATAAGTATGTCACTGTAAATGTAAAGTGGAAATAAGGTGCTTAAAGACAAACTATTGCATGTAATAACAAGATGATTTTCCATATAAGAGATGATAATGTTGTTGCTGTTGTTGTTGCTGGCAAAAAACATCGAGATAAAAACGAAAAAACTCTTGTGAATAGTTGTTACGTGTTGGTACAACTTATTAAGGTTACAAATATGTTGCACTACATCTGAAAAGAAAATAGTATCGAAAAAATAGCAAAAAAATATTTATCGAGAAAAAAAGTTTTATTTAAAATGCAAAATTCTTGTACGATTTCTTCCTTTTTCTTCTTGTGAAAGTGTTTTCTCTGTAACATTTTCACTAAAGCAAATATCGTACGAATCCTTGTGTCATTTTTGTCAGTCAGCTCTCTGCTAGAAATCATATTCCACAAAGTATTACAAACATACACTGATGCAAATTCCTATAAACGCATTTTATATTTTTAACCATTTTTTGTGTTCTCATCCAGAATTAATCGATAACTTTCATAACATTTAAAGCTGCCCAAGAGGAGTTTTCAGTTTGATCAAGAAATTAATGAAAATTACATATTCTAGCTGCGGTACAGCTTTCAAAGCAGTCTAAATCATGGTTTAACGAATACAACATACCTCTGTTGGACTGGTAGGCTGGCCGTCGGTAAAGCCAATGAAAAATTTATAGAATAATTCCCAAAACGAAAGACTTTAACAAAGTAAAATCTTAAGAAATAAGTGGTAACAATGCTATACCCGCTACTTATAATGCTTTGTATAAAAATGAATCTGTGTTTGTTTGTTTGGGACTTATAGAGATCAAATCTTCTAAACCGATGTCATTGAAAATTTCGCAGATGTAGCAGCGTTAATTTTCAAATATTGTTTTAGTCAACCCTTCAAGAAGAAGTGAGGATGGATAGGATCAGAGGGGAGAGGTTACCCCCTTACTAGGAGAATATTGATCATCGAATATCTAAGGAACCAGATTTGGTCACAATAACTTTTGCAAGGAACAATTTTACAAGACAAAATTACGAAAGATAGAACAGGGGAAAGGGTAGACTACATACAAAGAAAATGTCGATAATTTACAAGTCTGGTCGCAATAAAATTTTCAAGTAACTGTTTTACTGGACAGAATGAAGGGCAGATAGGATAATGGGGAGAGGTATCCCCCATACAAAGAAGTTTTGATTATCGAATAATTAAAGAACTGTAAAATCGGAAGTATTCAAATTAGTTCCAATTACTTTCCCAAAGATCTTGTTAACTGGCCAAAATGTAGGACGGATAGGACCATGCAAAGCAAATAATGATTATCAAATATCTTAGGAATCAAAACAGCGAGATTCCTCAAACTTGGTCCCAATCACTTTCTCAAGGAACTATTTTAGTAAACAAAATATAGAACCGATACAGGGATACCGCCTTTACAAAGGAAATAATGATTATTGAATAGCTAAACAACTAAAACTTGGTTCCAAATAGTTTTACTAGACAAAATGTAGGACAAAATAGGACAGGGCCATGGACATTCGGAAAAATGTCCCTTTTTAATACACGTTGTGATTTGTGAAATTTCTTTCGAGATCTTGAACTGTGGAGAATGTTTGTTTGTGCAGCAAAGCGCAACGGGTAAAAGTTAATAATATTGTATAAACTGATAAACTTATGTGTGTTTTTAGGAAAATAAGGAGTGAGATCGAAAAAATTCTTAACATTCATATATGTTAATAAACTTACTGTTTATTTTTTATGTGATGAAATTTTGAACCTTTTTCGAAAACCCTTCGATCACCGTTTTCATAGAGCTTTTTGCCACATTGCTCGAATATGAAGCCCATCTCAGTTTAAAATCTAACACACTTTTGAACACCTTTTTTGTGCTCTTCAATTCTCCTTTAACAAGAGCCCAATTTCTCTCCATTGGCTTAAGCACCGGGAAGAGTGTAAGATTTGCCTGGTACTTGACCTTGATTCGTTATGAAGTCTTATGAATGGAAGCAGCCTTTTTGTAAACATTCCTTGATATAAATTTTAGTAATTTTAAAGCACGTTGTAACAGATGATTACAATTCTAAGAGCTTTTGGGAAATTTCTACTGATTTGGATCGTAACCTTTTCTTCAACATTTTCAACATAAAATTTTTGACCAGGATGTTGCGAAAAATCTTCCAGCATAATGTTTTGTCATCCATTATGCAGCAAGAATATTTTTGGGACTTCAATATCCATTTGGACTCTAAATTTTTAGCAGCGTTCCTATCGGAAACTTTTAAAGCCTTATTAATCTTGAGACATTCATTAGCTTTAACTTCTTGTACCAAATAGTCCGAGCACGGAGCTAACCCGCTTTCCTACCGGCTGTGTTAAGAGCTTTTTAGAAAATTAAAAATATCATGTGGATCAAATTTTCTTTTAAGGAAAAAAATTTCACGATACTGTTTAATATCATTGGATACAGTCTGGCGACAGACCTTTGACTGCCGGACCAACTTTATATTGTTGTTGCAAATATAAAAATTTTAGTTCTTGTAGTCATTCAATCTAATCAGATTAATAATGTTTTACAAAGTCAACTTGATCCAAAATAATCAAATAATAATTAGATTAAAAGTTTTAATAAAAAAAATGTGTGATAAGAATTTTTCGTTCTCACTGCTTATTTTCTTCTTTAACTTTTTTGTTTTTTAAAATATATGTGCATTTATGGGAATATGCACCAGTGTATATATATTTTTTCTGATTTTGCTACTTAATATAACTTGTGTGTTTTACAAGAGAATAATAATTTTGAACACAAATACGAAAAAAGAAGAGAATTCAGGATCCATAAAATAAAAAATGAATATTTTTATTATTTCATCCACATTTCACTTCAAAACTCTAAAAATAAACTTTAAGTCTTTAAAATCACATAATAATTCCATTTCACTGTTTGCCATCCGAATTGCAATTAAAGTTTATTTTACAACAATTTACAATTTATAAACTTTAATAATCCGGTATTGAAATTTATTTCATATTTTTGTCTTATTTCAATTCATTTGTTTTTGTTTCATTTTGTTGCTAAAATAAATAAATAAAAAAATGTTGTTGTTATTGTTGTTGTTAAAATATCCTGTTTACCATATGTGTATGTGTATGTGTGTGTATACATGTGAACATAATGTATTTGTATTTATATGTAATGACTGCATCCTGTTTTCAATATTTTATTGTATTTGTAGTACAAATCAATTTATTCAATATTTATTTTTCGAAATTTACTAAAACTGTATCATGAAAGGAGAAAAACACTTTAATTTCAATTGTATTTACTCCCAATTGAACTGATAAGGTCCTTTTAAGAGGAAATTTTATGAAAATTTCCTCTTAAAAGGACATTTCATGAAAATTTCCTCTTAAAAGGACATTTCATGAAAATTTCCTCTTAAAAGGACATTTCATGAAAATTTCCTCTTAAAAGGACATTTCATGAAAATTTCCTCTTAAAAGGACATTTCATGAAAATTTCCTCTTAAAAGGACATTTCATGAAAATTTCCTCTGAAAAGGAAATTTTATGAAAATTGCTTCCTAAAAGATAATTTTATGAAAATTTCCTCTAAAAAGAAAATTTTATGAAAATTTCCTCTAAAAAACCAAATTTGATAAAAATTTCCTCTAAAAAGGAAAATTTATGAAAATTTCCTCTAAAAAGGAAATTTTATGAAAATTTTCTCTAAAATGAAATTTTATGAAAATTTTCTCTAAAATGAAATTTTATGAAAATTTCCTCTAAGAAGGAAATTTTATGAAAATTTCCTCTAAAAAGGAAATTTTATGAAAATTTCCTCTAAAAAGGAAATTTTATGAAAATTTCCTCTAAAAAGGAAATTTTATGAAAATTTCCTCTAAAACGGAAATTTTATGAAAATTTCCTCTAAAACGGAAATTTTATGAAAATTTCCTCTAAAAAGAAAATTTTATGAAAATTTCCTCTAAAAAGGAAATTTTATGAAAATTTCCTCTAAAAAGGAAATTTTATGAAAACTTCCTCTAAAAAGGAAATTTTATGAAAATTTCCTCTAAAAAGGAAATTTTATGAAAATTTCCTCTAAAAAGGAAATTTTATGAAAATTTCCTCTAAAAAGGAAATTTTATGAAAGTTTCCTCTAAAAATTTCCTCTAAATAAATATGAAATTTTTACGTTACAAGTTAAATATTATGGGAATTTTGTGAGTTTTTTTCAAAAATTTATATTTAAATTTCTTTGTTTTGTGTCACTGTTCAATATGTTTTGTAAATAATTAGTACAAATTTCGCTTAAATTCTTTAGGAGAGAACACATGACATAGATGTTACAACATCAGCTAACTGTAAATATCCCCCAGCCTTATTATTGTTATACGTGTGTAGATATGAGTGTTACTCGTGAAGCAAATCCTGCAATAAACGTAAAAATGCATGTAATAGAAACAATGAGCAGACAGAGAAGAACTAATTGCAAAAATAAACTTCAAATTTTTGTCTAAATTTCTTTGAAACTAAAAAATTTCCTAGAACTGACAAATGAGTTTCAAATTTAGCCTTTCGGCTTTAAATTGGGATTCTAGGAAATATTTATTTGACTAGAAATTTTGTTTTATTTTCTGTTTCTCATTTGTCCATTTCTGGCCTTTTCGTTTCCCTCATTATTTATTTCGATACGAATTTGATATTTCACAATGTTGAGTTCTGGGAAAAAAACGGAAACAAATTCTGGAAATAAAAATAAAACCTTTTTTGCCACACATTGTTTGGTTTTGGAACAAAATGCAAATTGTGGATGTTTTTCTAGCAAATAAAGGTTGTTGATATTTTCCCAATTTTTTTCCCTTATTTTTTTTTTTCTTCTTTGTTGGTCCGTTGTGTTTTTCAGAGTAAACAATTTTTTTCTTTTTATACCCTACACCAAAGTAGATGGTTGAGGTATGATGCGTTTGTGCTGATGTTTGTAACATACAACCATCTTTAAGTACACCGCTCAGCTCAGAATCACTTTCTGAATCAATTTAACGATGTCCATCTATCTGTCTGTCTGTTCGGCTGGCGGTCCATGTAAACGTTGTGAACACTCTACATGTCGCAATTTTTGAGATATATTGAAAAATTTATTATTATTTAGGCCGAACAACAAAGCCTATTGAAATTGGCCATATTGAGAAGTCAGAAAATAAAATTATACGAGGGTCGTTCATTACTTTTTTGTTACTATCTTTAGTAACCAATACTGTGGTGTAGGGTATTACTTAGTGGCTTGACCGACTATAACATTCTAACTTTTTTGAAAACAAGTTCTATAACAAATAGAAAGACCAAGTGAATGTTCATATGAGAAATTCAGGTTTGTTTTGGATACATTCGACGTTGATACGGGTGGGTCATTTCGGAAAAACAAAATAAATTTAAACACCCGGAAGCAAATACAAGTGAAAAAATAAACTTCCAAATAAAACTTTCAAATAACTAAACTAAAATAAATCAGTTTTAAATATTTAAAATACATTTTAAATTAGAGATTTTAAAGGATTTTTTCGACAGGATATTTTTTTTTTTTCTAAAATTTTACAAAATTGATCCCCAATGTTGTCAATTCATTAATTCATTCATTCAGTCAGTCATTGTTAAATAATCTTTAATTAAAAATTTAAATGTAACTAAAATAAAATTTGGATTATTTTTTTATAAAATGTAACTAAAATAAATCTGTGCGTAGTGTGATTAAACTAAAAACATTGTTTTAATTAACAGGATTTAAATTATTTTTAATGTAAATGTAAAATAAACATTTAATATTTTTTTAATATGAATCAAATGAATTTTATTAAATTTAAGTAAATTTTTAGAAATTTAATGCGATTTTTTTAATTATTAACTGAAATTTATAGTTTTTTTTTTTTTTTTGTTTTCATTATTTTTGTTTTTATAATTATGAAATATTTTATTTGGTATTTTTTCAGTGAAAAAATTTATCTGTGGTTAACTTTTGCTTTATTGTAACCATGTAAATATAGCAAAAATTGTGGTAAATAGAAAAAAATTTAATCTTTGCAAAGTTGGACTTAGACGAAATAAATGGACACTTTCCAAGCCAAACAGAACAAAAATGGAACCGGATTTAAGAAGACTGAAATTGAAGTGGAACTGAACTAAATCTAAGCTTGAACTTAACTAGAACTGATTTAGAACTGAATTAGAACTGAACTAAAACTGAACTAAAACTGAACTAAAGCTGAACTAGAACTGATTTAGAACTGATTTAGAAATTAACTAGAACTGAACTAAAACTGAACTAGAAATGATTTAGAACTGATTCAGAAATGATTTAGAACTGAACTAGAACTGATTTAGAAATTAACTAGAACTGAACTAAAATTGAACTAGAAATGATTTAGAACTGATTTAGAACTGAACTAGAACAGAATTAAAACTCAACTAGAACAGATTTAGAACTGATTCAGAAATGATTTAGAACTGATTTAGAACTGATTCAGAAATGATTTAGAACTGAACTAGAACTGATTTAGAAATTAACTAGAACTGAACTAAAATTGAACTAGAAATGATTTAGAACTGATTTAGAACTGAACTAGAACAGAATTAAAACTCAACTAGAACTGATTTAGAACTGATTCAGAAATGATTTAGAACTGATTTAGAAATAAACTAGAACTGAACTGGAACTGAATTTCATTAATATTCGAAATATCGCTCATTTGGTGCAAGATCATTATAACTCAAACCATACATATATCAGACACGATTTCAACAAATATATATTATGCCAATTTATAACTTATTGATTTAGCGATATTTTAAGAAGCTCTATACGGTGGATATTAAGCCCAAATTTTTTCCTGGTTTAGCAAAAAAAAAGGTATAACTGGTGTTGAAATTTTCAAATCCACTCTATAAGTCTAAAAATTTCAGAAACCAACAACGATTTGCTTATACAGATCGAATATAAACCGATTTCAGTCCAGACGTTAACTGGATTTTACCTAAAACTAAATTTGTTTAAAATCTCAAACTAAACCAAATTTTATCTAAACTTAAACCAGTTTTGAATCTCATACTGTGAAATGAACTTTATATATTTTCCTCTTTTTTGTGTAATTCCCTTTCAAAATGTAATAAAAACCTCTTCATATAAAAAAAATATATTTAATAACAATTGTTTATTAAATATTAACAAAATAATAATTATACTGATACATACACACATACAGATACTCATACACACATACATGTATATTTTAATATTTTTACATAATTCTTTTACAAGTTTTTCGTGGTTTAACACAAATTTGTGGTTTTATTTGACTCCATAACCATGAAATCCAAATAAAAAAAATATAACTAAATTGAATGAACTTAATTGAAATTTTATAAAAATTATTATTATTTTTTATTAAAACGTTTATGAAAAACAGATTTTTTCACAAAAAAAAAAAAAAAAGAAAAATCAAATGAAAAACCAATGATTTTTCTCTACCACCATAAATGTTAACTTTGTCATACCGTGTGTAACGCTCAGACCCCATAATGTATACATATTCTTCCATTAAATCGATATCTGAATCGATTTCGCTTTTTTTGTCTGTCTGTCTGTCTGTCTGTCTGTCTGTCTGTTTGTTGTTGGCACCCTCGCATCTGCTATAATTGGAAGAGTTCAATGACATTTGACCTGAGTATTTGTTATAGTCCTGAGAAGTTTTCTATTTAAAATCTGCAAAATCGGTAAATTTTATAAATCGACAAATTAGAATGAAATTTTGCCTTCATTACAGTTAAAAAATTGTCGAAATTGGATCAGTCAAAACAAGTAAAAATCAAAAATATAACTAATTTGGTGACTCATTAAGTATCCTCGTATAATATAGAAAACATTTTTTTTTATATTGTATACATTTGTGAGTGTATGTATGAGTATGTATGTATATACGACCCCTAACGTATTTGTGATGGAGGGTATTAAAGATTCGGCACAGCCACATATACCATTCATATCTCTTTTATATTAAATTAATTAAAATTATATTAAAAATATTTCAAATATTAAAAAAATTATTTGCAAAGATTTCAATTTATTGAATTTTATCCTTAAGGAGAGAAAGGGAAAGAAGTATTTGACTAAATAATTTTCACTAAAATTTAATCTTTGAGTTTTATTTAAATTCGAAAATTAAAATCCTTTTTTTGTGTAAATCATTGAATTTGTTACATTTTTTTTGGGGGGGGGTTGTTGGTGGGGTGTTTGGGTAAAGGAAGTGACATCATTCCATAAAATTTGTTAGTTCATATTTTTTGACTTTTACAAGCAAATAAATAAATGTCCTGTTTCCTCCTTTTTTAAAGAAAAATTTACATTTAATTTAACAAAATTGATTGGAAAACAAAAGAAGGAAATTTGCATCAATCAAGAGAGAGAAATTTATTTTTGGAACTAATAAAATTTTTCCTTTAAAAAGGATAAAAAGCATTTTAAAAGGGTTTAAATGTGTTAAATGTAAAAGTATGAGTAAAAATATATAAGGATTTTATGCACTCAAGAACTGAAATAGAACTGAACTAGAATTGAATTAGAACTGAGTTAGAACTGATCTAGAAGTGAACTAAAACTAAACTAGAACTGAACTAGAACTGAACTAGAGCTGAACTAGAAGTGAACTAGAACTGAACTAGAACTGAACTAGAGCTGAACTAGAAGTGAACTAGAACTGAACTAGAGCTGAACTAGAAGTGAACTAGAAACTGAACTAGAACTGAACTAGAGCTGAACTAGAAGTGAACTAGAACTGAACTAGAACTGAACTAGAGCTGAACTAGAAGTGAACTAGAACTGAACTAGAGCTGAACTAGAACTGAACTAGAAGTGAACTAGAACTGAACTAGAGCTGAACTAGAAGTGAACTAGAACTGAACTAGAACTGAACTAGAACTGAACTAGAAGTGAACTAGAACTGAACTAGAACTGAACTAGAACTGAACTAGAACTGAACTAGAAGTGAACTAGAACTGAACTTGAACTGAACTAGAACTGAACTGAAGTAGAACCGAACTAGAACTGAACAAGAAGTGAACTAGAATTGAATTAGAACTGAACTAGAACTGAACAAGAAGTGAACTAGAATTGAATTAGAACTGAACTAGAACTGAACTAGAACTGAACTAGAACTGAACTAGAACTGAACTAGAACTGAACTGAACTAGAACTGAACTAGAACTGAACTAGAACTGAAATAGTAGTGAACTAGAACTGAACCAGAACTGAACT
The DNA here is from genome assembly GCA_004302925.2 of Cochliomyia hominivorax. Lineage (NCBI taxonomy): Eukaryota > Metazoa > Arthropoda > Insecta > Diptera > Calliphoridae > Cochliomyia > Cochliomyia hominivorax. Next base: position 69,885,190 of record PYHX02000494.1, read on the forward strand.
AGAACTGAACTTGAACTGAACTTGAACTGAATTAGAACTGAACTAGAACTGAACTGGAACTGAACTAGAACTGAACTAGAACTGAAACCTAAACTGAAATCTGAATCCAAATCTTAACTAAAATCTGGTTAAGAATCGAAATAAAACTCTGAACAAGGTATTGAGTCCAATTGTTAATCTGATCTTAAATCTGAACTTGAATCAGAACTAGAAATTAGAACTTATTTGATGTGAATGTAGAGCTGAATGTAGAACGAGAGTCATTGGATCTATTTTAAAAGGCCTTATATGTTGAACCTGCCACATAAATTCCTTCGGAAAGTAAGAAGTATGAGTGTGTGCATTTAATCTTCTTCTTTAGAAAATATTGTTTATGTATATATATTTCTTTCGGTATGTTTGTATGTGTATATTTATTTTCTTTCTAAACCGATTAGAAGATAAAAATTTTGGATTGAAGTCTTTAGCAATAAAATTTGTTTTTTTTTTTTGTTGCTTTTTGAAAATCTTACAAATATATTTTCGACAGCTTAGTTGAGAAGAGAAAAATATGCCCAAAAACTTATAAAATATTAACAAAAAAATGCATTAAATTTTCTTTTCCAT
>PYHX02000494.1:69885895-69927579 GCA_004302925.2 Cochliomyia hominivorax
TAAACATTTCAGAACTTGAACTGCTTGTTTCACAAATTAATATTTGAAGCAAAATCAAAGTTGAACATAGTTGATTTGAGATAGAATATTTTTTCATTGAGTTTTATTTAAACGTTTTTACGTTATATAAAAATTTATACAACGATAAATGTTTGAAATTACCTTTAAATAGTGAAATATGAAGTAGTATAAATGCTATTGCGTCTTGTTTTCTCGAAGGCATTTTAAAGAAATAATTTTATAGAAGACAGACGGGACAGACACCATTGCATATTCTAATTATTTTTAAGCTTAAAAGTATTTTAGTATATTATTAGTACAGTTCTAGTTCATTTCAAGTTCAGTTCTAATTCATTCTTACTTCAGTTCTAGTTCAGTTTGAGTTCAGTTCTACTTCTGTTCTAGTTCAGTTTCAGTTCTGTTCTGGTTAATTTCTAGTTCATTTCAAGTTCAGTTCTAATTCAGTTTGAGTTCATTTCTAGTTCAGTTTGAGTTCACTTCTAGTTCAGTTCTTTATAAAATTATCCTTTTTTGTTATCAAATTCTCCTTAAACCATTTCTTTTACACAAACTTTCTTCACTTTTAACATAAAAATGATCTTAATAGAAACAGACTTTATTTCAAATGCTTTTTTTTTATTACAAAAACAGTTAAATAATTTTTCATTAATAAATGTAACGAAATCATTCATTCAAACGCATTTACTTAACCAAACAAGAAATACAAAGAAAAACCAAAAAGGACCTCTTGAGTGTATCAATATGTTTCACAAAGTGGCAGCAATTCAAATAAAAGAAAGAAAACAACTTTAAGTAACATTTCTTCCTCCCTCAATAACTTATTTATGAAATGACGATGGTGTTCAGTCATCTTTAAATATTTATATCAAAAACACATTTCAGTTCTTTTTTTATGGTTTTCAGTATTTCTTACATTTTAAATACATTCAAATTCTCAAAGATGGAAAAAGGGCAAAGAGATGAGAGAGATGAGAGAAAAAAATGGATGTTAAAAGGATCAATAAGTATGTCACTGTAAATGTAAAGTGGAAATAAGGTGCTTAAAGACAAACTATTGCATGTAATAACAAGATGATTTTCCATATAAGAGATGATAATGTTGTTGCTGTTGTTGTTGCTGGCAAAAAACATCGAGATAAAAACGAAAAAACTCTTGTGAATAGTTGTTACGTGTTGGTACAACTTATTAAGGTTACAAATATGTTGCACTACATCTGAAAAGAAAATAGTATCGAAAAAATAGCAAAAAAATATTTATCGAGAAAAAAGTTTTATTTAAAATGCAAAATACTTGTACGATTTCTTCCTTTTTCTTCTTGTGAAAGTGTTTTCTCTGTAACATTTTCACTAAAGCAAATATCGTACAAATCCTTGTGTCATTTTTGTCAGTCAGCTCTCTGCTTGAACTCTTCTCATATTCTACAAAGTATAACAAACATACACTGATGCAAATTCATATAAACGCATTTGATGTTTTTAACCATTTTTGTTTTGTTCTCATTCAGAATCAATCGATAAATTTCATAACATTTAAAGATGCCCAAGAGGAGTTTTCGGTTTAATCAAGAAATTAATAAAGATTTCATATTCTAGCTGCGGTACATCGTTTAAAGCAGTCTAAATCATGGTTTACGAATACAACATACCTCTGTTGGACTGACAAGCTGGCCGTCGGTAAAGCCAGTAAGAATAATTCCCAAAACGAAAGACTTTAACAAAGTTAAATCTTAAGAAATAAGTGGTAATAATGCTATACCCGCTACTTATAATGCTTTATATAAAAATGAATCTGTGTTTGTTTTGGACTTATAGGGATCAAATCTTCTAAACCAATGTCATTGAAAATTTCGCAGATGTAGCAGCGTTAATTTTCAAATATTGTTTTAGTCAACCCTTCAAGAAGAAGTGACAGAATATTGGATAGATAGGATCAGAGGGGAGAGGTTACCCCCTTACTAGGAGAATGTTAATCATCGAATATCGAAGGAACCAGATTTGGTCACAATAACTTTTGCAAGGAAAAATTTTACAAGAGAAAATATGGGCCAGATAGAATCAGGGGAAGAAGTAGCCCCCCATATGAAGCAAATTTTTGATCATCAAATATCAAATGAACTATAGCGGGGAGAATTTTTAAATTTGCACCCAACCATTTTATCAAGGAACTAGACAAAATGAAGAAAGATAGATCCGGGGAAGGGTAGCCTACATACAAAGAAAATGTTGATAATTTACAAGTCTGGTCGCAATAAAATTTTCAAGTAACTGTTTTACTGGACAGAATGAAGGGCAGATAGGATAATGGGGAGAGGTATCCCCCATACAAAGAAGTTTTGATTATCGAATAATTAAAGAACTGTAAAATCGGAAGTATTCAAATTAGTTCCAATTACTTTCCCAAAGATTTTGTTAACTGGCCAAAATGTAGGACGAATGGCCAAAATGTAGGACGGATAGGACCATGCAAAAGCAAATAATGATTATCAAATATCTTAGGAATTAAAACAGCGAGATTCGTCAAACTTGATCCCAATCACTTTCTCAAAGAACTATAATATAGACCGCCTTTACAAAAATAGCTAAACAACTATAATTTGGTTCCAAATAGTTTTACTGGACAAAATGTAGGACGAAATGGAAGTATTATAAAAAAAATTTAAAAAGGGCAAAGGCCATGGGTATTCGGAGATATATCCCTTTTTAATACACGTTATGATTTGTGAAATTTGTTTCGAGATCTTGAACTGTGGAGAATGTTTGTGCAGCAAAGCGCAACGGGTAAAAGTTAATAATTTGTATAAACTGATAAACTTATGTATGTTCTTAGGAAAATAAGGAGTGAGATCGAAAAATTCTTAACATTCATATATGTTAATAAACTTACAGTTTTAATTTTTTATGTGATGAAAATTTTGAACCTTTTTCGAAAACCCTTCGATCACCGGTTTCATAGAGCTTTCTGCCACATCGCTCGAATATGAAGTCCATCTCAGTTTAAAATCTAACACACTTTTGAACACCTTTTTGTGCTCTTCATTTCTCCTTTAACAAGAGCCCAATATCTTTCCATCGGCTTAAGCACCGGGCATAGTGTAAGATTTGCCTGGTACTTGGCCTTGATTCGTTATGAAGTCTTATGGATGGAAGCAGCCTTTTTTGTAAACATTCCTTGATGTAAATTTTGATAATTTTAAAGCCCGTTGTAACAGATGATTACAATTCTAAGAGCTTTTGGTAAATTTCTACTGATTTTGGATCTTTCCTTCAACATTTCAACATAAAATTTTTACCAGGATGTTGCGAAAAATCTTCCAGCATAATGTTTTGTCATCTACTATGCAGCAAGAATATTTTTGGGACTTCAATATCCATTTGGACTCTAAATTTTTAGCAGCGTTCCTATCGGAAACTTTTAGAGCCTTATTAATTTAAGACATTCATTAGCTTAAACTTCTCGTACCAAATAGTCCGAGCACGGAGCTAACCCGCTTTCCTACCGGCTGTGTTAAGAGCTTTTTAGAAAATTAAAATATCGTGTGGATCAAGTTTTCTTTTAAGGAAAAAAATTTCACGATACTGTTTAATATCATTGGATACAGTCTGGGACCTTTGACTGCCGGACCAACTTTATATTGTTGTTGCAAATATACAAATTTTAGTTCTTGTGGTCATTCAATCTAATCAGATTAATAATGTTTTACAAAGTCAACTTGATCCAAAATAATCAAATAATACTTGGATTAAAAGTTTTAATAAAAAAAATGTGTGATAAGAATTTTTCGTTCTCACTCCTTATTTTCTTCTTTAACTTTTTTGTTTTTTTTAAATATATGTGCATTTATGGGAATATGCACCAGTGTATATATATTTTTTCTGATTTTGCTACTTAATATAACTTGTGTGTTTTACAAGAGAATAATAATTTTGAACACAAATACGAAAAAAGAAGAGAATTCAGGATCCATAAAATAAAAAATGAATATTTTTATTATTTCATCCACATTTCATTTCAAAACTCTGAAAATAAGTTTAAAGTCTTTAAAATCACATAATAATTCCATTTCACTGTTTGCTACCCGAATTGCAATTAAAGTTTATTTTACAACAATTTACAATTTATAAACTTTAATAATCCGGTATTGAAATTTATTTATATTTTGTCTTATTTCAATTCATTTGTTTTTGTTTCATTTTGTTGCTTAAATAAATAAATAAAAAATTTTGTTGTTATAGTTGTTGTTGTTAAAATATCCTGTTTACCATATGTGTATGTGTGTGTATACATGTGAATATAATGTATTTGTATTTATATGTAATGACTGCATCCTGTTTTCAATATTTTATTGTATTTGTTGTACAAATCAATTTATTCAATATTTATTTTTCGAAATTTACTAAAAATGTATCATGAAAGGAGAAAAACACTTTAATTTGAATTGTATTTACTCCCAATTGAACTGATAAGGGAGTAGATGGTGAAAAAGGTAATAAAATATTATTCTGAAAAATATATTGTCAACTATAATGGAAGAGATTTAGTTCAAGTTCCGTTTTAGTTCACTATTTCTAGTTTAGATATTAATTCAGGTTCTAGTTTTAGTTCCTATTTTAGATTAAAGTTCTTTTAAAGTTAAAATTCTCTAGATTATAGTTTACAGATACTGTTTTCAGGTAGATCGTACTTCGGTTTCTAATAAGATTTTAAATTAAAACTCTCAGATTCCAGCTTAGACTTCATTTCGGATTTAAGCTTAAATTCCGATTCTACTTCTGATGCTCGTTTACATTCTAGATTACATTCTGTTTCACAATATAAAGCGCGTTTTGTTCTAATATCGGTTCATAATCTACTTAAAGGAAATTTTATGAAAATTTCCTCTTAAAAGGACATTTCATGAAAATTTCCTCTTAAAAGGACATTTCATGAAAATTTCCTCTTAAAAGGACATTTCATGAAAATTTCCTCTTAAAAGGACATTTCATGAAAATATCCTCTGAAAAGGAAATTTTATGAAAATTGCTTCCTAAAAGATAATTTTATGAAAATTTCCTCTAAAAAGAAAATTTTATGAAAATTTCCTCTAAAAAGGAAATTTTATGAAAAAACCAAATTTGATAAAAATTTCCTCTAAAAAGGAAAATTTATGAAAATTTCCTCTAAAAAGGAAATTTTATGAAAATTTTCTCTAAAATGAAATTTTATGAAAATTTTCTCTAAAAAGAAATTTTATGAAAATTTTCTGAAAATTTCCTCTAAAAAGGAAATTTTATGAAAATTTCCTCTAAAAAGGAAATTTTATGAAAATTTCCTCTAAGAAGGAAATTTTATGAAAATTTCCTCTAAAAAGGAAATTTTATGAAAATTTCCTCTAAAAGGAAATTTTATGAAAATTTCCTCTAAAAAGGAAATTTTATGAAAATTCCTCTAAAAGGAAATTTTATGAAAATTTCCTCTAAAAAGGAAATTTTATGAAAATTTCCTCTAAAAAGGAAATTTTATGAAAATTTCCTCTAAAAAGGAATTTTATGAAAATTCCTCTAAAAAGGAAATTTATGAAAACTTCCTCTAAAAAGGAAATTTTATGAAAATTTCCTCTAAAAAGGAAATTTTATGAAAATTTCCTCTAAAAGGAAATTTTATGAAAATTTCCTCTAAAAGGAAATTTTATGAAAGTTTCCTCTAAAATTTCCTCTAAATAATATGAAATTTTTACGTTACAAGTTAAATATTATGGAATTTTGTGAGTTTTTTCAAAAATTTATATTTAAATTTCTTTTGTTTTGTGTCACTGTTCAATATGTTTTGTAAATAATTAGTACAAATTTCGCTTAAAATTCTTTAGGAGAGAACACATGACATAGATGTTACAACATCAGCTAACGTAAATATCCCCAGCCTTATTATTGTTATACGTGTGTAGATATGAGTGTTACTCGTGAAGCAAATCCTGCAATAAACGTAAAAATGCATGTAATAGAAACAATGAGCAGACAGAGAAGAACTAATTGCAAAAATAAACTTCAAATTTTTGTCTAAATTTCTTTGAAACTAAAAAATTTCCTAGAACTGACAAATGAGTTTTAAATTTAGCCTTTCGGCTTTAAAACGGGATTCTAGGAAAATTTTATTTGACTAGAAATTTTGTTTTATTTTCTGTTTCTCATTTGTCCATTTCAGGCCTTTTCGTTTCCCTCATTATTTATTTCGATACGAATTTGATATTTCACAATGTTGAGTTCTGGGAAAAAAAACGGAAACAAATTCTGGAAATAAAAATAAAACCTTTTTTGCCACACGTTGTTTGGTTTTGGAACAAAATGCAAATTGTGGATGTTTTTCTAGCAAATAAAGGTTGTTGATATTTTCCCAATTTTTTCCCCTTATTTTTTTTCTTCTTTGTTGGTCCGTTGTGTTTTTCAGAGTAAACAATTTTTTTCTTTTTATACCCTACACCAAAGTAGATGGTTGAGGTATGATGCGTTTGTGCTGATGTTTGTAACATACAACCATCTTTAAGTACACCGCTCAGCTCAGAATCACTTTCTGAATCAATTTAACGATGTCCATCTATCTGTCTGTCTGTTCGGCTGGCGGTCCATGTAAACGTTGTGAACACTCTACATGTCGCAATTTTTGAGATATATTGAAAAATTTATTATTATTTAGGCCGAACAACAAAGCCTATTGAAATTGGCCATATTGAGAAGTCAGAAAATAAAATTATACGAGGGTCGTTCATTACTTTTTTGTTACTATCTTTAGTAACCAATACTGTGGTGTAGGGTATTACTTAGTGGCTTGACCGACTATAACATTCTAACTTTTTTGAAAACAAGTTCTATAACAAATAGAAAGACCAAGTGAATGTTCATATGAGAAATTCAGGTTGTTTTGGATACATTCGACGTTGATACGGGTGGGTCATTTCGGAAAAACAAAATAAATTTAAACACCCGGAAGCAAATACAAGTGAAAAATAAACTTCCAAATAAACTTTCAAATAACTAAACTAAAATAATCAGTTTTAAATATTTAAAATACATTTTAAATTAGAGATTTTAAAGGATTTTTTCGACAGGATATTTTTTTTTTTTCTAAAATTTTACAAAATTGATCCCCAATGTTGTCAATTCATTAATTCATTCATTCAGTCAGTCATTGTTAAATAATCTTTAATTAAAAATTTAAATGTAACTAAAATAAAATTTGGATTATTTTTTTATAAAATGTAACTAAAATAAATCTGTGCGTAGTGTGATTAAACTAAAAACATTGTTTTAATTAACAGGATTTAAATTATTTTTAATGTAAATGTAAAATAAACATTTAATATTTTTTAATATGAATCAAATGAATTTTATTAAATTTAAGTAAATTTTAGAAATTTAATGCGATTTTTTAATTATTAACTGAAATTTATAGTTTTTTTTTTTTTTTTTTGTTTTCATTATTTTTGTTTTTATAATTATGAAATATTTTATTTGGTATTTTTTCAGTGAAAAAATTTATCTGTGGTTAACTTTTGCTTTATTGTAACCATGTAACTATAGCAAAAATGTGGTAAAAAAATTAAATCTTTGCAAAGTTGGACTACGACGAAATAAATGAACACTTTCCAAGCCAAACAGAACAAAAATGGAACCGGATTTAAGAAGACTGAAATTGAAGTGGAACTGAACTAAATCTAAGCTTGACTTAACTAGAACTGATTTAGAACTGAACTAGAACTGATTAAGTACTGATTTAGAACTGAATTAGAACTGAACTAAAACTGAACTAAAACTGAACTAAAGCTGAACTAGAACTGATTTAGAACTGATTTAGAACTGATTTAGAACTGATTTAGAACTAATTAAGAACTGATTCAGAATTGATTTAGAAATTAACTAGAACTGAACTAAAACTGAACTAGAAATGATTTAGAACTGATTCAGAAATGATTTAGAACTGAACTAGAACTGATTTAGAAATTAACTAGAACTGAACTAAAATTGAACTAGAAATGATTTAGAACTGATTTAGAACTGAACTAGAACAGAATTAAAACTCAACTAGAACAGATTTAGAACTGATTCAGAAATGATTTAGAACTGATTTAGAACTGATTCAGAAATGATTTAGAACTGAACTAGAACTGATTTAGAAATTAACTAGAACTGAACTAAAATTGAACTAGAAATGATTTAGAACTGATTTAGAACTGAACTAGAACAGAATTAAAACTCAACTAGAACTGATTTAGAACTGATTCAGAAATGATTTAGAACTGATTTAGAAATAAACTAGAACTGAACTGGAACTGAATTTCATTAATATTCGAAATATCGCTCATTTGGTGCAAGATCATTATAACTCAAACCATACATATATCAGACACGATTTCAACAAATATATATTATGCCAATTTATAACTTATTGATTTTAGCAAGGATATTTTAAGAAGCTCTATACGGTGGATATTAAGCCCAAATTTTTTCCTGGTTTAGCAAAAAAAAAGGTATAACTGGTGTTGAAATTTCAATCCACTCTATAAGTCTAAAAATTTCAGAAACCAACAACGATTTGCTTATACAGATCGAATAAACCGATTTCAGTCCAGACGTTAACTGGATTTTACCTAAAACTAAATTTGTTTAAAATCTCAAACTAAACCAAATTTTATCTAAACTTAAACCAGTTTTGAATCTCATACTGTGAAATGAACTTTATATATTTTCCTCTTTTTTGTGTAATTCCCTTTCAAAATGTAATAAAAAACCTCTTCATATAAAAAAATATATTTAATAACAATTGTTTATTAAATATTAACAAAATAATAATTATACTGATACATACACACATACAGATACTCATACACACATACATGTATATTTTAATATTTTTACATAATTCTTTTACAAGTTTTTTCGTGGTTTAACACAAATTTGTGGTTTTTATTTGACTCCATAACCATGAAATCCAAATAAAAAAATATAACTAAATTGAATGAACTTAATTGAAATTTTATAAAAATTATTATTATTTTTTATTAAAACGTTTATGAAAAACAGATTTTTTCACAAAAAAAAAAAAAAAAGAAAAATCAAATGAAAAACCAATGATTTTTCTCTACCACCATAAATGTTAACTTTGTCATACCGTGTGTAACGCTCAGACCCCATAATGTATACATATTCTTCCATTAAATCGATATCTGAATCGATTTCGCTTTTTTGTCTGTCTGTCTGTCTGTCTGTCTGTCTGTCTGTTTGTTGTTGGCACCCTCGCATCTGCTATAATTGGAAGAGTTCAATGACATTTGACCTGAGTATTTGTTATAGTCCTGAGAAGTTTTCTATTTAAAATCTGCAAAATCGGTAAATTTTATAAATCGACAAATTAGAATGAAATTTTGCCTTCATTACAGTTAAAAAATTGTCGAAATTGGATCAGTCAAAACAAGTAAAAATCAAAAATATAACTAATTTGGTGACTCATTAAGTATCCTCGTATAATATAGAAAAACATTTTTTTTTATATTGTATACATTTGTGAGTGTATGTATGAGTATGTATGTATATACGACCCCTAACGTATTTGTGATGGAGGGTATTAAAGATTCGGCACAGCCACATATACCATTCATATCTCTTTTATATTAAATTAATTAAAATTATATTAAAAATATTTCAAATATTAAAAAAATTATTTGCAAAGATTTCAATTTATTGAATTTTATCCTTAAGGAGAGAAAGGGAAAGAAGTATTTGACTAAATAATTTTCACTAAAATTTAATCTTTGAGTTTTATTTAAATTCGAAAATTAAAATCCTTTTTTTTGTGTAAATCATTGAATTTGTTACATTTTTTTTTGGGGGGGGGTTGTTGGTGGGGTGTTTGGGTAAAGGAAGTGACATCATTCCATAAAATTTGTTAGTTCATATTTTTTGACTTTTACAAGCAAATAAATAAATGTCCTGTTTCCTCCTTTTTTAAAGAAAAATTTACATTTAATTTAACAAAATTGATTGGAAAACAAAAGAAGGAAATTTGCATCAATCAAGAGAGAGAAATTTATTTTTGGAACTAATAAAATTTTTCCTTTAAAAAGGATAAAAAGCATTTTAAAAGGGTTTAAATGTGTTAAATGTAAAAGTATGAGTAAAAATATATAAGGATTTTATGCACTCAAGAACTGAAATAGAACTGAACTAGAATTGAATTAGAACTGAGTTAGAACTGATCTAGAAGTGAACTAAAACTAAACTAGAACTGAACTAGAACTGAACTAGAGCTGAACTAGAAGTGAACTAGAACTGAACTAGAACTGAACTAGAGCTGAACTAGAAGTGAACTAGAACTGAACTAGAGCTGAACTAGAAGTGAACTAGAACTGAACTAGAACTGAACTAGAGCTGAACTAGAAGTGAACTAGAACTGAACTAGAACTGAACTAGAGCTGAACTAGAAGTGAACTAGAACTGAACTAGAGCTGAACTAGAACTGAACTAGAAGTGAACTAGAACTGAACTAGAGCTGAACTAGAAGTGAACTAGAACTGAACTAGAACTGAACTAGAACTGAACTAGAAGTGAACTAGAACTGAACTAGAACTGAACTAGAACTGAACTAGAACTGAACTAGAAGTGAACTAGAACTGAACTTGAACTGAACTAGAACTGAACTGAAGTAGAACCGAACTAGAACTGAACAAGAAGTGAACTAGAATTGAATTAGAACTGAACTAGAACTGAACAAGAAGTGAACTAGAATTGAATTAGAACTGAACTAGAACTGAACTAGAACTGAACTAGAACTGAACTAGAACTGAACTAGAACTGAACTGAACTAGAACTGAACTAGAACTGAACTAGAACTGAAATAGTAGTGAACTAGAACTGAACCAGAACTGAACTAGAACTGAACTTGAACTGAACTTGAACTGAATTAGAACTGAACTAGAACTGAACTGGAACTGAACTAGAACTGAACTAGAACTGAAACCTAAACTGAAATCTGAATCCAAATCTTAACTAAAATCTGGTTAAGAATCGAAATAAAACTCTGAACAAGGTATTGAGTCCAATTGTTAATCTGATCTTAAATCTGAACTTGAATCAGAACTAGAAATTAGAACTTATTTGATGTGAATGTAGAGCTGAATGTAGAACGAGAGTCATTGGATCTATTTTAAAAGGCCTTATATGTTGAACCTGCCACATAAATTCCTTCGGAAAGTAAGAAGTATGAGTGTGTGCATTTAATCTTCTTCTTTAGAAAATATTGTTTATGTATATATATTTCTTTCGGTATGTTTGTATGTGTATATTTATTTTCTTTCTAAACCGATTAGAAGATAAAAATTTTGGATTGAAGTCTTTAGCAATAAAATTTGTTTTTTTTTTTTGTTGCTTTTTGAAAATCTTACAAATATATTTTCGACAGCTTAGTTGAGAAGAGAAAAATATGCCCAAAAACTTATAAAATATTAACAAAAAAAATGCATTAAATTTTCTTTTCCATAAAGGAATTTTCATGCGATAAGAAATTTAAATAGTTTTTAAATCAAATAATCTGATTAAAAAAATTTTTACAAATAAAATCAAATAAATTTATTTGAAGCAAAAAAAAAATATTTTTTAAATCTTCAGTTCACTTCAACAATTTTTCTGTAAAAAAAAGAAACATAATTCATGCGATATTAAAGTTAATTTTGTTGTTTTTGTTGTCCTTTTCCTGTTTACACAAAAGTTATTTTGCAAAAAGTTTCTTTACTTTCCTCTGTCAATCATATTATTTCCCCTGTGTCCTCTATTCCTCTATTCCTGATTTATAATTTACACTTTTTGTAATTAATCTTAGATTTTTACTCTTTTTATTGTTATACCCTACACCAACGTAGATGTTTGTTGGTGTATTATGCGTTTGTGATGATGTTTGTAACGTACAGAAGAAATGGCGTTACAGCCACTTTTAAGTATGCCGTTCGACTCAGAATCACTTTCTAGGACGATTTAACGATGTCCGTCTGTTCGATGTCTGTCTTTACGTCCTTCCCGCTGGCTGTCCATATTAACGTTGTGAACACTCTACAGGTCGCGATTTTTAGAGATATGTTGATGAAATTTAGTACATATTATTTTGAGCAAAGGATGAAACCTATTGAAAGTGGCCATGTTCGGCCTTATATTTCAGGTACCTCCCATAAAAATGTCCTTCTGGAATGAGGTTTAAACCTTTTTTGAGTCCTAAAAATAAAGCAATTTTAATGAAATTTAACAGAAATAAGTCTTTTAAAATTTTAAACCGAAGTCGGTTAATGGCTTCTCATAGGTCCCATACAAGCCACCTTTTAAATATTCCTTTTAAGGCCTTAAATCATACATATACTCTGGTTTTGTAACACTAATTTGTTAAGCTCAAATCGATGTGCAAAATTATATGAGCGTCAGTCCACAATTTCATGTAGCTCCCATCTAACCCCTCACAAAAATTAATTTGAAAACGAAAAAATTTCACATGAATGTTTGTTTCACTGCACGTTTCAGAATAAATCAGAAAATCAAATTATACGAGGATCGTTCATTTCCTTTTTGTAACCAACATTGTAGTGTAGGGTATTACATAGTCGGGCTGGACCGACTCTAAAATTTTAATTTATTTTCATTTTTTACTTTGTTTGCTCTTGACATCATTCAAATTGATGCAATGAAGGGGAAAAAGGATAAAAATACAAAAAAAAAGTAAAATAAACTTTAATAATTTCCATTCAGTTTAAATTATATTTTAATGACTTTAAAATGCAGCAACAAAATGACTTTGTAATGACAAATAATGTTTTTTCTTTCATTTTCTTCCTGTTTGGACTTAATCTCAGTAAAGTGAATTTGAAAAAGTTTTATTCTTTTTTTTTTAAGAACATAAATTTATAAAGAAAGTTTTCATAGATAAACTCTTAAATCTGACGCATAAAATATTATTTAATGACCTTAATTTTTTATATAAATTTTATATGGAAAATTATAAAGAAAAAGATTTTTCTTTGTACAGATATAAATCTTGAATTGGTATTATAATTTTAATTTAGATCACATTAGAACTGAATTAAAACTGAAATAGAACTGAAATTTAACCGAACTAGAAATGAATTAGAATTGAACTAGAACAGAAATTAAACCGAACTAGAACTGAACTAGAAATAGAACTGACGTAGAATTGAACAAGAACTGAACCAAAACTGTACCAAAACTGTACTAAAACTGAACTAAAACTGAACTAGAACTGAACTAGAACTGGACGAGAACTGAACTAGAAGTGAACTAGAACTATAAGTGAACTACAACTGAACTAAAACTGAACTAGAACTGGAAGAGAACCGAACTAGAACTTCAAAAGAAATGAACCAGAACTGAAGTAGAACTGAAATTGAACTAAAACTAAACTAGAAACAGAACTGAACTAGAAATAGAACTGAACTAAAACATAACAAGAACTGAACTAGAGCTGAACTAGAACTGAACTGGAACTGAACAAGAACTGAACTAGAACTGAAATAGAATCGAACAAGAACTGAACCAAAACTGTACCAAAACTGTACCAAAACTGTACTAAAACTGAACTAAAACTGAACTAGAACTGAACTAGAACTGAATCAGAACTGAACTAGAAGTGAACTAGAACTATAACTGAACTACAACTGAACTAGAACTGGACTAGAACTGAACTAAAACGAAACTAAAACTGAACAAGAACTGAACTAAAACGAAACTAAAACTGAACAAGAACTGAACTAGAACTTAAAGGGAAAAGAACCAGAACTGAACTAGAACTGAACTAAAACTCAACAAGAACTGAACTAGAAATAAAGTAGAAATGAATTAGATCAGAATTAGCATTTGAACATTAATCGAGAAAAATCTAAATTTTTTATTAAATAAGTTATCGATAAATTTCTTATTTACTGTTACATATGTTCTTAACTCTTCACATATTTTCAGACTTAATTACCTGCTTTTTTCGTATTTTCCATATTTTTTCTTCTTAAATATTTTAACAATATTTTTCATTCCACTAATGAGTGATTAATAAGAAGAAAATTACAATAATTCCTTTCATCACGATAAAGTGACTTAAATTTTTTTTATGAAACAGCTTTTTCTCTTTATTTCACTTTAATTTTTTTTTTAAATGTGAAGCGGAAAAGTTTTAAATTTCTCCATTAATAACGTCTGTTCATTATGACATAAATATTGTTGATATAAATGTTGTTGCAAATGCAGATGATGTTGATGATAATGTTGTTGCAGATGTTGTTCATGCAGGTGTTGATTTTGTTGCAGGTGTGATTGATATTGTTGTTGTTGCAATTGTTGTTGTATTGTTAATATACTTTCAGCTTGCGGGAATTCACTACACGTTTTATGAAGTGAAAATTTTTCAATTTGATTTATTTTTTGGTGAAATTTAACATTAAAATCGATTTTATGATTTTTATTCATATTTGATTTTATTGTTGTTGTTGTTGGAGATTTAATTTTTAAATATTTATTTTGTTGTTGTTTATTATTGTTGTTGTTATTATCACAGTTTTTATGCTCATTTATAGTTATAATATGAACATTGTTATTGTTTTTGTTGTTGTTATTATTATTTAAACATTTAAAATAAATAAACATTAAAGTGACATCAATTGTGTGATTAATGCTCTCATTGATGGCCTTTAGGAAATTTTGAAAGCTCAACCATTTCGGAACACTCATATACAAACACATTTTTCGATTTTTTTTCTCTCTTAATAAATTTCCAATAAAACTGAAAACTATAAAAATTTAATTAAATTTAAAATCCGCTTAAAGGTTTTTTATGAAAAAGTGATTCCTTTTTCACTTTGCTCGCTTTCACTTGTTTGTTGTTGTTGTTTATTAATTAAATAAACTGATTTTATTGAATTATAATTTTGTTATTTTATTTCACTTTATTATTCTTTTTAAACTCATTCCGTTGTTATTTTTGTTTTAACAAAACTCACACACAGACAATTTTACCCAAACGCACATAGACTTATTTACATTCGCACACAATCAAACCATCACAACAACAATGTTTTAGTGTGTCAAGTTCAAGGTTTTTTCTTCTTTCCTTCTGCTTCCTTTTTTTTAAATGGTGAACGAACGTAAATATTCGATTTTTTTTTAGTTTTTGTTGTTCTTTTCCTTTATTTCTTTAATATTTTCGTTTGTTTTTTGAGAAAATTTTTTGGATTTTATTTACGTTATTTTCCGTTCAACTCAACTTGTTTGACAGACGCAACGTTACAAACTGATTTTAATTATTCAACAAAATTTGTGTTTGAAGTCACTTTTGTTTTGGATAAATGAAACAGTTCTCTTGTTTATGTCTGATAAGAGAATTCTCTTTAAGGAAATGTTTTCTCTTTTGTTTGAAAAGAGAAACTTAGTTTGATTCTATGAAGGCGTATACGTAATATAATATCAATCATACTTTTGAGAATTTTTGGGATATTAAAAGAGAAAATAAGAAAAGCAATTTGTTGCACTTAAATTTTATTCAATTTAATTAATTTTTATTATTATTATTATTATTATTATTATTATTATTATTATTATTTTGAGTTTATATTTCCGATTCTACTTCTTATTCTACTTAAGTTTCCATCCAAATTCCAGTTGATATTAATGATCCAACTTAAGTTCAGATTCTATGCCAGATTCTGTCTCCGAGTTTCATTCAAATTTAAGAACGGAATTTAGTTCAGATTCTGATTAGGGTTCAGATTCTAGTTAAAATTCTTATACAGATACTAATTTAGATTCTAGAAGACTTTCAGGTTCAAATTCAACGATAGATTGTCATTAATTTTGGTATAAATTTTTGTTCGTATTCCACTTTTGATTTTAAATCGAATTCTTGATCAGATTTTCGTTCCAATATTAGTTCAGATTCAGTGTAGATTATACTTAAGATTATACTAGATTCTAGTTCAGATTTAACATCAAATTCTTCTTCCAAATCTGTTCCAGACTCCACTTTAGATTCTAGTTCAGATTCCAGTTCAGAATCTAGTTCATAATTCTAGTTCTGATATTTTTCAGACTAAAGTTTAGATTCTCATTCAAATTATAGGGCAGATTTCTGTTCTGATTTTAATTTAAATTTTGGTTCAGTTCAAGATCAGTTCAAGATTAGTTCTAGTTGAGTTCTAGTTCATTCCAAGTTCAGTTCTATTTCAGTTCTGGTTCAGTTCTAGTTCAGTTCTAGCTCATTCCAAGTTCAGTTCTATTTCAGTTCTGGTTCAGTTCTAATTCAGTTCTAGTTCATTCCAAGTTCAGTTTTGTTCAGTTCTAGTTCAGTTCTAGTTTAGTTCTGATTCAGTTCTAGTTCAATTCTAGTTCAGTTCTAGTTCATTCCAAGTTCAGTTCTATTTCTGCTCTGGTTCAATTTTGGTTCAGTTCAGGTTCAGTTCTGATTCAGTTCTAGTTTAGTTCTTGTTCAGTTCTGCTCAGTTTCATTTATTTATAAATTATTACTGATTGCAAATTATTTTTTCTCTTTTCAGAATATTTTTGCACCTAATTAAGGTAAGTTTCACAGACTTTTTTTATACCCATAAAAGGTGACATAAAATGTTTTTTTCTTATTGTTGATAACTCCTTTTTCCCTTAAAGGAAGTAATTTAAATCATGTTTAAAGTATCCTTAAATCACCTTAAATAATTTACTTAAAAATACATTAAATCCATGAACAATATTGATTATAATCATTTACCCACACACACACACACATACTCACACATATATTCATAAATTTAACAAGCCATAAAAGAGACAGACGGACACATTGGAGTCTATTTTAGCTTTATAGTCATCATCGTAAATTATAATCTCTTTCTCTCTGCTTCCAAAAACATAAAAAATAACATAATCGAATCGAAATAATGTTTGAATTAATTTCATTTCCGTTTGCAATTTGCGTAAAACGTTAAAAGGAGTCGTAAATTGACATTAAATTTCATCGTCAAAGACATTTTGCAATTTTTATGATTTTTATTTAAGATTTATTTTTATTACTCGACAAAGTCATAAGAAATAATGGACTTGAATATTAAATACATTCAGTGTCATTTATTGAAGTATAAAATCTTTAATTTTGGAATAAAAAAAATCTATTTAATAAATTTAGACACGTTTTAAATTAAAAGGAGGAAGAAGAAGAAGGGAAGGACTTAATATTAATTAGAATTTCGTTTAATGATAAACAAAATGAGAAAATTTATTTTCATAAAATTAATTTGATTCTTATGGAAAATAGACAAAAATTGCTTAATTGGTTGGCACCCTACACCAACCACAAGTGGTGAAGGGAGAATATTAACTTTGTTATTCCGTGTGTAACACTAAAATGAAATCATCTCATGAAATCTGTATATATTTAGGATCTGAGTCGATTTAACTATATCCGTCAGTCTGTCTCTCTGTTTATAGCTCTCTCCGTCCAAAATAATTAATAGAGATTTATTAAATTTGGCCTGAGTATTTGCTACAGTCATGAGAAGTTTTCTACTTAAAATCAGTAAAAGCGGTTCAGTATATTAATAGATATAGACAGATATCTGAAGCAGCCTCAAAATTCAAGCGAAAAACTGTCGTAAAATTGTCAATTAAAAATCTACAAATTAGAATAAAATTCTATGAAGTACATATAACAATAAGTTATATGTACTTCGTTAATATTGCCAAATTATCAAAATCAGTTCAGTAAACACAAGTTTTGATTTTATGACTCATTAAATATTCTTGTGTTGTATTTAATAAAAAACATTTTGTTTATATTTTATACGTTTTTGAGTGTATGTGTGTGTGTATGTACGTAACATAATATATGTACATAAATATATTTTTATAGACATTAACAAGGACTACAAAAATACAAAATTTTTTCTCTCAATTCATAAATGGATTTTTGACGAATTAAAAAAAAAAATCAACATATCCTAGGTGATCAACTTTAGAGGGTCACTGACTACGCCCCTGAACATAAAGAAGCTTGTTTTCCCCCAAATCAACTCATAAACACCTCAGCTCTAATTATTTTAATTTTCATTAAGATATCTTTAACGGTTTTAAAGTTATAGAATTATTTCCAAAAAATCGATATTGACACACTGTGCGCATTCACCACACATGCATTTGTGTTGGAGGATATTGAGTATGACTTCCAATTTTTAATTAATTATTTAATCAAAAATTTTATTAAATTTCAACAAAAAGTTTAATGAAATATTGATAAAAAAAACTATTTGTTCCTTTTTTAAGGGGGAAAAGGATCCATTTCAAATGTTTCCACTTTATTTGCTACAATTTGTAGTAAATTTCTAATTTTTGTCAATTACTTTTGTGGCAATAGTTTTTATATATTTCCGCTATTTTTCAGTTTTTAGCTGTTCTTTTTGCTACAAATAAAAATTCACTTTAGTTCTCCAAATTAACTAAAAAAATACTCTTTTTAATGGAAAAATTCTTTTTAGTCTTTTTCTGAAATTTTCAACCAGATTTTTTTTCATTTCATTTTATTTGTTTCGTTTTATTATTTTCTACGGGATTTTTTTTCTATTCAAGTTTATTTCTAATAGATTTTTTATATATATAAACTATATATATATAGGATTTCTTGCCAGCCTTTTTATTTTGTTATTCATTGCAAAAATGCAACATTGGTTAAGCACAGTGGGGAAAAATATATGTTTTTGTGATAAAAAAGTTTTACGAAAAATTTTTATATTTGTTTAGAATGCAGTTCAAAATGTAGTTCAAATTCCGGCTGCTACTTAAAAGTCTGGATCAGACTCCAGAATAGTTCAATACTGGCTCAGATTTTAGTTCAGATTATAAATCAGATTCAGATTCAAGTTCACAACATTTTAGCTCAGATTCCAGCAAGGAATCTAGTCCAGTTTCTACTTAAGTTTCTGGTTTTGATTTTAGTCCTCTTATTAGTAAATGTTCTAGTTCAGTTTACACTTAAGATACTTTCTCAGGTCCTGGAAGAGATTCTTGATAAGTTTCTAGTACAGATTCTAGTTTGAGTACAGATTCGACTTAGATTCAAGTTCAATTTCAAGTTCGGATTCTGGTTCAAACATCGGATTCTAGTTCAGATACAAGTTCAGAATACTGTTCAGATTTTAGTCCAGAGTCAAGTTCAGAATTTAAATCAGTTTTTAGTTAAATTTTCGATTCCGGTTTCGGTTCGGATTCTAATTCAAATTCTTGTTTAGATGCTAAAGGACATCGTAGGGTGGATTCTTATTTAGTTTTTTATTCAGAAAATAAAAAATTTTCTGTGAAGAAAATTTATTGAAAATTTTTTGTAAAGAAAATTTATTAAAAATTTTAATTGAATATAATTTTTTTTTTTCGAAAATTTCCTTTAAAAAGGAAATTCATTTTTATAATTTAAAATTCTTATGAAAATTTTCTCTAAAAGAAAATTAAATTTTATTTAAATTTATATTTTTATTTTATACAAAATTTTCTCTTGTCGGAAATATTCTTGAAAAAAGAAAATTTTATCGAAATTTTCTCTATAAGAAAAATTTTTTGGAAATTTTCTCTAAGAGGAAGATCTTATGGAAATTTTCTCTAAAAGAAAATTCGTTTGGAAATTTTCTCTTTAAAAAAAATCTTATGAAAATTTCTTCTAAAAGGAACATTTCATTAAAAATTCTTTAGAAAGAAAACTTTATGGAAATTTTCTCTAAGAGAATATTTTATGAAAGTTTAATGAACATTTTCCCTTCTAAGAAATTTTTCCTCTTAAAGGAAAATTTATAGAAAAAGGAAAAAATGTCTATTAGAAAGAGAACTTTAGGAATTTTTTTTCTGGAAGAAAATTTAATGAAAATTGTTTGTTGTGAAAAAATTTTCTCTGAAGAAAAATTGTGGAAATTTTATGAAAATTTTCTCTTCAAGAAAATTTTTTAAAAATTTATTGAAAAGTTTTCTTTAAAAAGAAAATTAATTGAAAAGTTTTCTTTAAATGGAAAATTTATAGAAAAATTCTATTTTTCGAAAAAGTTTCTTATCAATTTTCTGCAGACAGTTTTGTAGCAATTTTGTTTTCTCCATCCCACAGTCGTTACGTATGATTGCTTTTGCCCACTATTACATCACGTAATTATAGTATTTTAATTGAATTTTCTATTTTATTCGAATGTTTTTTTTTTTGTTTTTTCTTTTATTTTATGGGAAATTTTTACGATACCAATTTCAAGAGAGAATTTTATTTGTACAAATAGAAAAAAATCTTGAAATGAAATAGAGAAAAAAGCAAATATTGTAATAATTTTATACAAATACTTGACACAATTAAAGTTGGAGAAAATGAAAAAGAGGTAAATTATAGAAATTTAATTAAAATTATTTTTTTTTAATTTTTAATTTTTCAAATAATTCAAATTTAAAGAAGTTTGGTAGAATATTTTTGAAAACATTTTTACAACATTTTGAATTTTTAAATACTTGACGTATTTGTTGTGTATACGTCTGGAATCCTTTGTAAAAAAATAATATCTTAAATAAGAAAATTATACACTGAGACATATTTCTAAAATTGTATTTAAATTTGTTTCTCATTATTTATGTTTTATATTTGTTGTTCTCATTCAAAAATAAAGTTGAAGTTTTTTTAAAGAGACTTTTTATTCATGCGAATTAATGTTTTTGGTTTTATTTTATGTGAAATATTTCTATAAATGCAGACTCGAAAATTATGATAAATTTTACTGCAGAATTTCCTAATTTATCAACGAATTTCATAACGATCAAGAAAATGCTCAACGAAAAGTTAGAGCCCCATCAAGAAAAGACCCAAATTAATCTTTTTCACATCCAAGGATGTTCCAATAGAGTAACTGGAATTCCACTGGAATTCCACTGGAAAATTATCAAAAGACAAATCTTGTTTTAAAGGATTAAATCCTACATAAATGAAGAATAAACTAAATATTCCTGTGACTTTCAAACACGTTTCTCACATTTTACGAAAAAATTAAAACAAAAAATGGAAGAAGCCAATGTCCAAGTCCATGAAAAAAATAGCATCAAGAAATCATATCAAATTCAAATAAAAATATATGGAATGGGCAGAGGAGTGGAAAAACGTAATCTCATGTTATTCATGTTACTGGCACGATTTCAGATAAAATAATGTTCGGATGTCATTAAGTAATTTCGGCGGCGATAGTTCCATAGTTTTGGGAGCATTTAATGTAGTTTGCAAATCAAAAATTTGTTTTAAGCCGAATCTTCAATACCCTCCACCACAAATGTGTTTGAAGTAAATACGTTATTTCGGACATACACACTCACACATACAATCACAAACGAATGCAATATATAAAAGTCTATGACTTCTTAAGGAGTCATAAAATAAGCTATAGTTTTAGCTATATATTTTTTCGACTGCACCGATTTCGATCTTTTACGGAATGGAAATGAAGCATATAAAACTTAATATTATAGCAATATTCCATTCCAATTTATCAACTTGTAATGACAATCTTACGAAAGTTCTTCGCTTGAAGTTAGAGGTTGCCTCAGATATCGGTTTGTATATACTAAACCGATTTTTGTCTGGATGTGAGTATGCCAAAAACGCACAGACTGTCAGATAGATAAACCGACACGGAAAACTTTCGTGGAACTTTAACGAAAAAAAGATGTTAAATAAACAATTTTTTCTTCAAATTGAATAATTTTGTTCAAATATACTAAAAAGTTTAATCAAAAAAATTATTTAGTAAAAGACGATAAATTGAATAAAATTTTGTTAAAAAAATTAACGAAAAATGCAGATGTTAAGTAAAAAATTAATTCAAATTTTAGTATTTAGATTTGAAGTTAATTGAATAATTGAAGTTAATTTGAATACAATTAATGTTAATTTAATTAATTAATTAATTTAATTAATTCCAATTAATACGACTGAAATTAAAGGAATATTTTGCATAAAATTCATGAGAATCAAATGGATAATTAGTTGAGCAACAAACATATAAGTAACTTGTCATCAAAGATACAAGCCGGTCGTCTCACTATCGTCCTTTGATATTGTAATATTTTCAGTTGTCTATTACGTTTTCTACAATATTCAATTATTATCTAAAACTGGCTTTTATTCGGTGCGCTTTGCTGCACAAAAATTATTCTCAGTCCAAGATTTCGAAAGAAATTTCACAAATCACCAATCGTCGTGAATTAAAAAAAAAATAAATAATTGGGACCAAACTCTCTCTGTAGTAGATCTATAGATATACGATAATCAATTCTTGCTTTGTATGGGGGCTACTTCACCCCTGATCCTATCCAGCTTACATTTTGTCCAGTAAAACAGATCCATGAGGAAGTCATTTTGAATTGCACGCTGTTACAGTTCTTAAAATATTCTTTAATCATTATTTGCTTTGTATGGAGGAGTACTCCTTCCCTTTGTCCTTAATAGTTTATGTATTAATTTATTACAACAATTTAACGTAATTCTTTCCTCAATTCAACTAAATTTTCGTAAATTTAACTTAAATATGGTGGTAAAATTTAATAATATTCATCAATATAACGAATTTGTTTTTTGTCAATTTGAATAATGTATTATTCAAATTGAATAATATTTTTTCAAATTGAATAATATTTGTTCAAATTGAATAATATTTATTCAAATTAACTCAATTTTAATTAACGAATTCAAATAATCATATTGATAATTTTTCGTCAATTTAAAGAATTTACGAAAAATTACGGCAAATTTTCGTTGTGATGAATAGATTTCGTCGGCTGATATTTAACCTACTTTTCTTTAATTCTATGTCCTTTTTCGTTATATTTACTATTTTTTTTTTTTGGTTCAGTGTACAGGTGAAGTTGTTAGTTATCAATATTTTAAGTGAAATCAATATTATTTTTCCACTTAATAATTTCTTGTTTTTCTTATTCTTTAAAAAAAAAAAAGAGTTAAGAACGTTTATGGGAATATGCACCAGTGTATATATTTTAATATTAAAGTTTTCTTTCACATGAAACGCTTTTTCTTCATCTTCTAGAGTTTTGATTCGGAAATTTCTTTATTCTTTCACCTTGACTTTATTTATCTTTTTCTTCTTCTTGTAATGTTTTCCCTCTTTAATGACACCATAATCCTTTATTTTGCTTATCTAAACACAAACATTCACATGTCAAAATAATCTTGTGATATTTGCTTACATACGAATGTATGTGAGTATGTTACATGTGTTTCTACATGTGATGGATAATACAGTTTATTATCAAGAGAGAGGGAGAGAGAGAAAAACAAACTGAAACGTAGAAAAGTTGTCACTTATATTAAATGTGGTTAATTTGTAAGAATTTCATAATAAATTTTATGTTTTTATCTTTCATATTTTTCGTACTAAATTTTTACGATTTAGCCCGGAAGCAAAAAAGAAAAAAAGAAGATCCGGTAATGTATGTGAAAATTATAACATTTCTACATACAGTTGTCATTAAAACAAACTTCCTTATCTCTTCAAAATTCATTCGAATTTTTTTCCTTTTTAAAAATTAAGTCCTTTTTCTTAAGATTTAAAATGTTTTCTTCCCTCTTCAAACTCCTTTTCTTTATACCCTCCACCACAAGCGTTCACCACTTAAATTCTCCTATTATATATTAGATTTCCCTGCAAACATTTATTGTTGCGAAAGTGGCTTAGAAGAGTCTTCAAGAGTCTGCATAAAAATTATCTTCCAAACGTCTCTAAGAAGCCACTTCTGGAAGTGCCTTAGAAGTCACTTTCGGGATTGAGTTATAAGAATCTTCTATAAGTTGCTTAAAAGAGACTTCTAGAAGAGTCTTAGAAAACGCTTAAAAGAAACTTCTAGAAGTCACTTCCTAGACACTTTCAGAAGTGGCTTTTAAGACATTTCTAGAAGTGATTTCTGCTTAATTTTTTACACCCAAAATAAAATGTGCACATTTTTTAAACAAATGTTGTTGCTGTTGTTGTTGTTACATTAAAAATTATGTAAATAAATGCAATTTTTCAAATATTTTACATATTTGAGTCGTTAGTTTTAAATGTAAATCTGAAATATTATGATTTGTATTCATTAAATACTAAAGAAAAATTATAATTCACTTAAAATAATAATACTGTCCTTTCCCAAGGCAAAGTATTACTGAACTATTCAAAATTCAAAGTTGAAAAACGAGAGCAGGTAATAAAAACTACAGAAAAAATAAACAAAAGCAAAAGCAATAAATTTTGTTTTGCAAAACCTTTAAAATCTTCTAATTAACTTCCGGATGATAACTCTTGTTTTTGTAGTTCTTGTAATATCTTCTAAATGACTTCTAGAAGTCGCTTCATTAGATACTTCTCTTTTGTAAATCATTTTCTATCTTCTAAACAACTTCTGGAATACACTTACTTATATACTCCGAGAAGATCAAGTGACAACATTTATATAACTATTATATAACCTAAAGAGATGAATTGGCAATAGAAATGTATTTTTTTGTAATTCTTGTAATATCTTCTAAACAACTTCTGGAAGAGACTTCCTTATATTCTCGTAGAAGATGAAGTGACAATTGTAAGGTATTTCGTTTTTGTAAATTGTCTACGATCTTTAACACAACTTCTGGAAGAGACTTCCTTATATACGCCGAGAAGATCAAGTAGCAACATCTATAAATCTATCTTCTAAACAACTTTTGGAAGACGCTTCCTTATATAATCTAATGAGATGAATTGGCAATAGAAATGCATTTTTTTTGGTAATTCTTGTAATATCTTCTAAACAACTTCTGGAAGAGACTTCCTTATATTCTCGGAGAAGATCAAGTGGCGATTGTAATGTATTTTTTTTTTTTTTTTTTTTTTGTAAACTACTAGTACTTTCTTCTGAACAACTTCTGGAAGAGACTTCCATCTATACTCTTAACAGATGAAGTGGTAGTAAGAAATGTACTTTGTTTTTGTAAATCTACGAAAAATCTTCCCACAACCTTTCAGAAGTGATAAAGAAGTGGCATCGCGACAATTTTAATTTTTAAATGTTTGAAGGTCGTCGTTTGTCGTTCCGTGTTTGAAGCTAAGAAGGAATCATCTCAAACTCTATAATGTATATATATTCCTGCATCAAATCAAAATCTGAGTCGATTTAGCTGTGTCCGTCTGTCAATTTACCTGTCTCTTTGTTTTTCTGTCTGTGTGTTGTTGGTACGCTCGCTATACCGAAAGTTCTTCTCGTGAACTTAGAGCTTGAATCAGTTGTCGGTCTATTTTATAGAGCTTTGTGAGCGTGCCCTCCTTCTTAGCGTTACACATGGTTTGACAAATTTAATATAACTTCTTCAACATTTGTGGTGGTGGAGGGTATCATAAGAAGACAAACATCAAAAAGTAAATAATGTTTCGCATTAAAGACGTTTATGTTTGATTTCATATCTTCATCAAATATCACATCCTGTTGGTTCTAAAGGAAAATGTCAAGGATACATTTTTTGTGGGTAACGATTTGTTTATATTGAATAAAATTTTGGTAAATATTTTTTAAATAAATAAAGAGAAATTATTTAAATTTTCTTTTGTTTACCTCTTTTAAAAGCAAAAAAAGAAAATAAAAGTAATTAAAATCTCTTTGAAGTAAATTCGAGGATTAATTGGAAATTGTGGTGAATTTTAATTGAATTCATAGCTGAACAAAATTTTGAACTCGAATCTGAACCAGAATTTAAACTAGAAAACGGACCAGAAACAAATTCTGAAATAAAATCAGAACTGAAATCTAAACTAAATAAACATGAACTTGTATTGAAATCTGAACTGAATCTCAATTAGTATCAGAACTAGAATCTAGAATCGGTATATAAATTAGAAACTAAAAAAAAAACTGAGCTGGAATCTGATCTAGAAATGAAATGAAATTTGATCTAAAATCTGAACAAGATAATGAACCAAAAACTGAACTAGAATCCGAATTGAAAATTTTCACTAAAAATTTACATTTTCACAAAAAATTCACATTTTCACAAAAATTCACATTTTCACTTAAAATTCAAATTTTCACTAAAAATTCACATTTTCACTTAAAATTCAAATTTTCATTAAAAATTCACATTTTCACTAAAAATTCAAATTTTCACTAAAAATTCACATTTTCACTAAAAATTCACATTTTCACTAAAAATTCAAATTTTCACTAAAAATTCACATTTTCACTAAAAATTCACATTTTCACTGAAAATTCACATTTTCACTAAAAATTCACATTTTCGCTGAAAATTCACATTTTCACTGAAAATTCACATTTTCACTGAAAATTCACATTTTCACTGAAATTCACATTTTCACTGAAAATTTACATTTTCACTAAAGATTCACATTTTTACTAAAAATTTAAATTTTCACTACAAATTTCAATTTTCACTACAAATTTCAATTTTCACTAAAAATTTAAATTTTTACTAAAAATTTAAATTTTCACTAAAAATTTAAATTTTTACTAAAAATTTAAATTTTCACTAAAAATTCACATTTTCACTAAAAATTCACATTTTCACTGAAAATTCACATTTTCACTGAAAATTCACATTTCACTGAAAATTCACATTTTCACTGAAAATTCACATTTTCACTGAAAATTCACATTTTCACTGAAAATTAACATTTTCACTAAAAATTCACATTTTCACTGAAAATTAACATTTCACTGAAAATTCACATTTTCACTGAAAATTCACATTTCCACTGAAAATTCAAATTTTCACTGAAAATTCATATTTTCACAATAAATTCACATTTTCACAAAAAAATTCACATTTTCACAAAAAAAAAAAAAATAATAAAAAATTTCAAAAAAATGTAAATTTTCACAAAAAAATTCACATTTTCACAAAAAATTCACATTTCACAAAAAAATTCACATTTTCACAAAAAATTCACATTTTCACAAAAATTCACATTTTCACCAAAAAATTCACATTTTCACAAAAATTCACATTTTCACAAAAATTCACATTTCACAAAAATTCACATTTTCACAAAAAATTTTCACAAAAAATTCACATTTTCACAAAAAATTCACATTTTCACAAAAAATTCACATTTTCACAAAAAATTCAACATTTTCACAAAAAATTCACATTTTCACAAAAAATTCACATTTTCACAAAAATTCACATTTTCACAAAAAATTCACATTTTCACAAAAAATTCACATTTTCACAAAAATTCACATTTTCACAAAAAATTCACATTTTCACAAAAAATTCACATTTTCACAATTAAAAATTCCATTTTCACTAAAAATTCACATTTTCACTAAAAATTCACATATTTACTAAAAATTCAAATTTTCACTAAAAATTCACATTTTCACTAAAAATTCAAATTTTCACTTTTAAATTCAGATTATCACTATAATTTAAAATTTTTTCAAACTTTACATTTTCATTAAAATTAAAAATTTGTAAGAAATAATTTCATTTATTTTCTTTTATGAATAGATTTCTTTGGAATTTTTTTCATTTCAACAAATTCTGAAAATAAGTTTTTCCTTATAAATCATTATTTTTTCATTTCGCTTTTAACTGAAATTGAAAAGTGTTAAAGGCAATAAATATTAATAATTCAACAAGTTTCTGTTGAAATAAGAGAAATTGAATTTTATCCTTAAATGACTCTTGGCAACATAATAAAAACTCTTTTTTTAAGTGAAAAAGGATAAAATTCATGATTTCTAAAGCGCATGTCTTCTTAAAATGTTCTACTCTTAAGTGATTTGAAATGAATATTTTTACTATTTAACTCAGTGGATTTCCAAAGAAAATCTTCAGAAATAATTTAGACATCCAATCGAAAGTATCCACTAAGATTTTAAGGCGAACTAAATTAAGTGATTTTTATTTTTTTAACTCAAAATAAAGCGTGAATATTATTATAACTGGAGAATTGGCGGAAAAACAACAGTTTGAAAATTACAAATAATTTTTTTGTTGTTTTTGCTGGAATAGAATCAAATCATTAACATGTGTTTGTATATGGGAGTTGCTGAACATTTAGTTGACATTTTGACATTTTGCGTGTGTCGTGTGATTGAAATGTCTATATTTTGTATTGATGATGACATGTGGCATCACACTACAAAATACTGTCGAAGAACCATCTGTCATTCATACACAAGCACATACATAATGGGCTGAGCGTTTTTTGAAAAGCATATAACTGAAGTCTGAAGACAAATGACTAATGAAAATAATGATGATAATGATGTTACTGATGCTTGTGCTTGATGTTGATGCTGGTTCGTTAGTTGCTTGGATGAATGAAGAATAAACATTTGATGTATTTGCTGTAGAGTTACAAAAACAAAGTATTTTTTCCTAATACTATTGACGACATGAATGTTAAAAATAATGACCAAGTGATTTACACTAATAATGTTTACTTATTGTATATGAAAGCGTGTGTATATGTATGTGTATGTACTTTAATATTTTATGTGTATGTGTGTTAAACAAATGTTGTTAACCACATATACATTTGTTATTAAAGTTTTATATTTATTTAGTTATTAAGTTTACGATACATAAGAAAAATTACTTAAAATGTTTAAATAATGAACCGGAACAAAAAAACAAGATAAAAAAAATAAAACGCAAAAAAAAAAAAAAAAAACAAAAAACAAAAAAGAAGAAAAATCTTGTGTATGTTTCCTTTCTTTTGTATTATTTTTACAATATAAGTAAGTGATCATTATTAAGAGATATAATGAGAAAATGAGTGTTATCAAGTCACAACACAATTTTCACAAAAAATATTTACAAAAGTATGAGTGTTTATATATAAAGACATTAATCATACGCAACGTTATGCGAAAATTTTTTTATATAATTTCACAGCTTAAAAAAATATTCAGATTCAGTTTCTAGATTTACTTCATAATTAACTTCTAGAAATAGTTGTGATTGAATTTTATCTCTGATTCTGGTTCTGTAGTTTGGACTCTTGTAGATTAGATTCTAATTTAGATTTAAGTTATGAATCTATTTTAGATTGTAATTCATTTTCTTGTTTCAGATTTTAGTTCTGATTCTAATTCAGATTCTAGCACAGATTCTATTTAAGATTCTAACTCAGATTCCAAGTTTAGATTCATATTCAGCTTCTAAGCTTCAGTTCTACTTCAGTTCAAGTTCAGTTTTACTTCAGTTCTAGTTCAGTTCTAGCTCAGTTTTACTTCAGTTCTAGTTCAGTTCTTGTTCAGTTCCATTTTCGTTCTACTTAAGTTCTAGTTCAGTTCAAGTTCAGTTGTAGTTCAGTTGTAGTTCAGTTCTAGTTCAGTTTTAGTTCAGTTCTAGTTCAGTTCCAGTTCAGTTTTAGTTTAGTTTTAGTTTCGTTCTAGTTCAGTTCTAGTTCAGTTCAAGTTCAATTCCAGTTCAGTTCTAGTTCAGTTCTAATTCAGTTTTAGTTCAGTTCAAGTTCGGTTCAAGTTCAATTCAAGTTCAAGTTCTAGTTCTATTCTAGTCACTTATTGTTCTAGTTCGATTCTAGTTCAGTTCCATAGAACTCGTTAACTTCTTTTGTACTAAAAAAATTAAAAATTGCTGACCTCAAAAAATAAATCTCATACAGGAAGCATAATTTTAATTGTTGACCACTGGGTTCAATAGAGCCCTATTTAACCTTTTACCTGGAAGTATTTAATTTCTCTTAAATCTTTTATAAAAAACCTTTCATTTACATGAACTTTTCATTTTTCTCATTCCACTCGTCCTCCTTTAAACTGAATTTATGTAAAAAAGAACGAAATCATGAATATCAAAATCAGTTATTCAAATAAATGTAAAAATACATTTAAATGTAATTTTTTTCGGCTGCATTTTTTTATTAATTCACAAACGTAAAATGAAATTGCAAAAAAAAGAAGAAAAAAGTGAAATAATTCAACAAAAAAAGGAATAAAATACCGACTTTATGACTTTTATATGAAAAGAAAAGATGAAATAAATGAATTTTTGTGTAAAAATTAATTTGTTATAAAGGAAATTTGCATTTATTCAGGCCTAAATGGAAAAAAGGAAAAAATTGTGTTACTTTTTTTTTAATATTAACATAAATAATTTATAATAATTTTAAAGAGAAAGAACAAAAAAATAGATTTTTTTATCTGAAATTAATATCATGATTAATATTTTTTTTGTAAAAGGATTTTGAAATGAAAACTTTTTAATAAAAGTTTAAAAAATATGGATTCCATAAAAATAACAACAATTTGTGATAAAAATAGCAAAAAAATATTTTAAATAGAAATAAAAAAACTGAAATAGAACTGAATAGAATCCGAACTAGACTTAACTAGAATCTGAAACTCGAATCTAAACATGAATCTGACTAGACTAGACTAGACTAGACTAGAAGGTAACTCGAATCTGAACTTGAATCTGAACTAGAGTCTGAGCTATAAACCGAAATAGAATCTTTACTAGAATCTTAACTAGAATCGGAACTATAATGTGAACTACAATCCGAAATAGAATCTTGACTAGAATCTGAACTAGGATCTGCACTATATCCGAACTAGAATCTAAACTAGAATTTCAACTGTAATATGAACTACAGTCTAAACTATAATTCGAACTAGAATCTGAACTAGAATCGAATCTTACTTGTATCTAAACTAAAATCTGAACTGCAACCTTGAATATGGTCCGAACTTAAGTACAATCTGAACTAGAATCTAAAATAAGGTCTGAACCAAAATCTTTACTTGAATCTAAACTAGAATGTGGACTAGAATCTGAATTAGAATGTGAACTAGAAACCTAACTAGAGTCTGATCTAAACTTAAACCTAAACTAAAATCTGAACTAGTAACTAAACTAAAATTTGAACTCAGGTCTGAACTAGAGTCTGAACTATAGTCTGTACTATGATCTGAACTTTAATTGTGTATCACACTGTCTTTCCACAGACTTCTATTTAGTCGATCTTGAACTTACGAAACGTTTTCACTTATTTCCAATACCAAACGACACCCAAATTTCATATAAATACTTTGAAGGTATTAATTTATTAAAAGAGTGTGTATGTATTGGTGTGTGTGTGTGTATTCATAATTGGTTCAAACTTTTACATGTTTATTTCTAATGGTTCTTTTTGTAATAAAAACCGTTTGGCATTTTTTTATAAATTTACTGTTATTTTTATTGTTTATATGTATGTGTATCTGTGTTAGTGGTTAGTTTTCTAACAAACTCTTAAACACATTTACAAACAAACGAACAAACAAACAAACGAACAAAAAACACTTGGGGTCCAGCACGTCTTCTCACTGTTACAGTCATCTGTCAGTCTGTGTTAAATTGCAACAGCGTTCGTTCAACTTAATTCCATGTTCTTGTCTCTCTCTTTCTCACTCTTAGTCCTGCTGTCTTTTTTGATTACATGTCTCTAACTCTTCACGTCTGTCTATAGGTCTCTTCTCAGTTCTATATTTAGACTTATTTATGAGTTTTTATATGTTTGTTCTTGTTTGTTTTTTACAAATCAGGTTATTTGTTTGTCTTTCTGTCTGTCTGTCTTTCTGTCTGTCTGTCTGTCTGTCTGTCTGTCTGTCTGTCTGTCTGCTGAAGTTGTTAATGTTGTTTGTTGCAGGTTTCAAACAGAGTTTTTCATTTTATGTTTTAATTTAAAAATTACAAACATTTTTTGTACTCTACATCAGCACAAATGATTTTTGAAGGTTAATTAAATTTAGAAGATGATGTGAACCACTAAAACTCTTAATTCGAAATTTTTTCATACTGTAGTCCAAACTTGTGATAGAAACTCTAAATAAAGACTAATTGTATTTCCACTGAAAGTGGAATTTTGTTAGTTAAGGATATTTCAGATTCGGCACATCTGATCCATCCAGCTTTTTTAAGTTCTCATTTTAAATTTATACACATTTTTTGTTTTTAAATAAAGACACACGTACATAAACTTTAATCTCTTTATACACAGACATAAAGAATTTAAATGATTTTTTTTAATATATTTTTCATATAACCCAGCAAACATTTTTTAAAATCTGCAAACATTTTTTTACTAGAATCTGGACAAAAACTAACCAGAATCTGAAAAAATAGAACTATATGTGAATCTGAACACTAACTGAACTAGAACGGAACTAAAACTGAAGTAGATTTCAACTAAAACTGAACTAGAACTGAATTAACTAAAACTGAACTAGAACTGAACTAGAACTAAACTTGAACTGAATTAGAACTAAACTTGAACTGAACTAGAAGCTAAACTAGAACTGAAGTGTTGCTAAACTAGAAATGAACTAGAGCTAAACTTGAACTGAACTTGAACTGAACTAGAACTAAACTTGAACTGAACTAGAACTAAACTTGAACTGAACTAGATCTGTACTAGAACTGAACTAGAGCTGAACTAGAACTGAACTTGAACTGAACTAGAACTAAACTTGAACTGAACTAGAGCTGAACTAGAACTGAACTTGAACTGAACTAGAACTAAACTTGAACTGAACTGGAACTAAACTTGAACTGAACTAGTGCTAAACTAGAACTGAACTTGAACTAGAGCTGAACTAGAACTGAACTAGAACGAAACTAAAACTAAACTAAAACTGAACTAGAACTGAACTAGAATCTAAACAAGAATCAAACTTGAACTGATCTGTTCTAATAAGCTTAATACGTGATCAATTTGTGAAAATTCAGAAAATTAAAAGTTGAAATCGTTTATAACTATGAGTTTGTGTTTCAAAAGTGATTTTCACAAAAAATAATCATTATCATAGTTAATACTATACATTTGGTTAAAATACATTTAATTGGTGATTACTTTTACTTTAAGCACTTTTTTGGAAAAATCAAAAATCGGTACTTAAACAATATTTGTAGCAAAAAAGCTTTTAATCAGAGATTATGCTTAGTTTGTGGTAATCAGAACAAAAATGTTTACTTGGTTTATAAATACAAATACAATACATTTTTAAAATATTCGTCAGAGTATTTTTTATTTTGCCCCCCCAAAAAGGGTAATAAAGAGTGAAAAATTTAGATTTTATTTAAAAATTCTTTTCACGTTCAAATAACGCGTTTTATAGCCACAATTTCTCTTATTTCACCTTTTACACCTAATTTTTATAAAAACTTTATTTTGTTGCTGCTTATTAGAATTAATGGCTGCACAGTGGTCTACTTCCCAAATTTCGCTCAATTTACCCTTATTAACCCCAACATTCCACCATGATTGTCATCATCGTTATTAATTTAATAATAACAACAATTCAGGTGTTTATGCGTTAAAAGCGACCATAAAAGATCCCTCCAGAAAAAATAACATTTGTTAACACAATTTTGGTCAATTAATCATTTTTATACACATGTGATATCCAAAAGATGGCTTTAATGGTCAACCACTTAAAATGTAAATGTGAACATAAATTCAGAGGTTTCAGAGAAAATGGAGGAAATTTACAAAATGATACATTTAATGTCATAATGATGATGATTATTAATATGATTTGGTCAGGTTTTGCAAATGTTTGTGTGTTCTTCTCTGTTTTTAAGGGGAGAAAGATGAATAATCACCTTTAATGTAAATCTACAATATGTGGAAGAATTTAGAGTAAATGTAGAGAAAAAGCGTTTAATTAATTATGCGAAACAAAATTTCATAGATGATAATCACTAAAGGGTTACTGTGGTAGAGGAAATGACATGAAATTGTGACTTATTTATAAAGATGATTTTTTATATAAAAAAAACCAATAACTCTGTCAATACTTCGTTTTAAGCAAAAAATAACTCTGGGATCCAGTTTTTTTTTTAATCGACATTTGAATTTTAAATAACTTGAAACTCAGTAAATATTGCATTTTCTAGAAAACAGCTTAATTTGAGAGCTGTTCTATGATTCATTTTGACCAAAATAACCTAAATAAAAAATTGGTGCAAATTCGAAATCCATATTTAAGGTAAAACATTTCTGTCATATTAAAAAATGGTGTTTTTAAATTAATTGAAATTAATCCATGATCACTATAAAAGATCTTTCGAAATTTCTGTCGCGATAAGGTAAATATGTCATCACTTTTAAAAATTTAAAAAAAAATTATATTTAAAGTTATAATCGTGTGCTGCTCAGTAAATTTTGCACTTTTAATCAAAATAACCTTAATTCGTGATTCACTCGAAAAAATAGAAAATTAATAATACCACAAAAATCGTCTGTAATTAATATAATCTTCAAATAATGAGTTTTTACGAAAATAACCTTAATTCGTGATCATATTTTTAAAAATTCAAAAATTTTATTTTTATAGTAAGAAACTTTTGTAATTCAACAAATACTTTTCTTGACAAAAGTAAGCTTAATCCACGATCACATTTGGAAAAATTGAAAAAATAATAATAATTAAAAGAAAAATCGCAAAAACCCGCTTTTTTGGAACTTATTTCATGGTTACTGATTGAGAAGTTAAAAAAAACGTTAAAAGTTAAAATATTTTTTAACTTAGTTAACAATGTTGTTTGCAAAAATAGCCTTAATTTGTGATCACTTATGGAAAATTAATGAATCGATATTTAAAATAAAAATCGTATATAAATCAGTAAATACTGCAATATTACCAAAATAAACCTACTCTGTGATCACATTTAGAAAATGTTAAAAATTTATATTTAAAGGTAAAAACGTCTTAATTTTATGTCATACTGCGTATGACATAAAAAAATCAAAAATTAATAATTAAAGTTAAAACCTTAAAAAAAGGAATTATCTCGTCCACATGACTTCAAAAAATTCAAAAATTAATGAATAGAATTGAACAAATAACCCTGGTTTGTGATTACTTTGGAATAATTTCAGAATTGAGTCTTTAATGTTAAAATCGCCTTTATATCTGTAAATAATGAATTTTTGCCTAAATATGATTAATCTGTGTTAATTATCTAAATAATGCAAAAAACTGAATTTAAAACTAAAGTTGTCTCTAACTCAGTAAATACTGAGTTTTGTTAACCAAAATAACCTTGTTATGGATCACAATTTAAATCTATCTATATACTTAAAGACAAAATCTTCTGAAAACTAAATAAGCTCAATCTATGATCACTTTTAGAAAGAATAAGAATAAATGCAATACATTGTAAGCCAAAATAAGCTTATTTTGAGATCAGTTTTATAAAAGTTCAAATATCGGGTTAAAATTCTTTTATATGAATTTTCCCCTTTTCCCAATATAATTTCCAATTTTTTGGCCATTTCTAACTTTTATTTCCCACTGTTCCCTCTTCACTGTCAAAATAATTTGAAATTTGTATTTATTTCTGTAAATAATACAATTTCAATGTATTTACCTCTATCTCTCTCATTTACAAAATAGTGAATTTAATTAAATTGACATTATCTGTAAACCACAAATACACACTTTTTACCTCGAAATGGTTTTGATTGATAAATATTTTCGATATTTGGCTCAAAAATTTCATGTTTGTATTTTCAACATATTTAAGCTCTTTTTTCCATTAACACACCAACAATATATTAAACCAAATGTTACATTTAATATTTTAAATTGACAGATTTTATTTATTTTTGAAATTTTATTCATTAAATAAAAACAGAAGAAAAATTCAAAATTTCTTTCATTTTTTTCAAATATTTATTTATAAAACCACAAATTAATTTTATATTACATTTACATTATTTTCAGTATTAATGTGATATTAATACATTATTTGTATTTTTATGATATTTAAATAAGATTTAAATACAATAAATTATTTCTTTTATTTTTTATAAATCATTTACAGATTTTACATGCACTGAAGCAAAAAAGATGTTAATTGAAGAGTTTCACAAAAAAAAAAATGTTTTACAATTCGCAAATTTAACGAAAATTTTCTATAAATCGCAAATTTAACGAAAATTTTTTATAAATCGCAAATTTAACAAAATTTTCTATAAATCGCAAATTTAACAAAAATTTTTTATAAATCGCAAATTTAACAAAAATTTTCTATAAATCGCAAATTTAATGAAAATTTTCTATAAATCGCAAATTTAACGAAAATTTTCTAAAAATCGAGAATTTTTAAAAAAAACCTACCGATATGGTTAAATTTGGAAGGCCACCCACTAGTCCCCTGATCAGCTTGGACTCCATACCAACTTTCAACTTTATTCCGATATCTCCAACCGGTCGAAAGTTATCTGCTCACATTTTAAAAACACCTTTAATTAACATCTTGCTTGTAATTTTTGTCCAAATTTCATTTTCATTACAAAAAATTTAAAGACAATTTTCTATAGATTGCAAATTTAACGAAAATTTTCTATAGATCGTAAGTTTAACGAAAATTTTCTATAAATCGCAAATTTAACGAAAATTTTCTATAGATTGCAAATTTAACGAAAATTTTCTATAGATCGTAAGTTTAACAAAAATTTTCTATAAATCGCAAATTTAACGAAAATTTTCTATAGATCGTAAGTTTAACAAAAATTTTCTATAAATCGCAAATTTAACGAAAATTTTATAAAATCGCAAATTTAACGAAAATTTTCTATAAATCGCAAATTAACGAAAATTTTCTATAAATCGTAAATTTAACGAATATTTTCTATAAATGGCAAATTTAACGAAAATTTCTATAAATCGCAAATTTAACGAAAATTTTCTATAAATCGCAAATTTAACGAAAATGTTCTATAAATCGTAAATTTAACGAAAATTTTCTATAAATCGCAAATTTAACGAAAATTTTCTATAAATCGCAAATTTAACGAAAATTTTCTATAAATCGCAAATTTAACGAAAATTTTCTATAAATCGCAAATTTAACGAAAATTTTCTATAAATCGCAAATTTAACGAAAATTTTCTATAAATCGCAAATTTAACGAAAATTTTCTATAAATCGCAAATTTAACGAAAATTTTCTATAAATCGCAAATTTAACGAAAATTTTCTATAAATCGCAAATTTAACGAAAATTTTCTATAAATCGCAAATTTAACGAAAATTTTCTATAAATCGCAAATTTAACGAAAATTTTCTATAAATCGCAAATTTAACGAAAATTTTCTGTAAATCGCAAATTTAACGAAAATTTTCTATAAATTGCAAATTTAACGAAAATTTTCTATAAATTGCAAATTTAACGAAAATTTCTATAAAATCGCAAATTTAACGAAAATTTTCTATAAATCGCAAATTTAACGAAAATTTCTATAAATCGCAAATTTAACGAAAATTTTCTATAATTCGCAAATTTAACGAAAATTTTCTATTAATCGAGAATTTATCGAAAATTTTCTATTAATCGAGTATTTATCGAAAATCTGTATAAATCTAGAATTTATCGAAAATTCTGTATAAATAGAATTTTAATCAAATTCTGTATAAATCGATAATTTGTCGAAAATTTTCTATAATCGCAAAATTTAAACGAAAATTTTCTATAAATCTCAAATTTAACGAATATTTTCCATAAATTGCAAAATTTAACGAAAATTTTCTATAAATCGCAAATTTAACGAAAATTTTCTATAAATCGCAAATTTAACGAAAATTTTCTATAATCGCAAATTTAACGAAAATTTCTATAAAAATCGCAAATTTAAATTTACGAAATTTCTATAAATCGCAAAATTTAACGAAAATTTTCTATAGATCGCAAATTCAACGAAAATTTTCTATAGATCGCAAATTTAACGAGAAATTTTCTATAGATCGCAAATTTAACGAAAATTTTCTATAAAATTGCAAATTTAACGAAAATTTCAATATAAATCGCAAATTTAACGAAAATTTTCTATAATTGCAAATTTAACGATTTTCTATAAATCGCAAATTAACGAAAATTTTCTATAAATCGCAAATTTAACGAAAATTTTCTATAAATCGCAAATTTAACGAAAATTTTCTATAATCGAAAATTTATCGAACATTTTCTATTAATCGAGAATTTATCGAAAATTCATTGTATAAATCTTAATTTAATCGAAAATTCTGTATAAATAGAGATTTTATCGAAAATTCTGTATTTTAAATCGATAATTTGTTCGAAAATTTTCTATAAATCGCAATTAAACGAAAATTTCTAATTAATCTCAAATTTAACGAATTATTTCCTAAATTGCAAATTAAACGAAAATTTTCAATAAATCGAGAATTTAACGAAAATTTCTATAAATCGCAATTTAACAAAATTTTCTATAAATCGCAAATTTAACGAAAATTTTATATAAATCGCAAATTTAACGAAAATTTTCTAAAATCGCAAATTTAACGAAAATTTTCTATAAATCGCAATTTAACGAAAAATTTCTATAACGACGAAAACTTTATCTATCGATCGAAAATTTCTATAATCGAGTATTTATCGAAAATTCTGTATAAATCTAGAATTTATCGAAAATTCTGTATAAATAGAGATTTTATCGAAAATCGTAGTAGTTAAATCGCTTAATTTTTTGTCGAAAATTTTCTATAAATCGCAAATTAAAACGAAAATTTTCTATAAATTAAATCTCAATTTTTTAACGCAAATTTTACATAATATTGCAAATTTAACGAAATTTTCAATAAATCGAAAATTTAACGAAAATTTCTATAAATCGCAAATTTAACGAAAATTTTCTATAAATCGCAATTAACGAAAATTCTTTATAAATCGCAAATTTAACGAAATTTTCTATAAATCGCAAATTTAACGAAATTTTCTAAAATCGCAAATTTAACGAAAATTTTCTATAATTGCCAAATTTTAACGAAAATTTTCTATTAATCGAAATTTATTCGAAAATTTTCTATAATCAGTATTTATCGAAATTCGTGTATAAATTAGAATTTATCGAAAATTCTTTATAAATAGAGATTTTATCGAAAATTCTGTATAAATCGATAATTTGTCGAAAATTTTCTATAAATCGCAAATTAAACGAAAATTTTTATAAATTCTTTCAAATTAACAAGAATTTCCCATAATCGGCAAATTTAACGAAAATTTTCTAATAAATCGCAAATTTAACGAAAATTTTCTATAAATCGCAAATGTATAACGAAAATTTTTTCTATAAATTCTGCAAATTTAACGAAATTTTCTATAAATCGCAAATTTAACGAAAATTTTCACACGAATAAAAGTGTTTGTTTTATCGGAGAGTGTTGGTCTTTCTTTCTTTCAAAATCCTGTCTTTCTTTGCTCTCCTTTGTACAATTTTATTCTCTCTTTTATGTGAAATGGCTTAAATGTATTTTTATAATGTGATGCATCCACTAAGAAATTGTCATCTCCCTTTTCTTCACAATCTCTCCATAATAACAGACCGTCTGAGTAGCATTCCCAAAACTACGCATATGATTCCTCATTGATCTTCTTTGGCTTTAATGGCCCATGATCGCTCGTTTTTCTCTCCTTTTCTGGTATAAAGTGATACATAACATCTTTAAGTGTTGTCATATTATGAACAAATTGATCACCATCCCATAAATTTAATATTCGTCTGTTCATTCCTTAAACGATTTTCCAAATCCCTGTTGTTTCCAACTGATATATTCTTCAATATCTTCTCTTGAGTTGACGGCAAATGGATGCTTAAAATCTCTTTTGTAAAGAGTTTTATCGGTGTAACAGGAACTTTTACCGTAAATGGCAGGAGTGATGGCTTTTATGATCAATTTCAAAATGCTAAACGTTTCCTCGAACCAGTTCCCTATGAGAACTGAATTGTTGTAAAGATTTTCCTGATCTTGAACGGAAAGCATTTGCGGGAATGAAAATAAATTTCAAACAAAATAATTTTTAGTCAAAATTTTGAAAATAAATTTTTTGGAAGAATTTTATTTGTCATATAAAAAATAAAATCAAGGGTTTTATATATCAAGAGTTATACTTTGGAATGAAACGATAGAAAAGTTTCAATGAAACAACAACTAAAATAAATTGAGAAGAAGAATTTTTAAAAATCAACCTACTGAGATGGTTAAATTTGGAAGGCCACCCGCTAGTCTCCTGATCGGCTTGGACTCCATACCTCTACATATCAACCCTAAAACCCTTCAAGCTGTGAAAGAGTTCACTTTATTTCAATATCTCCAAACCGGTCCGAAAGTTATCTGCTCATATTTTAAAAACAACTTTAATTAACATCTTGCTTGTAATTTTTGTCTAAATTTCATTTTCATTACAAAAAAGGCAGAAAACTGAATTTTAATATTTTTATTATTCAATTTAATCTGCTTAAGATATTAAAATTATTATTTATTTCTATATTTTAGCACTTTTCCATTATTTTACTAAAAATGTTGTAATAGAGTTTAAAAAACACATAAAATAATATCGGTGTTTTCTTATTTTCGTTATTTTTTTGTTCATTTTCCATAGAATTTCTGATACGAAATTGTATTTTCTTGTACGTGAATGAACAACACAATTAAGAAACGACTTCTTATTTCTTCTAACATTTTTACACAAAAGATAAAAAATTTGAAAAAAAAGAGCAAAAAATAATTAAAGCTATTAAAGATAACAATAATAGTAAAATTAACTTAAATTGTAAAAATAAAAAAATTGAAAAAAATATGTAATTTATTATTAACAAAAAAGGAGAACAATTCAAAGAATTTTTCAATTGGATGATGAAGTAAGTTTATTTTAGAATCAAAATCTGTACTTATTCAGAT
Source organism: Cochliomyia hominivorax (assembly GCA_004302925.2). Lineage (NCBI taxonomy): Eukaryota > Metazoa > Arthropoda > Insecta > Diptera > Calliphoridae > Cochliomyia > Cochliomyia hominivorax. Next base: position 69,926,665 of record PYHX02000494.1, read on the forward strand.
AAGTTATAAATGTCGATATTTTTAATTTATCGAAAATTTTCTATAAAATTGCAAATTTATCGGAAATTTTCTAGAAATCGAGTATTTATCGGAAATTTTTCTAGAAATCGAGAATTTATCGAAAATTTTCTAGAAATCGAGAAAATTTATCAAAAATTTTCTAGAAATCGAAAATTTAATCGAAAATTCTCTATAAACCGAGAATTTATGAAAACTTTCTATAAATCGAGAATTTATCGAAAATTTTTTATATAATCGAGAATTTATCGAAAATTTTCTAATAAACGAGAATTTATTTCGAAAATTTTTTTTTTCTATAAATCGAGAATTTATCGAAAATTTTCTATAAATCGAGATTTATCGAAAATTTTCTATAAATCGAGAATTTATCGAAATTTTCTATAAATCGAGAATTTATCGAAAATTTTCTATAAATCGAGATTTCGAAAATTTTCTATAAATCGAGATTTATCGAAAATTTTCTATAAATCGAGAATTTTATCGAAAATTTTCTATAAATCGAGAATTTTCTTTAAATCGAGAATTTATCGAAAATTTTTCTACAATCGAGAATTTTATCGAAAATTTCTATAAATCGAGAATTTATCGAAAATTTCCTTAAATCGAGAATTTTATCGAAAATTCCTATAATCGAGAAATTTATCGAAAATTTCCTATAAATTCGAGAATTATCGAAAATTTTCTATGAATCGAGAATTTATCGAAATTTCTATGAATCGATAATTTATCGAAAATTTTCTATATATTCGAGAATTTATCGAAATTCTGTATAATCAAGATTTATCGAAAATTTTCTATCAAATCGAAATTTATAATCGAAAAATTCTCTATAAATCGATAATTTATCGAAAATTCTCTATAAATCGATAATTATAATCGAAAATTCTCTATAAA
>PYHX02000494.1:69927679-69962637 GCA_004302925.2 Cochliomyia hominivorax
AATTGATTATATGTACAAGAAAAAGTTGTACATATTATATAACATTTATGTATTTTCTTCACACGCATTTTGGGGGGAGGGTATTGAAGATTCGGCATAGCCGAATATAACATTCTGACTTGTTATTCATTAATAATAACAAAATGTAAGAAATGGAAACCATATTAAAATTAAAAAAGATTCATATTTTGAAAATCATATGGAAGAGAAAACTATTGAAACAAAAGTATTTCTCGTAAAAGAAGTAAATACAAACATTAACGTAATAATATATATTTTATTACGAACAATAAAATTCTGATTTGAAACTGAATTGAAAATAATTGTTAAAAATAGTAAAATTTGGAAAATATATTCACTATTTTTTTTTTGTTTATTATGCAAATTTTAATGATTTTTTATTATATCAATTACTTTGTGGGAAAAGTATTGATAAAAGTTATTAAACGTGAAAATGATTTAAATTATCAAGCTTAAAAACAATAAAAAAAGTTCAGTTTTAGTTCAGTTCAAGTTCAGTTCAAGTTCAGTTCAAGTTCAGTTCAAATTCAATTCAAGTTCAGTTCAAGTTCAGTTCAAGTTCAGTTCAAGTTCATTTCAAGTTCAGTTCAAGTTCAGTTCAGTTCAAGTTCAGTTCAGTTCAAGTTCAGTTCAAGTTCAGTTCAAGTTCAAGTTCAGTTCAAGTTCAGTTTCAAGTTCAGTTCAAGTTCAGTTCAATTTCAGCTCAAATTCACTTCAAGTTCAGTTCCAGTTCAGTTCAAGTTCATTTCAAGTTCAGTTCAAGATCAGTTCAAGTTCAGTTAAAGTTCAGTTCAATTTCAGCTCAAATTCACTTCAAGTTCAGTTCCAGTTCAGTTCAAGTTCATTTCAAGTTCAGTTCAAGATCAGTTCAAGTTCAGTTCATTTCTTTTTTAGTTCTACTTCAGTTCTAGTTCAGCTCCCGTACATTCATATGAAAAAAAGTTATAAATCGTCTTCATTGCTCTCATATTTAGTACTTTTTTTTTAAAATTTTTGAATTAATTTTACATTTTTCCAATATTTCATTTATCTCCAAATCGAATTTTATATTGAAATAAGAAAAAAATTGCATGAAATGAATTTAAAATATAAAATTTTTACATTTTCCTACTCGACATTTTAAACAATTTAATTAAGTGAAATGAATAAGAAGGACAAAAGGCAGAAATTATTTACACAAATAAATGATGACAATTCAACAAATTGGTGTTGAAAGTAGAAAAATGTTCTCTTGAAAAAAAATTCTATTTGTTATCAACTGAGATGAAAATTTGCTAAATTTATTGTTTTAACTTTTGAGCTAAAAAATTTTTTAAAAGAAATTTAATTTTGTTTTAAGAAGAAAACCAAATTGTCAGCATTTAATCAAATTGAAATATTTTAGCAACCAAAAAATTAAGAACTACAAGGCAGTTTAGGGAGCAAATAAAAAAAGGCATAGTTGCGAGGGCAGCGAGGAAATGACTTTCTGCATCAAATGCAGAAATTGTTTCCAAACTCAGAAAAAGTGCAATTTTTTGCATGAAAATTTTGCATTTTTTTCTATATAAAAACTTGCATTTTTATATAAAAATATGTTTTTTTCACTAAAAATTTCAATTTCACTAAAAATCAAAATTTTCACTAAAATTTCAAATTTTCACTAAAAAATTCAAATTTTCACTAAAAATTCAAATTTTCACTAAAAATTCAAATGTTCACTAAAAAATTCAAATTGTCACTAAAAATTCACATTTTCACAAAAAAATTCAAATTTTCACTAAAATTCAAATTTTCACTAAAAATTCAATTTTCAAATTCACATTTTCACTAAAAATTCAAATTTTCAAATTCACATTTTCACTAAAAATTCAAATTTTCACTAAAAATTCAAATTTTCACTAAAAATTCAAATTTTCACTAAAAATTCAAATTTTCACTAAAAATTCAAATTTTCACTAAAAATTCAAATTTCACTAAAAATTCAAATTTTCACTAAAAATTCAAATTTTCACTAAAAATTCAATTTTCACTAAAAATTCAAATTTTCACTAAAATTCAAATTTTCACTAAAATTCAGAATTGACTAAAAACGTAATTTTAGATTAAAAATTCACAGTTCACTAGAAATGTTATAAATGCTCATAATTTCTTAAACAACATTCTTCCATTTTTTCTTCAGAAAAGAAAAAAACAAAACTTTTTAAAAAAATTAAATGAAATTTTGCACTTGAATGCCTCAGATATTCAAAGCAAATGAGATTGTGGTTACTGCATTCGTTCATTCATTCATTCATTCATTCATTTTCAATACAAAGAAAAAAATATTTTTTATTTCCATTTCGATCTCTTGGAAAAAAAATAAAAAGAAAAATTATGAACAAATATGACAAAAATAAAATAAATTCAATACGAGTGTTGAATACAATAAATTGAAATTCTATATTTTCTATACAAAATAAATAAATACATTCATTCTTTCAATCATTCATTCATTCATCCACTCACTTCAGTTTATTTAGTTCTTTTTTTTTTTTTTTTTGTTTCGGTACTTGTTATTTGTACTTTTGTTATGATGGAGCAAAAAATGTCCAGATGATGTATTTATGTTTATTTTCGCAACAAGACAACAATTGACGTGTTCAAAATGTTCAATGGCCTTAAGCCAATGACCAAAATTAATAGTCGGAATAGAGTATGAGATCAAGGGGAATCTAAAAATAAGTTAAATGTTAAACAGACAAACAAAAACACACAAAAACAATTAAGAATGTTAAAGTCGGTCAAGCTCGACTATATAATGCCTTACACCACAATGTTGGTTAAAAATGGTAGTTACGAGAAACTAATGAACGACCTTCGTGTGAGATTTATGTCCTTCAAAGAGATATTTGGAAAGGGGACTTGTATAGGACCAATGTGAAGCATTGAACCAACCCTTGCACAGTTCATCACATTGGTTTAGAATTTCATAAGACTTATTTCTGTCAAATGTCGCATTTGAATAAAAGATACTTGAAATATTGGACCGAACATGGCTAATTTAATAGGCTTCATTATTCGGTCAAAAATTGCGATCTGTAGAGTGTTTACAACGTTTTCCTGATTCAGTAAGAGATTCTGAATCGAACGGTATACTTAAAGGTGGGTGTAACGTCACTTTTTCTTATATGTTACAAGTATCCGGACAAACGCATAATATCAATGAATATTAAAGAAAAATAAAAATCAATAAAATAATATTTAAATTGTTTCTCTAGAGAGTCCTTTGTCTCTTTTATTTAATATAATAATAGATTATGAACAAAATAAGGAATTTATTAGAATAAATATGGGGAAAATACTTATGATTTAGCAAAACACACTGAATAGACAAAAGTAGTGAGGCCGAGGCATCTTTAACAAATTAAAGATGCACGGTGTACAGTGTTTAGAAATGGATTTTCTTGAAAAATTATGTAACTTTTGAACCGTTAATTTCTCATGCTTAGGGCTATGGTGTTTTCGAGCTGATTTTGAGGATTACGGACTCCTATCTGGATAGAGGCGTAGTCAGAGACCCTCAAAATTGATATTATATTATTATTTTTTAATATTATTTTTATTTGCTAATTCTTTAGAAAGGGCAAGTTTTCGCCTTATGCTCATCCGGATTTGGTTTACATTCACGTTAAGATTTCTTTATAAAACAAATACAAAAATTTTAACGTCCGAACCAATATCGGACGTACTTAGTCAAATTAAATTATAAATTTATCGAAAAATTTCTATTAATCGAGAATTTATCGAAAATTTTCTATTAATCGAGAATTTATCGAAAATTTTCTATAAATTGAGAATTTATCGAAATTATTCTATAAATCGAGAATTTATCGAAATTATTCTATAAATCGAGAATTTATCGAAATTATTCTATAAATCGAGAATTTATCGAAAATTTTCTATAAGTCGAGAATTGATCGAAAATTTTCTATAAACCGAATATTGAACGAAAATTTTCTATAAACCGAATATTGATTGAAAATTTTCTATAAATCGAGAATTTATCGAAATAATTCTATAAATCGAGAATTTATCGAAATTATTCTATAAATCGATAATTTATCGAAATTATTCTATAAATCGAGAATTTATCGAAATTATTCCATAAATCGAGAATTTATCGAAATTTTTCTATAAATCGAGAATTGATCGAAAATTTTCTATAAATCGAGAATTGATCGAAAATTTTCTATAAATCGAGAATTGATCGAAATTATTCTATAAATAGAGAATATAGGGAAATTATTTTATGAATCGAGAATTTATCGAAATTATTTTATAAATCGAGAATTTATCGAAATTATTCTATAAATCGAGAATTTATCGAAATTATTCTATAAATAGAGAATTTATCGAAATTATTCTATAAATCGAGAATTTATCGAAATTATTCTATAAATCGAGAATTTATCGAAATTATTTATAAATCGAGAATTTATAGAAAATTTTCTATAAATCGAGAATTTATCGAAATTATTCTGTGAATCGAGAATTTATCGAAATTATTCTTTAAATCGAGAATTTATCGAAAATTTAATTAAATTGAAAATAAAATTTGTTACAAATATTTTTTTCCAGAAAAATAACATTTTTATATTTTAATTTATGCAGTTCTTTTTTCGATAAGTTTCAAATTCCCTTGATATTTTTGTTACCAAAAGAAACTTATGTAACAATTTATTTATTTTTATAAGTACAAACTACACACATACATACAAACATACACCCACACATACCTCATGTATATAAAAATATATAAATTTTTATTAAAAATATAAATTATAAAAGATATTTTTAACATTTTTACAAGGTTCAATTTGTATTGCAGTAATTTAGTTTCTTTTTATGTCATTATCAATACAGCACAGGACCATCATTAGGGAGGTTCAAAATATATAACAAAAAGAAAATCTGACACCATAATTTCTTAGTTGTGCTCTATTTCTTCAAGTTATTGTCATTATGACCACAAATTTTTGAATCTACAAATATTTCATTGTCTTCCCCATCTCTCCCTAATTTTTAAATGTTCTATTACAAAATATAATATGAGTACAATTCAAGTCCATAATGGAGGCCTCAGGTGTCTTATTGATTTGCATATAATTTATAGTCTACAACAACTTTCCCTTCAAAGCACTTCTTTTCAATTATTTCTTTTATTCTTTCAAGTTCTTTTTTCTGATGTTTTTGTTTAAAGTTTCTTTCTAAAATTTGCATTGTTATCGAACAAGTAGCAGTAAAAGGAAAAAGAGGAAAATATAAAAAAGAATGTTTTTTTTATAATTGAAATTCTTGTAAATTCAGTTTCAATTTAGAAATAATTTTACTTTGTTTTTTATTCAAGATGAAATCATTTAATTATTATTAGTTTTACACTACACAACTTTATTTAATTTATTTTTTAATGTAATGATTATTTTATGCAAAGAGAGAGACTTTAATAAATTTTTTTTCTTAATTGCAGATATCGCAAAAAAATTTCATAGATCACAAATTTATCGAAAATTTTCTATAAATCAGAAATTTATCGAAAATTTTCTATAAATCACAAATTTATGGAAGATTTTTATAAATCACAAATTTATCGAAGATTTTTCTATAAATTGAGAATTTATCGAAGATTTTCTATAAATTGAGAATTTATCGAAAATTTTCTATAAATCGAGAATTTATCGAAAATTTTCTATAAATCGAGAATTTATCGAAAATTTTCTATAAATCGAGAATTTATCGAAAATTTTCTATAAATCGAGAATTTATCGAAAATTTTCTATAAATCGAGAATTTATCGAAAATTTTATATAAATCGAGAATTTATCGAAAATTTTCCATAAATCGAGAATTTAAGGAAAATTTTCTATAAAGCGAGAATTTAAGGAAATTTTCTATAAAGCGAGAATTTATCGAAAATTTTCTATAAATCGAGAATTTATCGAAAATTTTCTATAAATCGAGAATTTATCGAAAATTTTCTATAAATCGAGAATTTATCGAAAATTTTCTGTAAATCGAGAATTTATCGAAAATTTTCCATAAGTCGAGAATTTAAGAAAAATTTTCTATAAATCGAGAATTTATCCAAAATTTTAATAAATCGAGAATTTATCGAAAATTGTCTATAAATCAAGAATTTATCGAAAATTTTCTATAAATCGAAAATTTATCGAAAATTTTCTATAAATCGAAAATTTATCGAAAATTTTCTATAAATCGAAAATTTATCGAAAATTTTCTATAAATCGAGAATTTATCGAAAATTTTCTATAAAACGAGAATTTATCGAAAATTTTCTATAAAACGAGAATTTATCGAAAATTTTCTATAAATCGAGAATTTATCGAAAATTTTCTATAAATCGAGAATTTATCGAAAATTTTCTATAAATCGAGAATTTATCGAAAATTTTCTATAAATCGAGAATTTATCGAAAATTTTCTATAAATCGAGAATTTATCGAAAATTTTCTATAAATCGAGAATTTATCGAAAATTTTCTATAAATCTAGAATTTATCGAAAATTTTCTATAAATCGAGAATTTATCGAAAATTTTCTATAAATCGAGAATTTATCGAAAATTTTCTATAAATCGAGAATTTATCGAAAATTTTCTATAAATCGAGAATTTATCGAAAATTTTCTATAAATCGAGAATTTATCGAAAATTTTCTATAAATCGAGAATTTATCGAAATTTTCTATAAATCGAGAATTTATCGAAAATTTTCTATAAATCGAGAATTTATCGAAAATTTTCTATAAATCGAGAATTTATCGAAAATTTTCTATAAATCGAGAATTTATCGAAAATTTTCTATAAATCGAGAATTTATCGAAAATTTTCTATAAATCGAGAATTTATCGAAAATTTTCTATAAATCGAGAATTTATCGAAAATTTTCTATAAATCGAGAATTTATCGAAAATTTTCTATAAATCGAGAATTTATCGAAAATTTTCTATAAATCGAGAATTTATCGAAAATTTTCTATAAATCGAGAATTTATCGAAAATTTTCTATAAATCGAGAATTTATCGAAAATTTTCTATAAATCGAGAATTTATCGAAAATTTCTATAATCGAGAATTTATCGAAATTTTCTATATATCGAGAATTAATTGAAAATTTTCTATAAATCGAGAATTTATCAAAATTTTTTCCGATAAATAGAGAATTTATCGAAAATTTCCGATAAATAGAGAATTTATCGAAAATTTCCGATAAATAGAGAATTTATCGAAAATTTCCGATAAATCGAGAATTTATCGAAAATTTCCGATTAATCGAGAATTTATCGAAAATTTCGGATAAATCGAGAATTTATCGAAAATTTTCTAAAACTCGAGAATTTATCGAAAATTTTCTAAAAATCGAGAATTTATCGAAAATTTTCTTAAATCGAGAATTTATCGAAATTTTCCGATAAATCGAGAATTTATTGAAAATTTCCGATAAATCGGGAATTTATCGAAAATTTCCGATATATCGAGAATTTATTGAAAATTTCCGATATATCGAGAATTTATTGAAAAATTTCCGATAGATCGAGAATTTATTGAAAATTTCCGATAAATCGAGAATTTATCGAAAATTTCCGATAAATCGAGAATTTATCGAAAATTACCCATAAATTGAGAATTTATCGAAAAATATTCTATAAATCGAGAATTTATTGAAAATTTTCTATAAATCGAGAATTTATTGAAAATTTTCTATAAATCGAGAATTTATTGAAAATTTTCTATAAATCGAGAATTTATCGAAAATTTTCTATAAATCGAGAAATTTATCGAAAATTTTCTATAAATCGAGAATTTATCGAAAATTTTCCTATAAATCGAGAATTTATCGAAAATTTTCTATAAATCGAGAATTTATCGAAAATTTTCTATAAATCGAGAATTTATCGAAAATTTTCTATAAATCGAGAATTTATCGAAAATTTTCTATAAATCGAGAATTATCGAAAATTTTCTATAAATCGAGAATTTATCGAAATTTTCTATAAATCGAGATTTATCGAAAATTTTCTATAAATCGAGAATTTATCGAAAATTTTCTATATATCGAGAATTTATTGAAAATTTTCCATAAATCGATAATTTAAGGAAAATTTTCTATAAATCGATAATTTAAGGAAAATTTTCTATAAATCGATAATTTAAGGAAAATTTTCTATAAATCGATAATTTAAGGAAAATTTTCTATAAATCGATAATTTAAGGAAAATTTTCTATAAATCGAGAATTTATCGAAAATTTCCGATAAATCGAGAATTTATCGAAAATTTCCGATAAATCGAGAATTTATCGAAAATTTTCTATAAATCGAGAATTTATCGAAAATTTTCTATAAATCGAGAATTTATCGAAAATTTTCTATAAATCGAGAATTTATCGAAAATTTTCTATAAATCGAGAATTTATCGAAAATTTTCTATAAATCGAGAATTTATCGAAAATTTTCTATAAATCGAGAATTTATCGAAATTTTTCTATAAATCGAGAATTTATCGAAAATTTTCTATAAATCGAGAATTTATCGAAAATTTTCTATAAATCGAGAATTTATCGAAAATTTTCTATAAATCGAGAATTTATCGAAAATTTTCTATAAATCGAGAATTTATCGAAAATTTTCTATAAATCGAGAATTTATCGAAAATTTTCTATAAATCGAGAATTTATCGAAAATTTTCTATAAATCGAGAATTTATCGAAAATTTTCTATAAATCGAGAATTTTATCGAAAATTTTCTATAAATCGAGAATTTATCGAAAATTTTCTATAAATCGAGAATTTATCGAAAATTTTCTATAAATCGAGAATTTATCGAAAATTTTCTATAAATCGAGAATTTATCAAAAATTTTTTTCCGATAAATAGAGAATTTATCGAAAATTTCGGATAAATCGAGAATTTATCGAAAATTTCCGATTAATCGAGAATTTATCGAAAATTTCGGATAAATCGAGAATTTATCGAAAATTTTCTAAAACTCGAGAATTTATCGAAAATTTTCTAAAAATCGAGAATTTATCGAAAATTTTCTATAAATCGAGAATTTATCAAAAATTTTTTTCCGATAAATAGAGAATTTATCGAAAATTTCGGATAAATCGAGAATTTATCGAAAATTTCCGATTAATCGAGAATTTATCGAAAATTTCGGATAAATCGAGAATTTATCGAAAATTTTCTAAAACTCGAGAATTTATCGAAAATTTTCTAAAAATCGAGAATTTATCGAAAATTTTCTTAAATCGAGAATTTATCGAAATTTTCCGATAAATCGAGAATTTATTGAAAATTTCCGATAAATCGGGAATTTATCGAAAATTTCCGATATATCGAGAATTTATTGAAAATTTCCGATAGATCGAGAATTTATCGAAAATTTCGTATAAATTGAGAATTTATCGAAAATTTTCGATAAATCGAGAATTTATCGAAAACTTTCTTAAATCGAGAATTTATCGAAAATTTTCTATAAATCGAAAATTTATCGAAAAAAATAATCTAAAATTTTCGTTTTATTTCACACAATTAAATTAAGTTGATATTTTTTTTGCTTAGTGAATGAATTTTAGTCAATATCTAAAAATTTAATAATATTTCGGAGACATTTTGTTGGCACCTTTCAACGAAGATTTACGACTTTAGAAATTATATTAAAATATTATTTCCTTTGGTCTCTTAAATAAAATGCTTAAGTTTAGAGTATTTTTTAATAAATAGACGTTATTTCTGTAAATACGCAGGCCAAGCTTTAAATATGTTTTTGAAAGGCATTTTATGAAAAAGGAGAATAATTGCAAAAATACAAAAGAAATCTTTGAAAGGAAAAAAATTCAAAGGGAAAAAATTGGCAAACGACAAAAGTATTGAGTGTCAAATACTAATAAAAAGCCAAGTGAATAAAAATCAGGCAGATGTAAATGGAAAAATTACGAAAAAGAGCAAAATTGTAGAAATAAACTAAAAAGAGGAAATTGAAGCAAACAAGATCATTTAAATTTTATTAGAATTAAAATTTAATAAATAAAGTTGAATTTACTTCATTTTAAAGGATCTCATAAAGTGACAAAAATTCAACCACTAGAATACAGTCAATTTAGAAAAAGTCAGAATTTTTACTTTATACTAAATTTCGCCATAATCTCCAATTATGTAACTTGTATTTAAAGAAAACTAAAAAATTATTAGAGCAAAAAAATTAAAGAATAAGAAAAACTGCAGTAAACTATAGAGGAAATGACATGAAAATAACTAAAATCCATGTTTGGACATTAAAGTGAAAAACAGCAAAAAATACAATAAAATACATTTTCAATTAAAAAAGACAAAAAGTCATAGAGAAGAATTGCCAAAAATGTTACTTTAAAAATTTAAGGAAAACGACTCTAATAAAAGACTTAAAAACAATTTAATAAGAACAAACTGAAGCTGAAAATATAAGAGAAAAAAACTTAAGTTAATATTTTTTGAGGTTTCCGAAGGGAAAGTTTTAATAACGTTGACCAAACCCAAATCATGTTGCCACATTTGCTATTGTTTGTTTCGGGGGCGGATAAAATAATTTTTAAAATAAAAAATCATTTTGTTATTTGGGGAATAAAAAAACACAAAAACGCAAAAACAACTAAAATGACAAATGTTTAAAATGCATAAAAAATGAGTAAAGCGGAAACAAATATACGCAGTGAACCGGAGATGTTGAATATTTTATGAAATGAACGAAATAAACAAATGAAAAATACATGAAAAAAAAAAAACAAAACAAAAATGGGAATGAAACAACCCCTACACAATTACATAAATCCAGCACTATCACAATTAAAAATTCACTATAAAATTAGAACACAAGAGATTAAATCGCAAATTTATCGAAAAATTTTCTTATAAATCGCAAATTTATCGAAAAATTTGCTATAAATCGCAAATTTATCGAAAAATTTTCTATAAATCGCAAATTTATCGAAAAATTTTCTATAAATCGCAAATTTATCGAAAAATTTTCTATAAATCGCAAATTTATCGAAAAATTTTCTATAAATCGCAAATTTATCGAAAAATTTTCTATAAATCGCAAATTTATCGAAAAATTTTCTATAAATCGCAAATTTAATCGAAAAATTTTCTAAATGCAAATTATCGAAAATTTTCTATAACGAAATATCGAAAAATTTCTATAAATCGATAAATTTCTATAAATTGCAAATTTATCGAAAAATTTTCTATAAATTGCAAAATTTATCGAAAAATTTTCTATAAATTGCAAATTTATCGAAAAATTTTCTATAAATTGCAAATTTATCGAAAAATTTTCTATAAATTGCAAATTTATTCGAAAAATTTCTATAAATTGCAAATTTATCGAAAATTTCTATAAATTGCAAATTTATCGAAAAATTTTCTATAAATCGCAAATTTATCGAAAAATTTCTATAAATCGCAAATTTATCGAAAAAATTTCTATAAATCGATAAATTTCTATAATTGCAAATTTATCGAAAAATTTTCTATAAATTGCAAAATTTATCGAAAAATTTTCTATAAATTGCAAATTTATCGAAAATTTCTATAAATTGCAAATTTATCGAAAAATTTTCTATAAATTGCAAATTTATCGAAAAATTTTCTATAAATTGCAAATTTATCGAAAATTTTCTATAATTGCAAATTTATCGAAAAATTTTCTATAAATTGCAAATTTATCGAAAATTTTCTATAAATTGCAAATTTATCGAAAAATTTTCTATAAATTGCAAATTTATCGAAAAATTTTCTATAAATTGCAAATTTATCGAAATTTTCTACAAATCGCAAATTTATTGAAAAATTTCTATAAATCGCAAATTTATTGAAAAATTTTCTATAAATCACAAATTTATCGAAAAATTTTCTATAAATCGCAAATTTATCGAAAAAATTTCTATAAATCGCAAATTTATCGAAAAATTTTCTATAAAATTGCAAATTTATCGAAAAATTTTCTATAAATTGCAAATTTATCGAAAAATTTTCTATAATTGCCAAATTTATCGAAAAATTGTCTATTAAATTGCAAAATTATCGAAAAATTTTCTATAAATTGCAAATTTATCGAAAAATTTTCTATAAATTGGCAAATTTATCGAAAATTTTCTAATAAATTGCAAATTTATCGAAAAATTTTCTATAAATTGCAAATTTATCGAAAAATTTTCTATAAATTGCAATTTATCGAAAAATTTTCTATAAATTGCAAATTTATCGAAAATTTTCTATAAATTGCAAATTTATCGAAAAATTTTCTATAAATTGCAAATTTATAAAATTTATAAAATTTATCTAAAATTTCTATAAAATTTATCTAAAAAATTTTCTATAAATTTATCGAAAAATTTTCTATAAATTTATCGAAAAATTTTCTATAAAATTTATCGAAAAATTTTCTATAAAATTTATCGAAAAATTTTCTATAAAATTTATCGAAAAATTTTCTATAAAATTTATCGAAAAATTTTCTATAAAATTTATCGAAAAATTTCTATAAAATTTATCGAAAAATTTTCTATAAAATTTATCGAAAAATTTTCTATAAAATTTATCGAAAAATTTTCTATAAAATTTATCGAAAAATTTTTCTATAAAATTTATCGAAAAATTTTCTATAAAATTTATCGAAAAATTTTCTATAAAATTTATCGAAAAATTTTCTATAAATTTATCGAAAAATTTTCTATAAAATTTTATCGAAAATTTTCTATAAAATTTATCGAAAAATTTTCTATAAAATTTATCGAAAAATTTTCTATAAAATTTATCGAAAAATTTTCTATAAAATTTATCGAAAAATTTTCTATAAAATTTATCGAAAAATTTTCTATAAAATTTATCGAAAATTTTCTATAAATTTATCGAAAAATTTTCTATAAATTTATCGAAAAATTTTCTATAAAATTTATCGAAAATTATCGAAAAATATTCTATGAAAATTTATCGAAAAAATTTTCTATAAAATTTATCGAAAAATTTTCTATAAAATTTATCGAAAAATTTTCTTATAAAATTTATCGAAAAATTTTCTATAAAATTTATCGAAAAATTTTCTTAATAAAAATTTAATCGAAAATTTTCTATTAAAATTTATCGAAAAATTTTCTATAAAATTTATCGAAAAATTTTCTATAAAACTTTATCAAAAATTTTCTATAAATTGCAAATTTATCGAAAAATTTTCTATAAATTGCAAATTTATCGAAAAATTGTCTATAAATTGCAAATTTATCGAAAAATTTTCTATAAATTGCAAATTTATCGAAAAATTTTCTATAAATTGCAAATTTATCGAAAAATTTTCTATAAATTGCAAATTTATCGAAAAATTTTTCTATAAATTGCCAAATTTATCGAAAAATTTTCTATAAATTGCAAATTTATCGAAAAATTTCTATAAATTGCAAATTTATCGAAAAATTTTCTATAAATTGCAAATTTATCGACAAAATTTTCTATAAATTGCCAAATTTATTCGAAAAATTTTCTATAAATTGCAAATTTTATCGAAAAATTTTCTATAAATTGCAAATTTATCGAAAAATTTTCTATAAATCGCCAAATTTATCGAAAAATTTTCTATAAATCGCAAATTTATCGAAAATTTTCTATAAATCGCAAATTTATCGAAATAATTTTCTACAAAATCGCAAATTTAATCGAAAATTTTCTATAAATCGCAAATTTATCGAAAATTTTCTATAAATCGCAAATTTATCGAAAAATTTTCTATAAATCGCAAATTTATCGAAAAATTTTCTATAAATCGCAAATTTATCGAAAAATTTTCTATAAATCGCAAATTTATCGAAAATTTTCTATAAATTGCAAATTTATCGAAAATTTTCTATAAATTGCAAATTTATCGAAAAATTTTCTATAAATTGCAAATTTATAAAATTTTATAATTGCAAATTTATTCGAAAAAATTTTCTATAAAATTTAGGTCAAAATTTCTATAAAATTTAAATTCTAAAAATTTTCTAATAAAATTTATCTAAAAATTTTCTATAAAATTTATCGAAAAAATTTCTATAAAATTTTATCGAAAAATTTTCTATAAAATTTATCGAAAAATTTTCTATAAATTTATCGAAAAATTTTCTATAAAAATTTATCGAAATTTTCTATAAAATTTATCGAAAAATTTTCTATAAAAATTTATCGAAAAATTTTCTATAAAATTTATCGAAAAATTTTCTATAAAATTTAATTCGAAAAAATTGTTCTATAAAATTTATCGAAAAATTTTCTATAAAATTTATCGAAAAATTTTCTATAAATTTAATCGAAAAATTTCTATAAAATTTATCGAAAAATTTTCTATAAAATTTATCGAAAAATTTTCTATAAAATTTATCGAAAAATTTTCTATAAAATTTATCGAAAAATTTTCTATAAAATTTATCGAAAAATTTTCTATAAAATTTATCGAAAATTTTCTATAAAATTTATCGAAAAATTTTCTAATAAAATTTATCGAAAAATTTTCTATAAAATTTATCGAAAAATTTCTATAAAATTTATCGAAAAATTTCTATAAATTCGAAAAAATTTTCTATAAAATTTATCGAAAAATTTTCTATAAATTTATCGAAAAATTTTCTATAAAATTTATCGAAAATTTTCTATAAATTTATCGAAAATTTTCTATAAATTGCAAATTTATTCGAAAAATTTTCTTAATTGCAAATTTATCGAAATTTTCTATAAATTGCAAATTTATCGAAAATTTTCTATAAATTGCAAATTTATCGAAAATTTTCTATAAATTGCAAAATTTATCGAAAATTTTCTATAAATTGCAAATTTATTCGAAAAATTTTTCTATAAATTGCAAAATTTATCGAAAAATTTTCTATAAATTGCAAATTTATCGAAAAATTTTCTATAAATTGCAAATTTATCGAAAAATTTTCTATAAATTGCAAATTTATCGAAAAATTTTCTATAAATTGCAAATTTATCGAAAATTTTCTATAAATCGCAAATTTATCGAAAATTTTCTATAAATCGCAAATTTATCGAAAATTTTCTATAAATCGCAAATTTATGTAAATTTTCTGTAAATCACAAATTTATCGAAAATTTTCTACAAATCGCAAATTTATCGAAAATTTTCTATAAATCGCAAATTTATCGAAAAATTTTCTATAAATCGCAAATTTATCGAAAAATTTTCTATAAATCGCAAATTTATCGAAAAATTTTCTATAAATTGCAAATTTATCGAAAAATTTTCTTTAAATTGCAAATTTATCGAAAAATTTTCTATAAATTGCAAATTTATCGAAAAATTTTCTATAAATTGCAAATTTATCGAAAAATTTTCTATAAATTGCAAATTTATCGAAAAATTTTCTATAAATTGCAAATTATCGAAAATTTCTATAAATTGCAAATTTATCGAAAATTTTCTATAATTGCAAATTTATCGAAAAATTTTCTATAAATTGCAAATTTATTCGAAAAATTTTCTATAAATTGCAAAATTTATCGAAAATTTTCTATAAATTGCAAATTTATCGAAAAATTTTCTATAATTGCAAATTATCGAAAAATTTTTTATAAATTGCAAATTTATCGAAAAATTTTCTATAAATTGCAAATTTATCGAAAAATTTTCTATAAATTGCAAATTTATCGAAAAATTTTCTATAAATTGCAAATTTATAAAATTTATAAAATTATCGAAAATTTCTATAAAATTTATCGAAAAATTTTCTATAAAATTTATCGAAAATTTCTATAAAATTTATCGAAAAATTTTCTATAAAATTTATCGAAAAATTTCTATAAAATTTATCGAAAAATTTTCTATAATAAATTTATCGAAAATTTTCTATAAAATTTATCGAAAATTTCTATAAAATTTATCGAAAATTTCTATAAAATTTATCGAAAAATTTTCTATAAAATTTATCGAAAAATTTTCTATAAATTTATCGAAAAATTTTCTATAAAATTTATCGAAAAATTTCTATAAAATTTATCGAAAAATTTTCTATAAAATTTATCGAAAATTTTCTATAAAATTTATCGAAAATTTTCTATAATTTATCGAAATTTTCTATAATTTCGAAAAATTTTCTATAAAATTTATCGAAAAATTTTCTATAAAATTTATCGAAAAATTTCTATAAAATTTATCGAAAAATTTTCTATAATTGCAAATTTATCGAAAAATTTTCTATAAATTGCAATAATTCGAAAAATTTTCTATAAATTGCAAATATCGAAAAATTTTCTATAAATTGCAAATTTATCGAAAAATTTTCTATAAATTGCAAATTTATCGAAAATTTTCTATAAATTGCAAATTTATCGAAAAATTTTCTATAATTGCAAATTTGCAATTTCGAACAATTTTCTATAAATTGCAAATTTATCGAACAATTTTCTATAAATTGCAAATTTATCGAACAATTTTCTATAAATTGCAAATTTATCGAAAAATTTTTATAAATCGCAAATTTATCGAAAAATTTTTTATAAATCGCAAATTTATGTAAAATTTTCTGTAAATCACGAATTTATGTTCATATTTTTTTAAATCTAGACTATATTGAAGTTTTCCCCCAGATCTGTGATTTTAATCTTTTATTTGTTCTTCTCACAACTACAAAAGAAAAAAAAACTAAAAATAAAACATGTAAATAATTGTAATAGTTGACATGTGTCATGTATGTAAATGTATGATTGTATGTAAATAATTTTATGCCTGAGTATTTTAATTTGAGTCGTTTTCTCTATTTATTAAATAAAAATTGTTTCGTTTGTTTTAAAATCAAATTAAATTGAATTTTAAATATAAAATTTAATTGAATTTAACTTAATTGCCGGCTGCTTGTCACAAACAAACAAACGAGTACAACTACAAACAGAAAAAGGGAGGTTTTCATCTTTCAAATAAATAAAATTTAAAATGAAATAAAATACAGAAAAAAATAAATAAAGTGATTTTGAGGAGAAAACATGTTGCTGTCTTTCTAACATTTTCATTTGTCTGTAAATTGAAATGTTTTTTTTTTTTTTTTTCAAAAAAAGTTTTTTCTCTTTTATGTTATCAAGGACTTTCAATAATATTCATATGTTGAAGTGTATGAATGTATGTATTTGTGTCTATTTGAGTGAATGTGTGTATGTGATGTTTCTTATATGAAGAAATTCGTGTTTTTTTTTTTTTAGTTTCGTAAAATATTTTGCGTTTTGCAAAAGTGTTTTCATCATATTTTATCACTTTTCTTTGTTGGATGCCGAAAACGAGAATTCTATTCAATTCTTTGAAGATAATTTGTATTTGTGTTTGTATGTGTGAGTTTTTCATTTGATTAGAGTCATACATGATGCATCCTTTTTGCTCGTTTTTCATAGAAATGCTCACAAAGTGGTTCTCTATATTTTGTGGTAAAATTTAATGCTAAATAAGTTTATCTCATGTGTTCAGCTTGATAGTGAAAATATAAAGCAAATCACATAAAGAATTACACTTAATTCCACCCATTTGGTTTTGCGACAAAAGAAGTTAGACATATTATTTATACCACAGATATATAACTTAATGCAATTGCAGCACAATTTTTATAGATATGGCGAATTCATCAAAAATTTCCTCAAATTTATCGAAATTTTTCCATAAATCAAGAATTTTTCGAAAATTTTCTATAAATCGAGAATTTATCGAAAATTTTCCATAAACCGAGAATTTATCGAAATTTTTCCATAAATCGAGAATTTATCGAAATTTTTCCATAAATCGAGAATTTATCGAAAATTTTCCATAAATCGAGAATTTATCGAAAATTTTCCATAAATCGAGAATTTATCGAAAATTTTCCATAAATCGAGAATTTATCGAAAATTTTCCATAAATCGAGAATTTATCGAAAATTTTCCATAAATCGAGAATTTATCGAAAATTTTCCATAAAACGGGAATTTATCGAAAGTTTGCCATAAATCGAGAATTTATCGAAAATTGTCCATAAATCGAGAATTTATCGAAAATTTTTCAAAATCAAGAATTTTTCGAAAATTTTCCATAAATCGAGAATTTATTGAAAATTTTCCATAAATCGAGAATTTATTGAAAATTTTCCATAAATCGAGAATTTATCCAAAATTTTCCATAAATCGAGAATTTTTCGAAAATTACCATAAATCGAGAGTTTATCGAAAGTTTTCCATAAATCGAGTATTTATCGAAAGTTTTCCATAAATCGAGAATTTATCGAAAATTTTCCATAAATCGAGAATTTATCGAAAATTTTCCATAAATCGATAATTTATCGAAAATTTTCTATAAATCGGGAATTTATCAAAAGTTTGCCATAAATCGAGAATTTATCGAAAATTTCCATAAATCGAGAATTTATCGAAAATTTTCCATAAATCGAGAATTTATCGAAAATTTTCCATAAATCGAGAATTTATCGAAAATTTTCCATAAATCGATAATTTATCAAAAATTTCCTAAAAATCACAAATTTATGTCAAATTCTCTTAACTAATATGTTATTATTTCATTGCTTTGATGTGATGAATAAGATCACAAATTTACATCTAAATCTCAGTGTCATAAAAATCATAATTCATTTAATGTCTGAATTACATTTTTGTCAGTGTTTTAGCTACAAAACACCAAATTTTGTTATTCATATAAAATCTTAAATGTCTATTGAATAAATCACTTTAATGCCTTTTTAAATTTAATTAAATTCTTTTTACCTTGAAATGCACCAACAACTGCGATTGAAATGTTGAAATTAAGTTTTCGTCGTCCTTACAAAATATTAAAGTCTTTTTTGGTATATCACCACAATATATTGGTTTTGTGTTATAATTCAATATTGAAAACCTTAAAATAACAAAAATGAAAGAAATAATGTTATAAATATAAATAAAGTTCTAAACAAATTTTAATATGAATATTGTTAGATATTTAGGAGAAATTAAGGGAAAAGTTGCCAAAAAGAAAATGAGTATAAAGAACAAGATGAAAAGGTCAAGTTTGATGTTTAAAGTGATTGAAATTCTGAAATAATAGTCACATGCAATTTGTCTGAAAATAAAGTTTAATTATTTTGGTGAAAAACAAAATATAACTTTAAATATTTATTTTAAAAACTTTTTTTGTGAAATTTAATCCATTTTTTATCTAAATTAAAAATGAGAAAAGTATCAAAGTTTTTTATTCATGACAAGGTCCTTGAAAATTCATGATGATTCTCAAAATATAATTTAACTGTCTGTTTCAATTCAAAAATGAAAAAAACAAGACAAGTAAGAACGTTATAGTCGGTCAAGCCCGACTACCTAATTCCCTACACCACATTATTGATTAAAAATGTTAGATACGAACAACAAATGAACGACACTCGTTTAATTTGATTTTCTAATTTATTCTTAAGTGTGACGCCAACATTTATGTGCAATTAATGAGCTAAACGAAATTATGGACCCTCGTATAAATTTTGAGCATAAAATTCTGCTTATATTTATCTTAATTTGATTTGCGCCCTTCAAAGTGATAGTTTGAAGGCGGCTTGTATGGGACCTATGAGAAGCAATGAACAGACCCTCGCATAATTTGGCATATCGTTATAAATAACTATAAGACTTAATTCTGCCAAACTTTATTAAAATCGCTTAATATTTAGGACTTTTATGAGTTTAAGACCTCATTCCAGGAGGACATTTATATAGGAGGTACTTGAAATATTAATATTAGACCGAACATGGTCAATTTCAAAAGGCTTCGTCCTTGGGCCAATATAATAATATGAATTAAATTCCTTCAAGATTTCTCATAAATTACGTCCTGTAGAGTCTTCACAACTTTACATGGACAACCAGCCAAACGGACAGACAGACGGATTCTGAGTCCAAACTTATCTATATATCATTCTTTCTGTATGTTACAAACATAACACATAATACCCCAATAACCTACGGTGGTGTAGGGTATTAAGCGAAATATCTTTTTCATATTAGGACGGAATTCCATTACATTTTATACATGTAATTTTATAAATATGATTTTTGTTCATTGTAAAAAAAACGACCGTAAACTAAGTTATTCTTATGCCAAACACCCCAGGGGAAACAAAGAAGAGACACAGCAGAAAAAAGCGAAAAAGAAAATATTCAAGGTCATTTAAAGCTAAAATTATTAAAAAAATAAACAGAGAAACACAGAAAAAGTGCCAGGGGAAATTTGAATGTCTATTTAAAATTATAGTCGAAAGGAAAATATTAAACTAAATAAACAAAAATGCATAAATTAAAATGTAGTTAAATTTACATAAACACTGTAAAAAGAGTAGAAAGGGATAAAATGCAGTAAACAGAAAAGATAGAATAATATTAGAATTGCTCAAACCTCCCTTCCAGTCCTTTTTCATAAACAAAACTTAAAGGAATCTGCACCTTTAATAAAGTCCTTAACAAATTATTTGGTCTTTAAGGACTTAAACATTAGAATTATTGCTTGTTTTTAAAGATCCTTAGAATTTAAATTATTTTTTTAAGTTCAATATCTTATAAAAGATATTTTTCATTTAATTTTCTGTTCTGCAAATTTAATGCCAACATCACCAGAACAATTTAAGGCCTAAAGAAAATGACAGAAATATTTATTTATTTATCTGCAATTATATGCATTTGTTCATTCATGTCCATTCAGTATTTTACCTGTAAAATGACACAGTACAACTATGTAATTTTACCTTAATACATGATACAATAATGTACAGAAATATTTACAAAATATATAAAAACGAAAAACATCTCTTCATTCATTTACGCTACACAAAGTATGATCGATTATCATTTAATCGAAATTTGTCAATTAAAATTCGAAATCGAGGATTTATCGAAAATTTTCCATGAATTGAGGATTTATCGAAAATTTTCCATGAATTGAGGATTTATCGAAAATTTTCCATGAATTGAGGATTTATCGAAAATTTTCCATGAATCGAGGATTTATCGACAATTTTCCATGAATCGAGGATTTATCGAAAATTTTCCATGAATCGAGGATTTATCGAAAATTTTCCATAAATCGAGGATTTATCGAAAATTTTCCATAAATCGAGGATTTATCGAAAATTTCCCATTAATCGAGGATTTATCGAAAATTTCCCATAAATCGAGGATTTATCGAAAATTTCCCATAAATCGAGGATTTATCGAACATTTTCCATAAGTCGAGGATATATCGAAAATTTTCCATAAGTCGAGGATCTATCGAAAATTTTCCATAAATCGAGGATCTATCGAAAATTTTCCATAAATCGAGGATTTATCGAAAATTTTCCATAAATCGAGGATCTATCGAAAATTTTTCATAAATCGTGGATTTATCGAAAATTTTCGATAAATCGAGGATTTATTGAAAATTTTTCATAAATCGAGCATTTATCGAAAATTTTCCATAAATCGTGGATTTATCGAAAATTTTCCATAAATCGTGGATTTGTCAAAATTTTTCATAAATCGTGGATTTATCGAAATTTTCCATAAATCGTGGATTTATCGAAATTTTCCATAAATCGTGGATTTATCGAAAATTTTCCATGAATCGAGGATTTATCGAAAATTTTCCATAAATCGAGTATTTATCGAAAATTTCCATAAATCGAGGATTTATCAAAATTTTCCATAAATCGAGGATTTATCGAAAATTTTTCATAAATCGAGTATTTATCGAAAATATTGTATAAATCGAGCATTTATCGAAAATTTTCCATAAATCGAGTATTTATCGAAAATATTGCATAAATCGAGCATTTATCGAAAATTTTCCATAAATCGAGCATTTATCGAAAATTTTCCATAAATCGAGTATTTATCGAAAATATTCCATAAATCGAGTATTTATCGAAAATATTCCATAAATCGAGCATTTATCGAAAATTTTCCATAAATCGAGTATTTATCGAAAATATTGCATAAATCGAGCATTTATCGAAAATTTTCCATAAATCAAATGCTCGATTTATGGAAAATTTTCGATAAATCGTGAATTTATCGAAAATGTTCTTTAAATTTATTCTTTTAAAAAAAGTTTCTTTAAATTTAATTTTTATAGGAAAATTTCCTCAAATTCCATATTTAAATTTTCTTCAAATTTCATTTTTGTTGGATTTTTTTTTCAATCGTTTTTTAAGGGATTTTTTTTTTTGGCTTCTAAAGAAAATTTGGTTTAAATGTCCTTTTTAGTATAATTTTAGTGTATTTAATTAGTCATTGACTGTGGGATTTTGTGCAATTTCACTCTCGCTCTTTATTTTGGTGTTTATGCCAGAAGTATCAAACACACTCACACATACAGTTCTTCATATGTGTGAGTGTGCATCAATTTGTATATAAAAAGCTGAGAAAAATTTAATAAATTATCCTTTTTTCTTTAACTGACTGTAATTTATGAACATGTGTGTGAGGGAGTTTTTGTTTTTGGGGCTTCTCCAAATGAAGTACAGGAATAATTACTATAAATTAAGGTGACCGAACGTTTGTATTATAGAGAAAATGAAAATTAATTAATTTTTTTCCTAAAGCATAACTAACGAGGTTTATTACAATTCTTGTTATTTTTGCAAAAATCACATAAATTCAAAATTTAAAACTTTCAATTTATAAAAAAAAACGTTCCCTCTCTTTTTATACCCTACATCACCATAGATGTTTGGGCTATTATGCATTTGTGCTGAGTTGTGAAACATATAGAAAAAATGGTAAAATATCCATTCGACCCTGAAACGACTTAGCGATACCTGTCCGTCATTCCTGTCGGCTGACTGTCCATGTAAATGTTATAAACATTTTACAGGTTGCAGTTTTTGAGATATTTTGATGAAATTTGATGCATATTATTTTGACCCAAGGACAAAACTTATAGAAATTGGCCATGTTTGGTCCAATATTTCTGATACCTCCCATATAAGTGTCCTCCCAGAACGAACTTTTAAGCTCATAAACGTCCTAAATATAAAGCGATTTTAACAAAATTTGGCGGAAATTAGTCTAATGGTATTCAAAAATTATATGAATTAACCGAGGGTCGGTCCATTGCTTCTCGTAGGACCCATAAATACCCCCCTTTAAAATATCACTTTGAAGGGCATAAATCTCACATGCACGTTATCATTGTTACAACAATTAGTAACTGGTCAAACAAGATTACACATAAGCAAAAATCGATGTACAAAGCTATATAAGGGTCGGCCCATAATTTTGTGTACCTCCCATAAAACACCTCAAAAAAAAAATCATTTTCGAAAATTTTCTATAAATCGAGAATTTATCGAAGATTTTCTATAAATAGAGAATTTATCGAAAATTTTCTATAAATCGAGAATTTATCGAAAATTTTCTATAAATCGAGAATTTATCGAAGATTTTCTATAAATCGAGATTTTCGAAGATTTTCTATAAATCGAGAATTTATCGAAAATTTTCTATAAATCGAGAATTTGTCGAAAATTTTCTATAAATCGAGAATTTATCGAAAATTTTCTATAAATCGAGAATTTATCGAAAATTTTCTATAAATCGAGAATTTATCGAAAATTTTCTATAAATCGAGAATTTGTCGAAAATTTTCTATAAATCGAGAATTTATCGAAAATTTTCTATAAATCGAGAATTTATCGAAAATTTTCTATAAATCGAGAATTTATCGAAAATTTTCTATAAATCGAGAACTTATCGAAAATGTTCTATAAATCGAGAATTTATCGAAATTTTTCTATAAATCTAGAATTTATCAAAAATTTTCTATAAATCGAGAACTTATCGAAAATGTTCTATAAATCGAGAATTTATCGAAATTTTTCTATAAATCTAGAATTTATCGAAAATTTTCTATAAATCGAGAATTTATCGAGAAACTATCTATAAATCGAGAATTTATCGAGAAACTATCTATAAATCGAGAATTTATCGAGAAACTATCTATAAATCGAGAATTTATCGAGAAACTATTTATAAATCGAGAATTTATCGAGAAACTATTTATAAATCGAGAATTTATCGAGAAACTATCTATAAATCGAAAATTTATCGAAAATTTTCTATAAATCGAGAATTTATCGAAGATTTTCTATAAATCGAGAATTTATCGAAAATTTTCTATAAATCGAGAATTTATCGAAAATTTTCTATAAATCGAGAATTTATCGAAAATTTTCTATAAATCGAGAATTTATCGAAAATTTTCTATAAATCGAGAATTTATCGAAAATTTTCTATAAATCGAGAATTTATCGAAAATTTTCTATAAATCGAGAATTTATCGAAAATTTTCTATAAATCGAGAATTTATCGAAAATTTTCTATAAATCGAGAATTTATCGAAAATTTTCTATAAATCGAGAATTTATCGAAAATTTTCTTTAAATCGAGAATTTATCGAAAATTTTCTATAAATCGAGACTTTATCGAAAATTTTCTTTAAATCGAGAATTTATCGAAAATTTTCTATAAATCGAGAATTTCACTTTAATTTTAACGTGACACTAAAGAATCAATCAGAAAGCCAAATTATACGAAGGTCATTTATTTGTTTCTCGTAATTACCATTTTTAATGAACAACATTGTGTAGGGTATTAAATAGTCGGACTTGACCGACTAAACGTTTTTACTTAATTCATATACTTTCGTTACGATAAATTTTCTTTTAAAAATATTTAAAATTTACCTGCATTTTTGCCAAAACTTCAAGTAAGTTTGTATGTGTTTGTGTGTAAATATGTGTAATAATTTACATACAAACTTATTTATAAGAAAAACGCCTGCACTTCGTAACATAAAATATTTTACATTTCTTACGTTTTTCTTCTTCTTTTTTGTATTTTTTAATTTATTTTAATTTTTTCTTCTTCTTTTGTATAAATTTTTAAACAAATTACTGTTGTTTTTTTGTGTCCTTTTAATTACATACCAGCATAACTGAAAGGATCGTTTTTTTGGTAGGACGTGATTTTAATTGCTCTTTTTTCTTTAACAAAAGTGTCTGTATCACAAAAAAAGCGGAAAATATGAAAAACATCAAAGTAGAATGTAAAGAAAATGTCATAAATGAAATGAATTGAATGTTTAAAATATAAAAATTACTTTTGAAATTCATAACAAAAAGGATTAATTAAATTGAGAACGAATTAAAGGCCAAAATAAATTAAGAGAATAATTTCATTTCATTTAAGCCTTTAATGACAGTAAAAATAATTGTATTCCAATTTGGACAGAAAGATGTCATAGTGATATTTGTAGCAAGTTGGCAACACTTACAAAGAAAACAAGTAAGAAGTTAAAGTCGTTTAAGATTGACTATTTAATACCCTACACCACATTGTTAGTTATAAGTGGTAGCTACCAAAATTTAACGAACCACCCTGAATTTTATCTTTTAATGGCACTAACATGCATGTGGGCTTATTCCGTTCCAAAAGGATTTTTCTCTTTGGACGATATATGGTAGCTAGAGAAATAATGGCCCGACTCTTGTAAACCTTCTTTTTGCTTATATTTATCTTGATTTGATTCTATAGTCCATAGACTATAGATTCTATAGTCCATAGACTATAGATTCTATAGTCCATAGACTATAGATTCTATAGTCCATAGACTATAGATTCTATAGTCCATAGACTATAGATTCTATAGTCCATAGACTATAGATTCTATAGTCCATAGACTATAGATTCTATAGTCCATAGACTATAGATTCTATAGTCCATAGACTATAGATTCTATAGTCCATAGACTATAGATTCTATAGTCCATAGACTATAGATTCTATAGTCCATAGACTATAGATTCTATAGTCCATAGACTATAGATTCTATCCAAGACTAAGATTAGTCCATAGACTATAGATTCTATAGTCCATAGACTATAGATTCTATAGTCCATAGACTATAGATTCTATAGTCCATAGACTATAGATTCTATAGTCCATAGACTATAGATTCTATAGTCCATAGACTATAGATTCTATAGTCCATAGACTATAGATTCTATAGTCCATAGACTATAGATTCTATAGTCCATAGACTATAGATTCTATAGTCCATAGACTATAGATTCTATAGTCCATAGACTATAGATTCTATAGTCCATAGACTATAGATTATAGTCCATAGACTATAGATTCTATAGTCCATAGACTATAGATTCTATAGTCCATAGACTATAGATTCTATAGTCCATAGACTATAGATTCTATAGTCCATAGACTATAGATTCTATAGTCCATAGACTATAGATTCTATAGTCCATAGACTATAGATTCTATAGTCCATAGACTATAGATTCTATAGTCCATAGACTATAGATTCTATAGTCCATAGACTATAGATTCTATAGTCCATAGACTATAGATTCTATAGTCCATAGACTATAGATTCTATAGTCCATAGACTATAGATTCTATAGTCCATAGACTATAGATTCTATAGTCCATAGACTATAGATTCTATAGTCCATAGACTATAGATTCTATAGTCCATAGACTATAGATTCTATAGTCCATAGACTATAGATTCTATAGTCCATAGACTATAGATTCTATAGTCTATAGACTATAGATTCTATAGTCCATAGACTATAGATTCTATAGTCCATAGACTATAGATTCTATAGTCCATAGACTATAGATTCTATAGTCCATAGACTATAGATTCTATAGTCCATAGACTATAGATTCTATAGTCCATAGACTATATAGATTCTATAGTCCGTAGACTATAGATTCTATAGTCCATAGACTATATAGATTCTATAGTCCGTAGACTATAGATTCTATAGTCCATAGACTATATAGATTCTATAGTCCATAGACTATATAGATTCTATAGTCCATAACTATAGATTCCCGTAGACTATAGATTCTATAGTCCATAGACTATAGATTCTATAGTCCATAGACTATAGATTCTATAGTCCATAGACTATAGATTCTATAGTCCATAGACTATAGATTCTATAGTCCATAGACTATAGATTCTATAGTCCATAGACTATAGATTCTATAGTCCATAGACTATAGATTCTATAGTCCATAGACTATAGATTCTATAGTCCATAGACTATAGATTCTATAGTCCATAGACTATAGATTCTATAGTCCATAGACTATAGATTCTATAGTCCATAGACTATAGATTCTATAGTCCATAGACTATAGATTCTATAGTCCATAGACTATAGATTCTATAGTCCATAGACTATAGATTCTATAGTCCATAGACTATAGATTCTATAGTCCATAGACTATAGATTCTATAGTCCATAGACTATAGATTCTATAGTCCATAGACTATATAGATTCTATAGTCCATAGACTATATAGATTCTATAGTCCATAGACTATATAGATTCTATAGTCCATAGACTATATAGATTCTATAGTCCATAGACTATATAGATTCTATAGTCCATAGACTATATAGATTCTATAGTCCATAGACTATATAGATTCTATAGTCCATAGACTATATAGATTCTATATTTATATTCTATAATTATATTCTGTAGACCTATTCTCTTCCTTTAATTTATTGTGTAATTTAAAAATTAAGTTCGCTAATAAATTCTTACCTACGAATTTTAGCTTCTTTTCAGTGACGACTTAAAAATAAACTTTAATTATTTACCAATTACTTTTTTTTATTTACAACATTGATTTATGTATTTTTTTACTTATATTTTACACTAATTTCAATTTATCACACATTCTCTCACTCCCCCTCTCTTTTACATAAAATTGTAACTGTAAATAACAAAGAAATCACACAATTAAATTATTTATTTATTTAGTAAAAGAAGTAAAAGAAAACAAAAACACTTTAACAACACAAAGAAAGACAAACAGTGGCAGAGAGAAAGAGCGAGTGAGAAACAGAGGCAGAGACGAGAGCACTGCAGCAGCGCTGCTTACATGACTCTGCTAATGATTTGCAATTTTGTTATGAATTTTCTATTAATTTCACACTTTTTTTGCTGTTAACTTTTTCGTTTTTATGAAGAAAAGCACTTTATTAGAAAAAAAACACTTTAATTAAAATAACATTAATTTAATATTAAATTACAATTTTATCGATTTGTTTATTCTTTTATTCACTTACACGAGTTCAATGACCGAAAGCACAAATTAAACTAAATAGAAAACACGATTGCGAGAGAGAGAGTGAGAGGGACAGAGTTTGAAAGAGGTGAAAGAAAAAAGAAGTAAAATGCTTTTTAATTAATAAACAAAGTAAAGGTTGCCAATGTAATTAAATATTAATTGTTATGACATAAAGAAATGTTGACACTTAGCGTGTTTATACCATTCACGTGACAAGGTCAGTAGGGTATATATATTAGTTTGTCATTCTGTTTGTAATTTCAACAATTTTTCGACTTAGACCCCCAAAAGTATATGTATATTCTGGATCGATATGAAAAAAGTAGAAATTGATTGAGGTATTTCCATCTGTCGGTTGAAATCAATTTTATGAAGTCGTCCTAAAGTTGGCATATACGTTATGTATATCAAACGTTGTGTATATCAAATGATTTCGAGAATTTGCTATTGAAATTCAGAGAAATTGATTCATAAATATCGCAGATATTAGTAAAAAACTGAAGGTAACTCATACGCTTTTTTCGGATTTGTCCTATTTTTGAAAAATAAGACTTGGAGACTTAATTTTTACAGTCGAATTTCAATTACTTTAATTGAAATTAATCAGACCATTAGTTCCGGAGTTATAGGCAAAAAAAGCATTTTTTCCGATATTTTTACCCTCCTATGAGACCTGTGGACTTAGTTACGGCACTGACTGATTTTTAATTTTTTCCTCGAATTTTGATTTATTAAAATTATTTAAGCGGTCCATAAATAGCAGAGATCTTAACAGTTCTTTATATTCCTTGTGGTTGTTGTTGGATATAATATTAAACAAACAACAACAATGTAATGTTTTCGAGTTTTTGAGTGTTCCATTTAAGCTAAATAAATAATTTTTGTTCTAGCAGATCGGAAATATTTAGGTCTATTATTTTCCGAGTTATATGCAAAAACGCATTCTCCGATATTTTGAACCTCTTACGGGATAAATGGACAAAATTTGGATACAGAAAAATAGTAAATTTTGTCTAAGTTTTGTTTTTTTCGTTTTCGAAATCGATCTATATATATCCGAGTTATATATTTTATATATTTGCACTAGTATTGTTTTAGTGAGAGCGAAAATAACTCATGATCTAGAGAATATTAGGGGCTGACAGAATAACGGCTGTCATTTTGTCCTTCTTCTATTATGAAAGCATATTTATAACAGGGACTTAACGTTAAATGTTAAGTCTGTTGCTTAAAAAAATCCATTTAAGCAAAGGTGAAGGGTATAGAAAATTCGGCACGGCCGAAAAATCTTTAATGTTATTTAAATTTCTGTTTAAATATATTTCTCTCTATTAGAGTCACTAAAATAAATTTTATAATAAAAATGTTGATTCTCTTTATTTTAGTTATTTTACCAAAATTTTATAATTATTTTTCATAAAATTTGCATAATTTTGCCGCATATGAAAGTAAATAGTAACTAAAATAAATTATATAATTAAATATATATTTAATATTCATAAATATATATAAATGAATGTGTGTTTGTATGTTTGAAAAATAGAATTATCAGCAAGAGAATCAAGTCAATACCATCCTAATTCAGCACTTCACGTTTATTGTCTTAAAATATGGTCTCAAAATTATTTTTTGGATATAATTCTGTAACTTTGGAACTGCTGAAGATTTTTTGACGAAAATTAAACATGGACATTTGGAAGTGTTTTCCACTTGATTTAGGGAAGGGTTCTGGAGACTAGAAATGGGACCTCCAAAGTTGTTCACCTCGAAAACCGCCGAAATTCTATTTATGAATTTGATTGAATAAAATTACCTTTTATAATTCTCTACATAGAATATGGAATATCTTCTATAGTTTAAGAGATAATTAAATCAATGTAAAATTTTGACCCATTTGGACACATTGAGTGTGATACGAATACTTTATTTTTAAAAATTGTTGTCAGATATCGAAAATTTTCTTTAAATCGAAAGTTTTTTTTTTTAATTTTATTGATCTCCGTCTACACTGATGCATATTCCTTTAAGCGCCGTTATGCCATCTGGACTTAAATTCCATGGGGAATTTCTGTGGATACTTGGCCGTAAAGTTTATTCAATTAATACCAAAAACGAAAACATAATCGGCAGTATTAAAAAAAGATTATTAAAGCGTTATAAGCCAAAATTCCTTAAATTTATATTCAAAACATCTGGAAT
Source organism: Cochliomyia hominivorax (assembly GCA_004302925.2). Classification (NCBI taxonomy): domain Eukaryota; kingdom Metazoa; phylum Arthropoda; class Insecta; order Diptera; family Calliphoridae; genus Cochliomyia; species Cochliomyia hominivorax. The sequence goes on from PYHX02000494.1 coordinate 69,958,096, forward strand.
TAAAAAAAAATAGTTGTGTGCGTTTATAGAAATATACAACATTGCGCTGTATTTTAAATGAAAAATGAAATGGAAACAAAATAAATGGATGAAATGAATTTTCACATAGTGATAGTAGAAGTGTAGGCAAGTATGTAGTGCCAGTCCAGAGGGTCCCAAAGTTGTTCACTATGGGCCATACAAATATTTAAAACGATCCAGATTCCTTATTTCTGAATTATATTTGTATAGTTAATTCTTTCAAAAAAGACAAGAACCAGTTACACAAATATAATTAACAAAGAGCTGATTTTTTTTAAATTTCAGTCTCCAATTTGAGAAAGTAATCCAGAAATTAGAGAAAGTTGTAACCCACTTTATGAATCATTAAGTCTGTTTCTGTGTTGCATTTAAGAAAAACGGTTATATATTATATACGTTTGCGAGTGCATGTGTACGTGTGAGTGTGTATGTACGAAACATTAAATATTTACTTACACGCACGTGGTGTAGGGTAGTGAAAATTCGGCATAGCTGAATATAGCATTCTTACTTGTTTATAATTAAAAGAGAGTGTACCTCCTTTTTTTTAGCAAAAAATCAGTGAAAAACCTAAATTTTTTTAAATTAAAATTTAAGTGAAAATGTTTATAACTTCTAATTTCATTAAGATATTTGCAAAATGTTTCCTTTGCAAAATCTTGACACAACTTCTTAATGAATAAAAAAAATATACTTGAAAAAAATCGGATCAAATTTTGAACCGCTGTAGCGTAAAAACTTCGCCAAGATCGATTAAAAAATAATTTTATTTAATTTTTGAAACTAAATATCTCCTAAACTATGAAAGAAAGCCTACCAATAGGACGACTTTTAGTAGGTTTTTACTAGCAGAATCCATTCATTCTAATATAAGGAATTTGAATCGTTACAAAAATATTTATGACCCGACGTGACCAATTTTAGGAAGTTGTAAACCGATCCCCGTTAGGACAAACAAAGTTCAAACTCAAAACTTAACCTGCCTACACTTCTATTCAAACTATCTGAAATCGCACTAGCGTGAATATTCGAAGTTTCAAAGAAGTTTCTGCAGCAGCACTCACCGGGTAAACACTTATACTGTATAACAATTTTATATCGGAAACATTTGGAAATAAATGAATAAAATTAAATTAGTTTTTATTATTTTAAAATTTAGAAAAAATATGCAAATAATTATATTTTTCTTTTATTAAAAAATTAAATTTATTTACATTTTATATGAATTAAATTTTTGAATTTTCGAAAATACAACGGAATCACATAAATGTGAATGTCGATCTATATCGAATTCATTGTTTTATTTGTTAAATTATAACAAATAAAGACAATTAATATGCTTAAATATATTGTTTACATAACCGAATTCAAATAATTTGCATTTTTTGCCTTTTTATTTTGCACTAAAAATAAAGCAAAAATTTTTAAATAAACAAAAATTATAAATTTAAATGAAATAAATGAAATAATAACTTAAATTCAGAAACAGAATTTTATTTTGAAAATGACAAAATTGATGTTTCCAATTCTAAAAATTATTTACAAATTTATGGAATGGTAAGGGCCTTAACAGGATCCACTGTTCAGACTAGAAAGAACTTTTTCGAAAATTCACTTTTAACGAAAATTCGAATAATAGACACCACTAGCAAGAAACCCAATCTATATTCTATCCAACAGTCTCGAATAAACAACGACAATATTATACCCCATTTCTAGTTTTTAATATCCCTCCTTTTTACGTTAACATGATTTCTATTCAAAAATCCCTTGTCAGCTATTAATTTAGGAAAATTTTTATAAAACTTAACAAAACCCCCAAAAAAAGAATTAAAATTTATGACCTAAATTCTGGTATAAAGTTACGAAAACAAAGGAATCAGGTAACTTTGTCTTAATAACTTATTACAGATGTTGAAACTTTTAACATAAGAAAACATTTTTTAATATACCTAAACAAAAATGAAGAAAAGCAACAAAATTGTCCAAAAATGTTACATAAATTTTAGGCAAAATTCTACTTTACTTCAAAAAATCATTGTTTAATAATCTCCTTGGGACGCTATATTCTCATAACAAGAGCTAAAGTTTAACGTTTCAACAAGTAACGTAAAAGAGAAACTATTTAATTTTATAAATCGCAGATTTCGAAAAATGTCTTTAAAATCGCAGATTATTGAAAAATGTCTATAAATCGCAGATTTATCGCAAAATGTCTATAAATCGCAGATTTATCGCAAAATGTCTATAAATCGCAGATTTATCGAAAAATTTCTATAAATCGCAGATTTATCGAAAATTTCTATATAAATCGCAGATTTATCGAAAAATTTCTATAAATCGCAGATTTATCGAAAAATTTCTATCGAAAAATTTCTATAAATCGCAGATTTATCGAAAAATTTCTATAAATCGCAGATTATCGAAAAATTTCTATAAATCGCAGATTTATCGAAAAATTTCTATAAATCGCAGATTTATCGAAAATTGTCCATAAATCGCAGATTTATCGAAAAATGTCTATAAATCGCAGATTTATCGAAAAATGTCTATAAATCGCAGATTTATCGAAAATGTCTATAAATCGCAGATTTATCGAAAATGTCTATAAATCGCAGATTTATCGAAAAATGTCTATAAATCGCAGATTTATCGAAAAATGTCTATAAATCGCAGATTTATCGAAAAATGTCTATAAATCGCAGATTTAATCGAAAAATGTCTATAAATCGCAGATTTATCGAAAAATGTCTATAAATCGCAGATTTATTCGAAAAATGTCTATAAATCGCAGATTTATCGAAAAATTTCTATAAATCACAGATTTATTGAAAATTTTCTATAAATCACAGATTTATCGAAAATTTTCTATAAATCACAGATTTATCCGAAAATTTTCTATAAATCACAGATTTAATCGAAAATTTTCTATAAATCACAGATTTATTCGAAAATTTCTATAAATCACAGATTTATCGAAAATTTCTATAAATCACAGATTTATCGAAAATTTTTCTATAAATCACAGATTTATCGAAAATTTTCTATAAATCACAGATTTATCGAAAATTTTCTATAAATCACAGATTTATCGAAAATTTTCTATAAATCACAGATTTATCGAAAATTTTCTATAAATCAAAGATTTATCGAAAATTTTCTATAAATCACAGATTTATCGAAAATTTTCTATAAATCACAGATTTAATCGAAAAATTTTCTATAAATCACAGATTTATTCGAAAATTTTCTAATAAATCACAGTTTATCGAAAATTTTCTATAATCACAGATTTATCGAAATTTTCTATATAATTCACAGATTTATCGAAAATTTCATAAATCAACAGATTTATCGAAAATTTTCATAAATCAACAGATTTATCGAAATTTTCTATAAAATCACAGATTTATTCGAAATTTTTATAAATCAACAGATTATTCGAAAATTTTCTATAAATCACAGATTTATCGAAATTTTCTATAATCACAGATTTATCGAAAATTTTCTATAAATCACAGATTTATCGAAAATTTTCTATAAATCACAGATTTATCGAAATTTTCTATAAATCACAGATTTATCGAAAATTATTTCTATTAATCGCAGATTTATCGAAAATTTTCTATAAATCGCAAATTTATCGAAAATTTTCTATAAATCGCAAGATTTATCGAAAATTTTTCTATAAATCGCAGATTTATCGAAAATTTTCTATAAATCGCAGATTTATCGAAAATTTTCTATAAATCGCAGATTTATCGAAAATTTTTCTATAAATCGCAGATTTATCGAAAATTGTCCATAAATCGCAGATTTATCGAAAATGTCTATAAATCGCAGATTTATCGAAAATTTTATATAAAATCGCAGATTTATCGAAAATTGTCTATAAATCGCAAATTTTTTTCAAGAACATCGCAAATTTTCGAAAATTTTCTAAAATTGCAAATGTATCGAAAATTTTCTCTAAATTTCAAATTTTCTGAATAAACAGGAAATGTGTATATATCCTGAGTAGGGCATTAAAATTTCGTCGTAGCCCAATATAAACTCTCTTTTTTGTTTTATGTTTAGATTTTAGAGAATCTCTGTAAAGTCTGTTATCTTTCATGTTGTGAACTTAAATAAAACAGTATTTAAGTGGACACAAAAATTGTATGCAGATGATGAAAATTAGTTGCATTAGAAGGAGAAAAGAACTTTATTCTCTTACTCTTCATGAGATCCTTAAATAGTTTTGTCTTCACTTCTTTTAAGTCGAAGAAATATAAATGAAAGTTTTGTTGACAAGTTTTCTTTTCACAATTTTAAGTCCTTTTTCCCAAAAACTTTTAAAAGAACTTTATTTGTAGAATTATTCAACCAACACAAGTGAACAAAAGGATATTTTAATCGTTAAGTTTCATAAAAGGACAGAAATACATATGATCATGACTTAAAGGTAAAAAAAGTTAAATTAAATTTATTCTTGTAAACTCAATGTCGACTTAAAAAAGCTTTTCTAAGGTACGACTTGAA
>PYHX02000494.1:69962737-70051538 GCA_004302925.2 Cochliomyia hominivorax
TACTTCGTTAATATTGCCAAATTATCATAAAAATCAGTTCAGTAAACACAAGTTTTGATTTTATGACTCATTAAATATTCTTGTGTGTATTTAATAAAAAACATTTTGTTTTATATTTTTATACGTTTTTGAGTGTATGTGTGTGTGTATGTACGTAACATAATATATGTACAATAATATATTTTTATAGACATTAACAAGGACTACAAAAATACAAAATTTTTTCTCTCAATTCATAAATGGATTTTGACGAATTAAAAAAAAAAAATCAACATATCCTAGGTGATCAACTTTAGAGGGTCACTGACTACGCCCCTGAACATAAAGAAGCTTGTTTTCCCCCAATCAACTCATAAACACCTCAGCTCTAATTATTTTAATTTCATTAAGATATCTTTAACGGTTTTAAAGTTATAGAATTATTTCCAAAAAATCGATATTGACACAACTGTGCGCATTCACCACACATGCATTTGTGTTGGAGGATATTGAGTGACTTCCAATTTTTTAATTAATTATTTAATCAAAAATTTTATTAAATTTCAACAAAAGTTTAATGAAATATTGATAAAAAAAAACTATTTGTTCCTTTTTTAAGGGGGAAAGGATCCATTTCAAATGTTTCCACTTTATATTGCTACAATTTGTAGTAAATTTCTAATTTTTTGTCAATTACTTTTGTGGCAATAGTTTTATATATTTCCGCTATTTTTCAGTTTTTTAGCTGTTCTTTTTGCTACAAATAAAAATTCACTTTAGTTCTCCAAAATTAACTAAAAAATACTCTTTTTAATGGAAAAATTCTTTTTAGTCTTTTTCTGAAATTTTCAACCAGATTTTTTTTCATTTCATTTTATTTGTTTCGTTTTATTATTTTCTACGGGATTTTTTTTTCTATTCAAGTTTATTTCTAATAGATTTTTTTATATATATAAACTATATATATAGGATTTCTTGCCAGCCTTTTTATTTTGTTATTCATTGCAAAAATGCAACATTGGTTAAGCACAGTGGGGAAAAATATATGTTTTTGTGATAAAAAAGTTTTACGAAAAATTTTTATATTTGTTTAGAATGCAGTTCAAAATGTAGTTCAAATTCCGGCTGCTACTTAAAAGTCTGGATCAGACTCCAGAATAGTTCAATACTGGCTCAGATTTTAGTTCAGATTATAAATCAGATTCAGATTCAAGTTCACAACATTTTAGCTCAGATTCCAGCAAGGAATCTAGTCCAGTTTCTACTTAAGTTTCTGGTTTTGATTTTAGTCCTCTTATTAGTAAATGTTCTAGTTCAGTTTACACTTAAGATACTTTCTCAGGTCCTGGAAGAGATTCTTGATAAGTTTCTAGTACAGATTCTAGTTTGAGTACAGATTCGACTTAGATTCAAGTTCAATTTCAAGTTCGGATTCTGGTTCAAACATCGGATTCTAGTTCAGATACAAGTTCAGAATACTGTTCAGATTTTAGTCCAGAGTCAAGTTCAGAATTTAAATCAGTTTTTAGTTAAATTTTCGATTCCGGTTTCGGTTCGGATTCTAATTCAAATTCTTGTTTAGATGCTAAAGGACATCGTAGGGTGGATTCTTATTTAGTTTTTTATTCAGAAAATAAAAAATTTTCTGTGAAGAAAATTTATTGAAAATTTTTTGTAAAGAAAATTTATTAAAAATTTTAATTGAATATAATTTTTTTTTTTCGAAAATTTCCTTTAAAAAGGAAATTCATTTTATAATTTAAAATTCTTATGAAAATTTTCTCTAAATTAAATTTTATTTAAATTTATATTTTTATTTTATACAAAATTTTCTCTTGTCGGAAATATTCTTGAAAAAAGAAAATTTTATCGAAATTTTCTCTATAAGAAAAATTTTTGGAAATTTTCTCTAAGAGGAAGATCTTATGGAAATTTTCTCTAAAAGAAAATTCGTTTGGAAATTTTCTCTTTAAAAAAAATCTTATGAAAATTTCTTCTAAAAGGAACATTTCATTAAAAATTCTTTAGAAAGAAAACTTTATGGAAATTTTCTCTAAGAGAATATTTTATGAAAGTTTAATGAACATTTTCCCTTCTAAGAAATTTTTCCTCTTAAAGGAAAATTTATAGAAAAAGGAAAAAATGTCTATTAGAAAGAGAACTTTAGGAATTTTTTTTCTGGAAGAAAATTTAATGAAAATTGTTTGTTGTGAAAAAATTTTCTCTGAAGAAAAATTGTGGAAATTTTATGAAAATTTTCTCTTCAAGAAAATTTTTTAAAAATTTATTGAAAAGTTTTCTTTAAAAAGAAAATTAATTGAAAAGTTTTCTTTAAATGGAAAATTTATAGAAAAATTCTATTTTTCGAAAAAGTTTCTTATCATTTTCTGCAGACAGTTTTGTAGCAATTTTGTTTTCTCCATCCCACAGTCGTTACGTATGATGCTTTTGCCCACTATTACATCACGTAATTATAGTATTTTAATTGAATTTTCTATTTTATTCGAATGTTTTTTTTTTTTGTTTTTTTCTTTTATTTTATGGGAAATTTTTACGATACCAATTTCAAGAGAGAATTTTATTTGTACAAATAGAAAAAAATCTTGAAATGAAATAGAGAAAAAAGCAAATATTGTAATAATTTTATACAAATACTTGACACAATTAAAGTTGGAGAAAATGAAAAAGAGGTAAATTATTAGAAATTTAATTAAAATTATTTTTTTAATTTTTAATTTTTCAAATAATTCAAATTTAAAGAAGTTTGGTAGAATATTTTGAAAACATTTTACAACATTTTGAATTTTTAAATACTTGACGTATTTGTTGTGTATACGTCTGGAATCCTTTGTAAAAAAATAATATCTTAAATAAGAAAAATTATACACTGAGACATATTTCTAAAATGTATTTAAATTTGTTTCTCATATTTATGTTTTATATTTGTTGTTCTCATTCAAAAATAAAAGTTGAAGTTTTTTAAAGAGACTTTTTATTCATGCGAATTAATGTTTTTGGTTTATTTTATGTGAAATATTTCTATAAATGCAGACTCGAAAATTATGATAAATTTTACTGCAGAATTCCTAATTTATCAACGAATTTCATAACGATCAAGAAAATGCTCAACGAAAAGTTAGAGCCCCATCAAGAAAAGACCCAAATTAATCTTTTTCACATCCAAGGAATGTTCCAATAGAGTAACGGAATCCTGGAATTCCACTGGAAAATTATCAAAAGACAAATCTTGTTTTAAAGGATTAAATCCTACATAAATGAAGAATAAACTAAATATTCCTGTGACTTTCAAACACGTTTCTCACATTTTACGAAAAAATTAAAACAAAAAATGGAAGAAGCCAATGTCCAAGTCCATGATCAAAAAATAGCACCAAGAAAATCGTATCAAATTCAAATAAAAATATATGAAATGGACAGAGGAGTGGAAAAACGTAATCTCATGTTATTCATGTTTCTGGCACGATTTCAGATAAAATAATGTTCGGATGTCGTTAAGTAATTTCGGCGGCGATAGTTCTATGGTTTGGGAGCATTTTCTGGCTGTTTGCAAATCAAAATTTGTTTAAGCCGAATCTTCAATACCCTCCACCACAAATGTGTTTGAAGAAAATACGTTGTTTCATACACACTCACACATATAATCACTTCTTAAGGAGTCATAAAATAAGCTATAGTTTTAGCTATATATTTTTTCGACTGCACCGATTTCGATATTTTATGGAATGGTAATGAAGTATATAAAACTTAATATTATAGCAATATTGCATTACAATTTATCAACTTGTAATGAAAATCTTACGAAAGTTCTTCGCTTGAAGTTAGAGGTTGCCTCAGATATCGGTTTGTATTATACTAAACCGATTTTTGTCTGGATGTGAGTATGCCAAAAACGCACAGACTGTCAGATAGATAAACAGACACGGAAAACTTTCGTGGAACTTTAACGAAAAAAAGATGTTAAATAAACAAATATTTTCTTCAAATTGAATAATTTTGTTCAAATATACTAAAAAGTTTAATCAAAAAAATTATTTAGTAAAAGACGATAAATTGAATAAAATTTGTTAAAAAAATTAACGAAAAATGCAGATGTTAAGTAAAAAATTAATTCAAATTTTAGTATTTAGATTTGAAGTTAATGAATAATTGAAGTTAATTTGAATACAATTATGTTAATTAATTAATTAATTTAATTAATTCCAATTAATACGACTGAAATTAAAGGAATATTTTGCATAAAATTCATGAGAATCAAATGGATAATTAGTTGAGCAACAAACATATAAGTAACTTGTCATCAAAGATACAAGCCGGTCGTCTCACTATCGTCCTTTGATATTGTAATATTTTCAGTTGTCTATTACGTTTTCTACAATATTCAATTATTATCTAAAACTGGCTTTTATCGGTGCGCTTTGCTGCACAAAAATTATTCTCAGTCCAAGATTTCGAAAGAAATTTCACAAATCACCAATCGTCGTGAATTAAAAAAAAATAATAATTGGGACCAAACTCTCTCCTGTAGTAGATCTATAGATATACGATAATCAATTCTTGCTTTGTATGGGGGCTACTTCACCCCTGATCCTATCCAGCTTACATTTTGTCCAGTAAAACAGATCCATGAGGAAGTCATTTTGAATTGCACGCTGTTACAGTTCTTAAAATATTCTTTAATCATTATTTGCTTTGTATGGAGGAGTACTCCTTCCCTTTGTCCTTAATAGTTTATGTATTAATTTATTACAACAATTTAACGTAATTCTTTCCTCAATTCAACTAAATTTTCGTAAATTTAACTTAAATATGGTGGTAAAATTTAATAATATTCATCAATATAACGAATTTGTTTTTGTCAATTTGAATAATGTATTATTCAAATTGAATAATATTTTTTCAAATTGAATAATATTTGTTTCAAATTGAATAATATTTATTCAAATTAACTCAATTTTAATTAACGAATTCAAATAATCATATTGATAATTTTTCGTCAATTTTAAAGAATTTACGAAAAATTACGGCAAATTTTCGTTGTGATGAATAGATTTCGTCGGCTGATATTTAACCTACTTTTCTTTAATTCTATGTCCTTTTTCGTTATATTTACTATTTTTTTTTTTGGTTCAGTGTACAGGTGAAGTTGTTAGTTATCAATATTTTAAGTGAAATCAATATTATTTTTCCACTTAATAATTTCTTGTTTTTTCTTATTCTTTAAAAAAAAAAAGAGTTAAGAACGTTTATGGGAATATGCACCAGTGTATATATTTTAATATTAAAGTTTTCTTTCACATGAAACGCTTTTTCTTCATCTTCTAGAGTTTTGATTCGGAAATTTCTTTATTCTTTCACCTTGACTTTATTTATCTTTTTCTTCTTCTTGTAATGTTTTCCCTCTTTAATGACACCATAATCCTTTATTTTGCTTATCTAAACACAAACATTCACATGTCAAAATAATCTTGTGATATTTGCTTACATACGATGTATGTGAGTATTACATGTGTTTATGTGATGGATAATACAGTTTATTATCAAGAGAGAGGGAGAGAGAGAAAAACAAACTGAAACGTAGAAAAGTTGTCACTTATATTAAATGTGGTTAATTTGTAAGAATTTCATAATAAATTTTATGTTTTTATCTTTCATATTTTTCGTACTAAATTTTTACGATTTAGCCCGGAAGCAAAAAGAAAAAAGAAGATCCGGCAATGTATGTGAAAATTATAACATTTCTACATACAGTTGTCATTAAAACAAACTTCCTTATCTCTTCAAAATTCATTCGAATTTTTTTCCTTTTTAAAATTAAGTCCTTTTTCTTAAGATTTAAAATGTTTTCTTCCCTCTTCAAACTCCTTTTCTTTATACCCTCCACCACAAGCGTTCACCACTTAAATTCTCCTATTATATATTAGATTTCCCTGCAAACATTTATTGTTGCGAAAGTGGCTTAGAAGAGTCTTCAAGAGTCTGCATAAAAATTATCTTCCAAACGTCTCTAAGAAGCCACTTCTGGAAGTGCCTTAGAAGTCACTTTCGGGATTGAGTTATAAGAATCTTCTATAAGTTGCTTAAAAGAGACTTCTAGAAGAGTCTTAGAAAACGCTTAAAAGAAACTTCTAGAAGTCACTTCCTAGACACTTTCAGAAGTGGCTTTTAAGACATTTCTAGAAGTGATTTCTGCTTAATTTTTTACACCCAAAATAAAATGTGCACATTTTTTAAACAAATGTTGTTGCTGTTGTTGTTGTTACATTAAAAATTATGTAAATAAATGCAATTTTTCAAATATTTTACATATTTGAGTCGTTAGTTTTAAATGTAAATCTGAAATATTATGATTTGTATTCATTAAATACTAAAGAAAAATTATAATCACTTAAAATAATAATACTGTCCTTTCCCAAGGCAAAGTATTACTGAACTATTCAAAATTCAAAGTTGAAAAACGAGAGCAGGTAATAAAAACTACAGAAAAAATAAACAAAAGCAAAAGCAATAAATTTTGTTTTTGCAAAACCTTTAAAATCTTCTAATTAACTTCCGGATGATAACTCTTGTTTTTGTAGTTCTTGTAATATCTTCTAAATGACTTCTAGAAGTCGCTTCATTAGATACTTCTCTTTTGTAAATCATTTTCTATCTTCTAAACAACTTCTGGAATACACTTACTTATATACTCCGAGAAGATCAAGTGACAACATTTATATAACTATTATATAACCTAAAGAGATGAATTGGCAATAGAAATGTATTTTTTTGTAATTCTTGTAATATCTTCTAAACAACTTCTGGAAGAGACTTCCTTATATTCTCGTAGAAGATGAAGTGACAATTGTAAGGTATTTCGTTTTTGTAAATTGTCTACGATCTTTAACACAACTTCTGGAAGAGACTTCCTTATATACGCCGAGAAGATCAAGTAGCAACATCTATAAATCTATCTTCTAAACAACTTTTGGAAGACGCTTCCTTATATAATCTAATGAGATGAATTGGCAATAGAAATGCATTTTTTTGGTAATTCTTGTAATATCTTCTAAACAACTTCTGGAAGAGACTTCCTTATATTCTCGGAGAAGATCAAGTGGCGATTGTAATGTATTTTTTTTTTTTTTTTTTTTGTAAACTACTAGTACTTTCTTCTGAACAACTTCTGGAAGAGACTTCCATCTATACTCTTAACAGATGAAGTGGTAGTAAGAAATGTACTTTGTTTTTGTAAATCTACGAAAAATCTTCCCACAACCTTTCAGAAGTGATAAAGAAGTGGCATCGCGACAATTTTAATTTTTAAATGTTTGAAGGTCGTCGTTTGTCGTTCCGTGTTTGAAGCTAAGAAGGAATCATCTCAAACTCTATAATGTATATATATTCTGCATCAAATCAAAATCTGAGTCGATTTAGCTGTGTCCGTCTGTCAATTTACCTGTCTCTTTGTTTTCTGTCTGTGTGTTGTTGGTACGCTCGCTATACCGAAAGTTCTTCTCGTGAACTTAGAGCTTGAATCAGTTGTCGGTCTATTTTATAGAGCTTTGTGAGCGTGCCCTCCTTCTTAGCGTTACACATGGTTTGACAAATTTAATATAACTTCTTCAACATTTGTGGTGGTGGAGGGTATCATAAGAAGACAAACATCAAAAAGTAAATAATGTTTCGCATTAAAGACGTTTATGTTTGATTTCATATCTTCATCAAATATCACATCCTGTTGGTTCTAAAGGAAAATGTCAAGGATACATTTTTTGTGGTAACGATTTGTTTATATTGAATAAAATTTTGGTAAATATTTTTTAAATAAATAAAGAGAAATTATTTAAATTTTCTTTTGTTTACCTCTTTTAAAAGCAAAAAAAGAAAATAAAAGTAATTAAAATCTCTTTGAAGTAAATTCGAGGATTAATTGGAAATTGTGGTGAATTTTAATTGAATTCATAGCTGAACAAAATTTTGAACTCGAATCTGAACCAGAATTTAAACTAGAAAACGGACCAGAAACAAATTCTGAAATAAAATCAGAACTGAAATCTAAACTAAATAAACATGAACTTGTATTGAAATCTGAACTGAATCTCAATTAGTATCAGAACTAGAATCTAGAATCGGTATATAAATTAGAAACTAAAAAAAAAACTGAGCTGGAATCTGATCTAGAAATGAAATGAAATTTGATCTAAAATCTGAACAAGATAATGAACCAAAAACTGAACTAGAATCCGAATTGAAAATTTTCACTAAAAATTTACATTTTCACAAAAAATTCACATTTTCACAAAAATTCACATTTTCACTTAAAATTCAAATTTTCACTAAAAATTCACATTTTCACTTAAAATTCAAATTTTCATTAAAAATTCACATTTTCACTAAAAATTCAAATTTTCACTAAAAATTCACATTTTCACTAAAAATTCACATTTTCACTAAAAATTCAAATTTTCACTAAAAATTCACATTTTCACTAAAAATTCACATTTTCACTGAAAATTCACATTTTCACTAAAAATTCACATTTTCGCTGAAAATTCACATTTTCACTGAAAATTCACATTTTCACTGAAAATTCACATTTTCACTGAAATTCACATTTTCACTGAAAATTTACATTTTCACTAAAGATTCACATTTTTACTAAAAATTTAAATTTTCACTACAAATTTCAATTTTCACTACAAATTTCAATTTTCACTAAAAATTTAAATTTTTACTAAAAATTTAAATTTTCACTAAAAATTTAAATTTTTACTAAAAATTTAAATTTTCACTAAAAATTCACATTTTCACTAAAAATTCACATTTTCACTGAAAATTCACATTTTCACTGAAAATTCACATTTTCACTGAAAATTCACATTTTCACTGAAAATTCACATTTTCACTGAAAATTCACATTTTCACTGAAAATTAACATTTTCACTAAAAATTCACATTTTCACTGAAAATTAACATTTTCACTGAAAATTCACATTTTCACTGAAAATTCACATTTCCACTGAAAATTCAAATTTTCACTGAAAATTCATATTTTCACAATAAATTCACATTTTCACAAAAAATTCACATTTTCACAAAAAAAAAAAAATAATAAAAAATTTCAAAAAAATGTAAATTTTCACAAAAAAATTCACATTTTCACAAAAAATTCACATTTTCACAAAAAATTCACATTTTCACAAAAATTCACATTCACAAAATTCACATTTTCACAAAAAATTCACATTTTCACAAAAAATTCACATTTTCACAAAAAATTCACATTTTCACAAAAAATTCACATTTTCACAAAAAATTCACATTTTCACAAAAAATTCACATTTTCACAAAAATTACATTTCACAAAATTCACATTTTCACAAAAAATTCACATTTTCACAAAAAATTCACATTTTCACAAAAAATTCACATTTTCACAAAAAATTCACATTTTCACAAAAAATTCACATTTTCACAAAAAATTCACATTTTCACAAAAAATTCACATTTTCACAAAAAATTCACATTTTCACAAAAAATTCCATTTTCACTAAAAATTCACATTTTCACTAAAAATTCACATATTTACTAAAAATTCAAATTTTCACTAAAAATTCACATTTTCACTAAAAATTCAAATTTTCACTTTAAATTCAGATTATCACTATAATTTAAAATTTTTTCAAACTTTACATTTTCATTAAAAATTAAAAATTTGTAAGAAATAATTTCATTTATTTTCTTTTATGAATAGATTTCTTTGGAATTTTTTTCATTTCAACAAATTCTGAAAATAAGTTTTTCCTTATAAATCATTATTTTTTCATTTCGCTTTTAACTGAAATTGAAAAGTGTTAAAAGGCAATAAATATTAATAATTCAACAAGTTTCTGTTGAAATAAGAGAAATTGAATTTTATCCTTAAATGACTCTTGGCAACATAATAAAAACTCTTTTTTTTAAGTGAAAAAGGATAAAATTCATGATTTCTAAAGCGCATGTCTTCTTAAAATGTTCTACTCTTAAGTGATTTGAAATGAATATTTTTACTATTTAACTCAGTGGATTTCCAAAGAAAATCTTCAGAAATAATTTAGACATCCAATCGAAAGTATCCACTAAGATTTTAAGCGAACTAAATTAAGTGATTTTTATTTTTTTAACTCAAAATAAAGCGTGAATATTATTATAACTGGAGAATTGGCGGAAAAACAACAGTTTGAAAATTACAAATAATTTTTTTGTTGTTTTTGCTGGAATAGAATCAAATCATTAACATGTGTTTGTATATGGGAGTTGCTGAACATTTAGTTGACATTTTGACATTTTGCGTGTGTCGTGTGATTGAAATGTCTATATTTGTATTGATGATGACATGTGGCATCACACTACAAAATACTGTCGAAGAACCATCTGTCATTCATACACAAGCACATACATAATGGGCTGAGCGTTTTTTTGAAAAGCATATAACTGAAGTCTGAAGACAAATGACTAATGAAAATAATGATGATAATGATGTTACTGATGCTTGTGCTTGATGTTGATGCTGGTTCGTTAGTTGCTTGGATGAATGAAGGAATAAACATTTGATGTATTTGCTGTAGAGTTACAAAAACAAAGTATTTTTTCCTAATACTATTGACGACATGAATGTTAAAAATAATGACCAAGTGATTTACACTAATAATGTTTACTTATTGTATATGAAAGCGTGTGTATATGTATGTGTATGTACTTTAATATTTTATGTGTATGTGTGTTAAACAAATGTTGTTAACCACATATACATTTGTTATTAAAGTTTTATATTTATTTAGTTATTAAGTTTACGATACATAAGAAAAATTACTTAAAATGTTTAAATAATGAACCGGAACAAAAAACAAGATAAAAAAAATAAAACGCAAAAAAAAAAAAAAAAAACAAAAAACAAAAAAGAAGAAAAATCTTGTGTATGTTTTCCTTTCTTTTGTATTATTTTTACAATATAAGTAAGTGATCATTATTAAGAGATATAATGAGAAAATGAGTGTTATCAAGTCACAACACAATTTTCACAAAAAATATTTACAAAAGTATGAGTGTTTATATATAAAGACATTAATCATACGCAACGTTATGCGAAAATTTTTTTATATAATTTCACAGCTTAAAAAAATATTCAGATTCAGTTCTAGATTTACTTCATAATTAACTTCTAGAAATAGTTGTGATTGAATTTTATCTCTGATTCTGGTTCTGTAGTTTGGACTCTTGTAGATTAGATTCTAATTTAGATTTAAGTTATGAATCTATTTTAGATTGTAATTCATTTTCTTGTTTAGATTTTAGTTCTGATTCTAATTCAGATTCTAGCACAGATTCTATTTAAGATTCTAACTCAGATTCCAGTTTAGATTCATATTCAGCTTCTAAGCTTCAGTTCTACTTCAGTTCAAGTTCAGTTTTACTTCAGTTCTAGTTCAGTTCTAGCTCAGTTTTACTTCAGTTCTAGTTCAGTTCTTGTTCAGTTCCATTTTCGTTCTACTTAAGTTCTAGTTCAGTTCAAGTTCAGTTGTAGTTCAGTTGTAGTTCAGTTCTAGTTCAGTTTTAGTTCAGTTCTAGTTCAGTTCCAGTTCAGTTTTAGTTTAGTTTTAGTTTCGTTCTAGTTCAGTTCTAGTTCAGTTCAAGTTCAATTCCAGTTCAGTTCTAGTTCAGTTCTAATTCAGTTTTAGTTCAGTTCAAGTTCGGTTCAAGTTCAATTCAAGTTCAATTCTAGTTCTATTCTAGTCACTTATTGTTCTAGTTCGATTCTAGTTCAGTTCCATAGAACTCGTTAACTTCTTTTGTACTAAAAAAATTAAAAATTGCTGACCTCAAAAAATAAATCTCATACAGGAAGCATAATTTTAATTGTTGACCACTGGGTTCAATAGAGCCCTATTTAACCTTTTACCTGGAAGTATTTAATTTCTCTTAAATCTTTTATAAAAAACCTTTCATTTACATGAACTTTTCATTTTTCTCATTCCACTCGTCCTCCTTTAAACTGAATTTATGTAAAAAAGAACGAAATCATGAATATCAAAATCAGTTATTCAAATAAATGTAAAAATACATTTAAATGTAAATTTTTTTCGGCTGCATTTTTTTATTAATTCACAAACGTAAAATGAAATTGCAAAAAAAAGAAGAAAAAAGTGAAATAATTCAACAAAAAAAGGAATAAAATACCGACTTTATGACTTTTATATGAAAAGAAAAGATGAAATAAATGAATTTTTGTGTAAAATTAATTTGTTATAAAGGAAATTTGCATTTATTCAGGCCTAAATGGAAAAAAGGAAAAAATTGTGTTACTTTTTTTTAATATTAACATAAATAATTTATAATAATTTTAAAGAGAAAGAACAAAAAAATAGATTTTTTTATCTGAAATTAATATCATGATTAATATTTTTTTGTAAAAGGATTTTGAAATGAAAACTTTTTAATAAAAGTTTAAAAAATATGGATTCCATAAAAATAACAACAATTTGTGATAAAAATAGCAAAAAAATATTTTAAATAGAAATAAAAAAACTGAAATAGAACTGAAATAGAATCCGAACTAGACTTAACTAGAATCTGAACTCGAATCTAAACATGAATCTGACTAGACTAGACTAGACTAGACTAGAAGGTAACTCGAATCTGAACTTGAATCTGAACTAGAGTCTGAGCTATAAACCGAAATAGAATCTTTACTAGAATCTTAACTAGAATCGGAACTATAATGTGAACTACAATCCGAAATAGAATCTTGACTAGAATCTGAACTAGGATCTGCACTATATCCGAACTAGAATCTAAACTAGAATTTCAACTGTAATATGAACTACAGTCTAAACTATAATTCGAACTAGAATCTGAACTAGAATCGAATCTTAACTTGTATCTAAACTAAAATCTGAACTGCAACCTTGAATATGGTCCGAACTTAAGTACAATCTGAACTAGAATCTAAAATAAGGTCTGAACCAAAATCTTTACTTGAATCTAAACTAGAATGTGGACTAGAATCTGAATTAGAATGTGAACTAGAAACCTAACTAGAGTCTGAATCTAAACTTAAACCTAAACTAAAATCTGAACTAGTAACTAAACTAAAATTTGAACTCAGGTCTGAACTAGAGTCTGAACTATAGTCTGTACTATGATCTGAACTTTAATTGTGTATCACACTGTCTTTCCACAGACTTCTATTTAGTCGATCTTGAACTTACGAAACGTTTTCACTTATTTCCAATACCAAACGACACCCAAATTTCATATAAATACTTTGAAGGTATTAATTTATTAAAAGAGTGTGTATGTATTGGTGTGTGTGTGTGTATTCATAAATTGGTTTCAAACTTTTACATGTTTATTTCTAATGGTTCTTTTTGTAATAAAAACCGTTTGGCATTTTTTTTATAAATTTACTGTTATTTTTATTGTTTATATGTATGTGTATCTGTGTTAGTGGTTAGTTTTCTAACAAACTCTTAAACACATTTACAAACAAACGAACAAACAAACAAACGAACAAAAAACACTTGGGGTCCAGCACGTCTTCTCACTGTTACAGTCATCTGTCAGTCTGTGTTAAATTGCAACAGCGTTCGTTCAACTTAATTCCATGTTTCTTGTCTCTCTCTTTCTCACTCTTAGTCCTGCTGTCTTTTTTGATTACATGTCTCTAACTCTTCACGTCTGTCTATAGGTCTCTTCTCAGTTCTATATTTAGACTTATTTATGAGTTTTTATATGTTTGTTCTTGTTTGTTTTTTACAAATCAGGTTATTTGTTTGTCTTTCTGTCTGTCTGTCTTTCTGTCTGTCTGTCTGTCTGTCTGTCTGTCTGTCTGTCTGTCTGCTGAAGTTGTTAATGTTGTTTGTTGCAGGTTTCAAACAGAGTTTTTCATTTTATGTTTTAATTTAAAAAATTACAAACATTTTTTGTACTCTACATCAGCACAAATGATTTTTGAAGGTTAATTAAATTTAGAAGATGATGTGAACCACTAAAACTCTTAATTCGAAATTTTTTCATACTGTAGTCCAAACTTGTGATAGAAACTCTAAATAAAGACTAATTGTATTTCCACTGAAAGTGGAATTTTGTTAGTTAAGGATATTTCAGATTCGGCACATCTGATCCATCCCAGCTTTTTTAAGTTCTCATTTTAAATTTATACACATTTTTTGTTTTTAAATAAAGACACACGTACATAAACTTTAATCTCTTTATACACAGACATAAAGAATTTAAATGATTTTTTTTAATATATTTTTCATATAACCCAGCAAACATTTTTAAAATCTGCAAACATTTTTTTACTAGAATCTGGACAAAAACTAACCAGAATCTGAAAAAATAGAACTATATGTGAATCTGAACACTAACTGAACTAGAACGGAACTAAAACTGAAGTAGATTTCAACTAAAACTGAACTAGAACTGAAATTAAACTAAAACTGAACTAGAACTGAACTAGAACTAAACTTGAACTGAATTAGAACTAAACTTGAACTGAACTAGAGCTAAACTAGAACTGAAGTGTTGCTAAACTAGAAATGAACTAGAGCTAAACTTGAACTGAACTTGAACTGAACTAGAACTAAACTTGAACTGAACTAGAACTAAACTTGAACTGAACTAGATCTGTACTAGAACTGAACTAGAGCTGAACTAGAACTGAACTTGAACTGAACTAGAACTAAACTTGAACTGAACTAGAGCTGAACTAGAACTGAACTTGAACTGAACTAGAACTAAACTTGAACTGAACTGGAACTAAACTTGAACTGAACTAGTGCTAAACTAGAACTGAACTTGAACTAGAGCTGAACTAGAACTGAACTAGAACGAAACTAAAACTAAACTAAAACTGAACTAGAACTGAACTAGAATCTAAACAAGAATCAAACTTGAACTGATCTGTTCTAATAAGCTTAATACGTGATCAATTTGTGAAAATTCAGAAAATTAAAAGTTGAAATCGTTTATAACTATGAGTTTGTGTTTCAAAAGTGATTTTCACAAAAAATAATCATTATCATAGTTAATACTATACATTTGGTTAAAATACATTTAATTGGTGATTACTTTTACTTTAAGCACTTTTTTGGAAAAATCAAAAATCGGTACTTAAACAATATTTGTAGCAAAAAAGCTTTTAATCAGAGATTATGCTTAGTTTGTGGTAATCAGAACAAAAATGTTTACTTGGTTTTATAAATACAAATACAATACATTTTTAAAATATTCGTCAGAGTATTTTTTATTTTGCCCCCCCAAAAAAGGTAATAAAGAGTGAAAAATTTAGATTTTATTTAAAAATTCTTTTCACGTTCAAATAACGCGTTTTATAGCCACAATTTCTCTTATTTTCACCTTTTACACCTAATTTTTATAAAAACTTTATTTTGTTGCTGCTTATTAGAATTAATGCTGCACAGTGGTCTACTTCCCAAATTTCGCTCAATTTACCCTTATTAACCCCAACATTCCACCATGATTGTCATCATCGTTATTAATTTAATAATAACAACAATTCAGGTGTTTATGCGTTAAAAGCGACCATAAAAGATCCCTCCAGAAAAAATAACATTTGTTAACACAATTTTGGTCAATTAATCATTTTTATACACATGTGATATCCAAAAGATGGCTTTTAATGGTCAACCACTTAAAATGTAAATGTGAACATAAATTCAGAGGTTTCAGAGAAAATGGAGGAAATTTACAAAATGATACATTTAATTGTCATAATGATGATGATTATTAATATGATTTGGTCAGGTTTTGCAAATGTTTGTGTGTTCTTCTCTGTTTTTAAGGGGAGAAAGATGAATAATCACCTTTAATGTAAATCTACAATATGTGGAAGAATTTAGAGTAAATGTAGAGAAAAAGCGTTTAATTAATTATGCGAAACAAAATTTCATAGATGATAATCACTAAAGGGTTACTGTGGTAGAGGAAATGACATGAAATTGTGACTTATTTATAAAGATGATTTTTTATATAAAAAAAACCAATAACTCTGTCAATACTTCGTTTTAAGCAAAAAATAACTCTGGGATCCAGTTTTTTTTTTAATCGACATTTGAATTTTAAATAACTTGAAACTCAGTAAATATTGCATTTTCTAGAAAACAGCTTAATTTGAGAGCTGTTCTATGATTCATTTTGACCAAAATAACCTAAATAAAAAATTGGTGCAAATTCGAAATCCATATTTAAGGTAAAACATTTCTGTCATATTAAAAAATGGTGTTTTTAAATTAATTGAAATTAATCCATGATCACTATAAAAGATCTTTCGAAATTTCTGTCGCGATAAGGTAAATATGTCATCACTTTTAAAAATTTAAAAAAAAATTATATTTAAAGTTATAATCGTGTGCTGCTCAGTAAATTTTGCACTTTTAATCAAAATAACCTTAATTCGTGATTCACTCAAAAAAATAGAAAATTAATAATACCACCAAAAATCGTCTGTAATTAATATAATTCTTCAAATAATGAGTTTTTACGAAAATAACCTTAATTCGTGATCATATTTTTAAAAATTCAAAAATTTATTTTTATAGTAAGAAACTTTTGTAATTCAACAAATACTTTTCTTGACAAAAGTAAGCTTAATCCACGATCACATTTGGAAAAATTGAAAAAATAATAATAATTAAAAGAAAAATCGCAAAAACCCGCTTTTTTGGAACTTATTTCATGGTTACTGATTGAGAAGTTAAAAAAAACGTTAAAAGTTAAAATATTTTTTAACTTAGTTAACAATGTTGTTTGCAAAAATAGCCTTAATTTGTGATCACTTATGGAAAATTAATGAATCGATATTTAAAATAAAAATCGTATATAAATCAGTAAATACTGCAATATTACCAAAATAAACCTACTCTGTGATCACATTTAGAAAATGTTAAAAATTTATATTTAAAGGTAAAAACGTCTTAATTTTATGTCATACTGCGTATGACATAAAAAAAATCAAAAATTAATAATTAAAGTTAAAACCTTAAAAAAAGGAATTATCTCGTCCACATGACTTCAAAAAATTCAAAAATTAATGAATAGAATTGAACAAATAACCCTGGTTTGTGATTACTTTGGAATAATTTCAGAATTGAGTCTTTAATGTTAAAATCGCCTTTATATCTGTAAATAATGAATTTTTGCCTAAATATGATTAATCTGTGTTAATTATCTAAATAATGCAAAAAAACTGAATTTAAAACTAAAGTTGTCTCTAACTCAGTAAATACTGAGTTTTGTTAACCAAAATAACCTTGTTATGGGATCACAATTTAAATCTATCTATATACTTAAAGACAAAATCTTCTGAAAACTAAATAAGCTCAATCTATGATCACTTTTAGAAAGAATAAGAATAAATGCAATACATTGTAAGCCAAAATAAGCTTATTTTGAGATCAGTTTTATAAAAGTTCAAATATCGGGTTAAAATTCTTTTATATGAATTTTCCCCCTTTTCCCAATATAATTTCCAATTTTTTTGGCCATTTCTAACTTTTATTTCCCACTGTTCCCTCTTCACTGTCAAAATAATTTGAAATTTGTATTTATTTCTGTAAATAATACAATTTCAATGTATTTACCTCTATCTCTCTCATTTACAAAATAGTGAATTTAATTAAATTGACATTATCTGTAAACCACAAAATACACACTTTTTACCTCGAAATGGTTTTGATTGATAAATATTTTCGATATTTGGCTCAAAAATTTCATGTTTGTATTTTCAACATATTTAAGCTCTTTTTTCCATTAACACACCAACAATATATTAAACCAAATGTTACATTTAATATTTTTAAATTGACAGATTTTATTTATTTTTGAAATTTTATTCATTAAATAAAAACAGAAGAAAAATTCAATAAATTTCTTTCATTTTTTTTCAAATATTTATTTATAAAAACCACAAATTAATTTTATATTACATTTACATTATTTTCAGTATTAATGTGATATTAATACATTATTTGTATTTGTTATGATATTTAAATAAGATTTAAATACAATAAATTATTTCTTTTATTTTTTATAAATCATTTACAGATTTTACATGCACTGAAGCAAAAAAGATGTTAATTGAAGAGTTTCACAAAAAAAAATGTTTTACAATTCGCAAATTTAACGAAAATTTTCTATAAATCGCAAATTTAACGAAAATTTTTTATAAATCGCAAATTTAACAAAAATTTTCTATAAATCGCAAATTTAACAAAAATTTTTTATAAATCGCAAATTTAACAAAAATTTTCTATAAATCGCAAATTTAATGAAAATTTTCTATAAATCGCAAATTTAACGAAAATTTTCTAAAAATCGAGAATTTTTAAAAAATTAACCTACCGATATGGTTAAATTTGGAAGGCCACCCACTAGTCCCCTGATCAGCTTGGACTCCATACCAACTTTCAACTTTATTCCGATATCTCCAACCGGTCGAAAGTTATCTGCTCACATTTTAAAAACACCTTTAATTAACATCTTGCTTGTAATTTTTGTCCAAATTTCATTTTCATTACAAAAAATTTAAAGACAATTTTCTATAGATTGCAAATTTAACGAAAATTTTCTATAGATCGTAAGTTTAACGAAAATTTTCTATAAATCGCAAATTTAACGAAAATTTTCTATAGATTGCAAATTTAACGAAAATTTTCTATAGATCGTAAGTTTAACAAAAATTTTCTATAAATCGCAAATTTAACGAAAATTTTCTATAGATCGTAAGTTTAACAAAAATTTTCTATAAATCGCAAATTTAACGAAAATTTTCTATAAATCGCAAATTTAACGAAAATTTTCTATAAATCGCAAATTTAACGAAAATTTTCTATAAATCGTAAATTTAACGAATATTTTCTATAAATGGCAAATTTAACGAAAATTTTCTATAAATCGCAAATTTAACGAAAATTTTCTATAAATCGCAAATTTAACGAAAATGTTCTATAAATCGTAAATTTAACGAAAATTTTCTATAAATCGCAAATTTAACGAAAATTTTCTATAAATCGCAAATTTAACGAAAATTTTCTATAAATCGCAAATTTAACGAAAATTTTCTATAAATCGCAAATTTAACGAAAATTTTCTATAAATCGCAAATTTAACGAAAATTTTCTATAAATCGCAAATTTAACGAAAATTTTCTATAAATCGCAAATTTAACGAAAATTTTCTATAAATCGCAAATTTAACGAAAATTTTCTATAAATCGCAAATTTAACGAAAATTTTCTATAAATCGCAAATTTAACGAAAATTTTCTATAAATCGCAAATTTAACGAAAATTTTCTATAAATCGCAAATTTAACGAAAATTTTCTGTAAATCGCAAATTTAACGAAAATTTTCTATAAATTGCAAATTTAACGAAAATTTTCTATAAATTGCAAATTTAACGAAAATTTTCTATAAATCGCAAATTTAACGAAAATTTTCTATAAATCGCAAATTTAACGAAAATTTTCTATAAATCGCAAATTTAACGAAAATTTTCTATAATTCGCAAATTTAACGAAAATTTTCTATTAATCGAGAATTTATCGAAAATTTTCTATTAATCGAGTATTTATCGAAAATTCTGTATAAATCTAGAATTTATCGAAAATTCTGTATAAATAGAGATTTTATCGAAAATTCTGTATAAATCGATAATTTGTCGAAAATTTTCTATAAATCGCAAATTAAACGAAAATTTTCTATAAATCTCAAATTTAACGAATATTTTCCATAAATTGCAAATTTAACGAAAATTTTCTATAAATCGCAAATTTAACGAAAATTTTCTATAAATCGCAAATTTAACGAAAATTTTCTATAAATCGCAAATTTAACGAAAATTTTCTATAAATCGCAAATTTAACTAAAATTTTCTATAAATCGCAAATTTAACGAAAATTTTCTATAGATCGCAAATTCAACGAAAATTTTCTATAGATCGCAAATTTAACGAAAATTTTCTATAGATCGCAAATTTAACGAAAATTTTCGATAAATTGCAAATTTAACGAAAATTTTCTATAAATCGCAAATTTAACGAAAATTTTCTATAAATTGCAAATTTAACGAAAATTTTCTATAAATCGCAAATTTAACGAAAATTTTCTATAAATCGCAAATTTAACGAAAATTTTCTATAAATCGCAAATTTAACGAAAATTTTCTATTAATCG
The DNA here is from genome assembly GCA_004302925.2 of Cochliomyia hominivorax. NCBI lineage: Eukaryota > Metazoa > Arthropoda > Insecta > Diptera > Calliphoridae > Cochliomyia > Cochliomyia hominivorax. Next base: position 69,982,950 of record PYHX02000494.1, read on the forward strand.
AGAATTTATCGAACATTTTCTATTAATCGAGTATTTATCGAAAATTCTGTATAAATCTAGAATTTATCGAAAATTCTGTATAAATAGAGATTTTATCGAAAATTCTGTATAAATCGATAATTTGTCGAAAATTTTCTATAAATCGCAAATTAAACGAAAATTTTCTATTAATCTCAAATTTAACGAATATTTTCCATAAATTGCAAATTAAACGAAAATTTTCAATAAATCGAGAATTTAACGAAAATTTTCTATAAATCGCAAATTTAACGAAAATTTTCTATAAATCGCAAATTTAACGAAAATTTTATATAAATCGCAAATTTAACGAAAATTTTCTATAAATCGCAAATTTAACGAAAATTTTCTATAAATCGCAAATTTAACGAAAATTTTCTATTAATCGAGAATTTATCGAACATTTTCTATTAATCGAGTATTTATCGAAAATTCTGTATAAATCTAGAATTTATCGAAAATTCTGTATAAATAGAGATTTTATCGAAAATTCTGTATAAATCGATAATTTGTCGAAAATTTTCTATAAATCGCAAATTAAACGAAAATTTTCTATTAATCTCAAATTTAACGAATATTTTCCATAAATTGCAAATTAAACGAAAATTTTCAATAAATCGAGAATTTAACGAAAATTTTCTATAAATCGCAAATTTAACGAAAATTTTCTATAAATCGCAAATTTAACGAAAATTTTATATAAATCGCAAATTTAACGAAAATTTTCTATAAATCGCAAATTTAACGAAAATTTTCTATAAATCGCAAATTTAACGAAAATTTTCTATAATTCGCAAATTTAACGAAAATTTTCTATTAATCGAGAATTTATCGAAAATTTTCTATTAATCGAGTATTTATCGAAAATTCTGTATAAATCTAGAATTTATCGAAAATTCTGTATAAATAGAGATTTTATCGAAAATTCTGTATAAATCGATAATTTGTCGAAAATTTTCTATAAATCGCAAATTAAACGAAAATTTTCTATAAATCTCAAATTTAACGAATATTTTCCATAAATTGCAAATTTAACGAAAATTTTCTATAAATCGCAAATTTAACGAAAATTTTCTATAAATCGCAAATTTAACGAAAATTTTCTATAAATCGCAAATTTAACGAAAATTTTCTATAAATCGCAAATTTAACTAAAATTTTCTATAAATCGCAAATTTAACGAAAATTTTCTATAGATCGCAAATTCAACGAAAATTTTCTATAGATCGCAAATTTAACGAAAATTTTCTATAGATCGCAAATTTAACGAAAATTTTCGATAAATTGCAAATTTAACGAAAATTTTCTATAAATCGCAAATTTAACGAAAATTTTCTATAAATTGCAAATTTAACGAAAATTTTCTATAAATCGCAAATTTAACGAAAATTTTCTATAAATCGCAAATTTAACGAAAATTTTCTATAAATCGCAAATTTAACGAAAATTTTCTATTAATCGAGAATTTATCGAACATTTTCTATTAATCGAGTATTTATCGAAAATTCTGTATAAATCTAGAATTTATCGAAAATTCTGTATAAATAGAGATTTTATCGAAAATTCTGTATAAATCGATAATTTGTCGAAAATTTTCTATAAATCGCAAATTAAACGAAAATTTTCTATTAATCTCAAATTTAACGAATATTTTCCATAAATTGCAAATTAAACGAAAATTTTCAATAAATCGAGAATTTAACGAAAATTTTCTATAAATCGCAAATTTAACGAAAATTTTCTATAAATCGCAAATTTAACGAAAATTTTATATAAATCGCAAATTTAACGAAAATTTTCTATAAATCGCAAATTTAACGAAAATTTTCTATAAATCGCAAATTTAACGAAAATTTTCTATTAATCGAGGATTTAACGAAAATTTTCTATTAATCGAGAATTTAACGAAAATTTTCTATTAATCGAGAATTTATCGAAAATTTTCTATTAATCGAGTATTTATCGAAAATTCTGTATAAATCGAGAATTTATCGAAAATTCTCTATAAATCGAGAATTTATTGAAAAGTTTTTGTAAATCGAGAATTTATCGAAATTTTCTATAAATCAAGAATTTATCGAAAAAATTCTCTATGAACCGAGAATTTATCGAAAATTCTCTATGAATCGAGAATTTATCGATAATAATCTATAAATCGAGAATTTATCGAAAATTCTCTATAAATCGGGAATTTATCGAAAATTCTCTATAATCTAAAATTTGCGATAAACCGAGAATTTATCGAAAAATTAAGAAAACAAAAAATGAATTTTTAATAAGTTTTTTTTTTTTTTTTTTTTTTTTTGAGTTTTTTTCTATAAAATTAGAATACAGTCACACGAATAAAAGTGTTTGTTTTATCGGAGAGTGTTGGTCTTTCTTTCTTTCAAAATCCTGTCTTTCTTTGCTCTCCTTTGTACAATTTTATTCTCTCTTTTATGTGAAATGGCTTAAATGTATTTTTATAATGTGATGCATCCACTAAGAAATTGTCATCTCCCTTTTCTTCACAATCTCTCCATAATAACAGACCCGTCTGAGTAGCAGTCCCAAAACTACGCATATGATCCTCATTGATCTTCTTTGGCTTTAATGGCCCATGATCGCTCGTTTTCTTCTCCTTTTCTGGTATAAAGTGATACATAACATCTTTAAGTGTTGTCATATTATGAACAAATTGATCACCATCCCATAATTTAATATTCGTCTGTTCATTCCTTAAACGATTTCCAAATCCCTGTTGTTTCCAACTGATATATTCTTCAATATCTTCTCTTGAGTTGACGGCAAATGGATGCTTAAAATCTCTTTTGTAAAGAGTTTTATCGGTGTAACAGGAACTTTTACCGTAAATGGCAGGAGTGATGGCTTTATGATCAATTTCAAATGCTAAACGTTCCTCGAACCAGTTCCCTATGAGAACTGAATTGTTGTAAAGATTTTCCTGATCTTGAACGGAAAGCATTTGCGGGAATGAAATAAATATTCAAACAAAATAATTTTAGTCAAAATTTTGAAAATAAATTTTTTGGAAAGAAATTTATTTGTCATAATAAAAAATAAAATCAGGGTTTTATATATCAGAGTTATAATTTGGAATGAAACGATAGAGAAGTTTCAATGAAACGACAACTAAAAATTGAGAGAAGAATTTTTAAAAATCAACCTACTGAGATGGTTAAATTTGGAAGGCCACCCACTAGTCCCCTTGGACTTCATATCACTACATAACAACATTAAAACTCTTCAGCTGTGAAAGAGTTCAACTTTATTTCGATATCTCCAACCGGTCGAAAGTTATCTGCTCATATTTTAAAAACAACTTTAATTAACATCTTGCTTGTAATTTTTGTCTAAATTTCATTTTCATTACAAAAAAGGCAGAAACTGAATTTTAATATTTTTATTATTCAATTTAATCTGCTTAAGATATTAAAATTATTATTATTTTCTATATTTTAGCACTTTTCCATTATTTTACTAAAAATGTTGTAATAGAGTTAAAAACACATAAAATAATATCGGTGTTTTCTTATTTCGTTATTTTTTGTTCATTTTCCATAGAATTTCTGATACGAAATTGTATTTTCTTGTACGTGAATGAACAAACACAATTAAGAAACGATTTCTTATTTCTTCTAACATTTTTACACAAAAGATAAAAATTTGAAAAAAAAGAGCAAAAATAATTTAAAGCTATTAAAGATAACAAATAATAGTAAAATAACTTAAATTGTAAAAATAAAAAAATTGAAAAAATATGTAATTTATTATTAACAAAAAAGGAGAACAATTCAAAGAATTTTTCAATTGTGATGATGAAGTAAGTTTATTTTAGAATCAAAATCTGTACTTATTCAGATAAGTTATAAATGTCGATATTTTTAATTTATCGAAAATTTTCTATAAATTGCAAATTTATCGGAAATTTTCTAGAAATCGAGAATTTAACGAAAATTTTCTAGAAATCGAGAATTTATCGAAAATTCTCTATAAATCGAGAATTTATCGAAAATTCTCTATAAATCGAGAATTTATAGAAAATTCTCTAGAAATCGAGAATTTATAGAAAATTCTCTAGAAATCGAGAATTTATCGAAAATTCTCTAGAAATCGAGAATTTATCGAAAATTTTCTATAAATCGAGAATTTATCGAAAATAATCTATAAATCGAGAATTTATCGAATATAATCTATAAGTCGAGAATTTATCGAAAATTTTTTATAAATCGAGAATTTTCTTTAAATCGAGAATTTATCGAAAATTTCCTATAAATCGAGAATTTATCGAAAATTATCTAGAAATCGAAAATTTATCGAAAATTATCTAGAAATCGAAAATTTATCGAAAATTCTCTATAAACCGAGAATTTATCGAAAACTTTCTATAAATCGAGAATTTATCGAAAATTTTCTATAAATCGAGAATTTATCGAAAATTTTCTATAAATCGAGAATTTTCTTTAAATCGAGAATTTATCGAAAATTTCCTATAAATCGAGAATTTATCGAAAATTTTCTAAGAATCGAGAATTTATCGAAAATTTTCTAAGAATCGAGAATTTATCGAAAATTTTCTATGAATCGATAATTTATCGAAAATTTTCTATGAATCGAGAATTTATCGAAAATTTTCTATGAATCGATAATTTATCGAAAATTTTCTATGAATCGATAATTTATCGAAAATTTTCTATGAATCGATAATTTATCGAAAATTTTCTATGAATCGATAATTTATCGAAAATTTTCTATGAATCGATAATTTATCGAAAATTTTCTATAAGTCGATAAATTATCGAAAATTTTCTATAAGTCGATAATTTATCGAAAATTTTCTATAAGTCGATAATTTATCGAAAATTTTCTATAAGTCGATAATTTATCGAAAATTCTCTATAAGTCGATAATTTATCGAAAATTCTCTATAAATCGATAATTTATCGAAAATTCTCTATAAATCGATAATTTATCGAAAATTCTCTATAAATCGATAATTTATCTTAAATTCTCTATAAATCGATAATTTATCGAAAATTCTCTATAAAGCGATAATTTATCAAAATTTTTCTATAAATCGAGAATTTTTTGGCGAAAATTTTATTTACATACAAAAGTAGTCGAAATAATTAATGTCTTTTACTAATTGAGTCTGATTACTTAACTTTTGAATTTAGTTATTAATGTCTTTTTCCAGATGTTTATTATTTATTTGATGATATGGTCATTTTCAGGCTTAATTAGAATTAAAGCAACGTAAGAACGTTGTTTAAGACGCGAAACGAAAGTAATTTTAAGAGAAATGACAATAAATGGAATTTAAATTAAATTAATACAAAACACAAAACAAATTTGGCTTCAAGTCGTACCTTAGAAAAGCTTTTTTTAAGTCGACCTTGAGCTTCAAAAAGAATAAATTTAATTTAAACTTTTTTTACCTTTAAGTCATGATCATATGCATTTCTGTCCTTTTATGAAACTTAAGATTGAAATAACCTTTTGTCACTTGTGTTGGTTGAATAATTTTACAAATAAAGTTCTTTTAAAAGTTTTTGGGAAAAAGGACTTAAAATTGTGAAAAGAAAAATTGTCAACAAAACTTTCATTTATATATTTTCGACTTAAAAGAAGTGAAGACAAAACTATTTAAGGATCTCAAGAAGAGTAAGACAATAAAGTTCTTTTCCCTTTTTAATTGCAACTAATTTTCATCATCTGCATACAATTTTTGTGTCCACTTAAATACTGTTTTATTTAAGTTCACAACATGAAAGATAACAGAACTTTAAAGAGATTCTCTAAAAAACTAAACATAAAACAAAAAAGGGAGTTATATTGGGCTACGACGAAATTTTAATGCCCTACTCAGGATATACACACATTTTCTGTTTATTCAGAAAATTCAAAATTTATAGATGATTTTCGATAAATCTGTGATTCATAGAAAATTTTCGATAAATCTGCGATTTATAGATGATTTTCGATAAATCTGTGATTCATAGAAAATTTTCGATAAATCTGCGATTTACAGAAAATTTTCGATAAATCTGCGATTTATAGAAAATTTTCGATAAATCTGCGATTTATAGACATTTTTCGATAAATCTGCGATTTATAGAAAATTTTCGATAAATCTGCGATTTATAGACATTTTTCGATAAATCTGCGATTTATAGACATTTTTCGATAAATCTGCGATTTATAGAAAATTTTCGATAAATCTGCGATTTATAGACATTTTTCGATAAATCTGCGATTTATAGACATTTTTCGATAAATCTGCGATTTATAGACATTTTCGATAAATCTGCGATTTATAGAAAATTTTCGATAAATCTGCGATTTATAGAAAATTTTCGATAAATCTGCGATTTATAGAAAATTTTCGATAAATCTGCGATTTATAGAAAATTTTCGATAAATCTGCGATTTATAGAAAATTTTCGATAAATCTGCGATTTATAGAAAATTTTCGATAAATCTGCGATTTATAGAAAATTTTCGATAAATCTGCGATTTATAGAAAATTTTCGATAAATCTGCGATTTATAGAAAATTTTCGATAAATCTGCGATTTATAGAAAATTTTCGATAAATCTGCGATTTATAGAAAATTTTTCGATAAATCGGCGATTTATAGAAAATTTTTCGATAACTCTGCTTTTTATAGAAAATTTTCGATAAATCTGCGATTTATAGAAAATTTTCGATAAATCGCAGATTTCGATAAATGGGCGATTTATAGAAAATTTTTCGATAAATCGGCGATTTATAGAAAATTTTTCGATAACTCTGCTTTTTATAGAAAATTTTCGATAAATCTGCGATTTATAGAAAATTTTCAATAAATCTGCGATTTATAGAAAACTTTCGATAAATCTGCGATTTATAGAAAATTTTTCGATAAATCGGCGATTTATAGAAAATTTTCGATAAATCTGCGATTTATAGAAAATTTTTCGATAAATCGGCGATTTATAGAAAATTTTTCGATAACTCTGCTTTTTATAGAAAATTTTCGATAAATCTGCGATTTATAGAAAATTTTCGATAAATCTGCGATTTATAGAAAATTTTCGATAAATCTGCGATTTATAGAAAATTTTCGATAAATCTGCGATTTATAGAAAATTTTCGATAAATCTGCGATTTATAGAAAATTTTCGATAAATCTGCGATTTATAGAAAATTTTCGATAAATTTGCGATTTTCAATAAATCTGCGATTTATAGACATTTTTCAATAAATCTGCGATTTATAGACATTTTTCAATAAATCTGCGATTTATAGACATTTTTCAATAAATCTGCGATTTATAGAAATTTTTCGATAAATCTGTGATTTATAGAAATTTTTCGATAAATCTGCGATTTATAGAAATTTTTCGATAAATCTGCGATTTATAGAAATTTTTCGATAAATCTGCGATTTATAGAAATTTTTCGATAAATCTGCGATTTATAAAAATTTTTCGATAAATCTGCGATTTATAGACATTTTTCGATAAATCTGCGATTTATAGAAATTTTTCGATAAATCTGCGATTTATAGACATTTTTCGATAAATCTGCGATTTATAGACATTTTTCGATAAATCGCAGATTTATAGAAAATTTTCTGCGATTTATAGACATTTTTCGATAAATCTGCGATTTATAGACATTTTTCGATAAATCTGCGATTTATAGAAAATTTTCGATAAATCGCAGATTTATAGAAAATTTTCGATAAATCTGCGATTTATAGAAAAGTTTCTGTTTTACGTTACTTGTGAAACGTTAAACTTTAGCTCTTGTTGTGAGAATGAAGCATCCAAGGAGATTACGATAAATCTGCGATTTATAGAAAATTTTCGATAAATCTGCGATTTATAGAAAATTTTCGATAAATCTGCGATTTATAGAAAATTTTCGATAAATCTGCGATTTATAGAAAATTTTCGATAAATCTGCGATTTATAGAAAATTGTCGATAAATTTGCGATTTTCAATAAATCTGCGATTTATAGACATTTTTCAATAAATCTGCGATTTATAGACATTTTTCAATAAATCTGCGATTTATAGACATTTTTCAATAAATCTGCGATTTATAGACATTTTTCAATAAATCTGCGATTTATAGAAATTTTTCGATAAATCTGTGATTTATAGAAATTTTTCGATAAATCTGCGATTTATAGAAATTTTTCGATAAATCTGCGATTTATAGAAATTTTTCGATAAATCTGCGATTTATAGAAATTTTTCGATAAATCTGTGATTTATAGAAATTTTTCGATAAATCTGCGATTTATAGAAATTTTTCGATAAATCTGCGATTTATAGACATTTTTCGATAAATCTGCGATTTATAGAAATTTTTCGATAAATCTGCGATTTACAGACATTTTTCGATAAATCGCAGATTTATAGAAAATTTTCTGCGATTTATAGCTCTTGTTGTGAGAATGAAGCATCCAAGGAGAATACGATAAATCTGCGATTTATAGAAAATTTCGATAAATCTGCGATTTATAGAAAATTTTCGATAAATCTGCGATTTATAGAAAATTTTCGATAAATCTGCGATTTATAGAAAATTGTCGATAAATTTGCGATTTTCAATAAATCTGCGATTTATAGACATTTTTCAATAAATCTGCGATTTATAGACATTTTTCAATAAATCTGCGATTTATAGACATTTTTCAATAAATCTGCGATTTATAGACATTTTTCAATAAATCTGCGATTTATAGAAATTTTTCGATAAATCTGTGATTTATAGAAATTTTTCGATAAATCTGCGATTTATAGAAATTTTTCGATAAATCTGCGATTTATAGACATTTTTCGATAAATCTACGATTTATAAAAAATTTTCGATAAATCTGCGATTTATAGAAAAGTTTCTCTTTTACGTTACTTGTGAAACGTTAAACTTTAGCTCTTGTTGTGAGAATGAAGCATCCAAGGAGATTACGAAACAATGAGTTTTTGAAGTAAAGTAGAATTTTGCCTAAAATTTATTTTACATTTTTGAACAATTTTGTTGCTTTTTCTTCTTTTTTGTTTAGGTATATAAAAAATGTTTTCTTATGTTAAAAGTTTCAACATCTGTAATAACTTATTAAGACAAAGTTACCTGATTCCTTTTGTTTTCGTAACTTTATACCAGAATTTAGGTCATAATTTTAATTCTTTTTTTGGGTTTTGTTAAGTTTTATAAAAATTTTCCTAAAATTAATAGCTGACAAGGGATTTTTGAATAGAAATCATGTTAACATAAAAAGGAGGGATATTAAAAAGTAGTTTTGAAGGGGAAATGGGGTTGGTTAGAATATAGATAGGATTTTTTGCTAATGGTGTCTATTATTCGAATTTTTATTAAAAGTGAATTTCCGAAAAAAGTGCTTTCTGGTCTGAACAGTGGATCCTGTTAAGGCCCTTTACCATTTTCATAAATTTGTAAATTATTTTTAGAATTAAAACATCAATTTTGTCATTTTCCAAATAAAAGTATTGTTTTTGAATTCAAGTTATTATTTCATTTATTTCATTAAAGTTTATAATTTTTGTTCATTTAAATATTTTTGTTTTATTTTTAGTGCAAAATAAAAAGGCAAAAATGCAAATTATTTGAATTCGGTTATGTAACAATATATTTAGCATATTAATTGTCTTTATTTGTTATAATTTAACAAATAAAACAATGAATTCGATACAGATCGAAAAAGTTTTTTTTAATTCACATTTTATGTTGATTCCGTTGTATTTTCGAAAATTTCAAAATTTAATTCATATAAAATGTAAATAAGTTTAATTTTTTAATAAAAGAAAAAATATAATTAATTTGCATATTTTTCTATATTTTAAAATAATAAAAACTAATTTAATTTTATTCATTTATTTCCAAATGTTTCCGATATAAAATTGTTATACAGTTTTAGTGTTTACCCGGTGAGTGTTGCTGCTGAAACTTCGATAAATTCACTACAATGCACAGTGTTTCAAATGAAAAATTAAATGGAAATAAATCTGTAACTTCCCAACGGCTAATGCGATTTCAGATAGTATGAGTAGAAGTGTAGTCAGGTTTAACTTATGAGTTCGAACTTTGTTGTCCTAACGGGGATCGGTTTACATGGTCCTAAAATTGGTCACCTTGGGCCATAAAAATTATTGTAACGATTCAGATTCCTTATATTAGAATGAGTGGATTCTGCTAGTGAAAACCTACTAAAAAGTCGTCCTATGGATAGGCTTTCTTTTATAGTTTAGGAGATATTTAGTTTCAAAAATTAAATAAAATTATTTTTTAATCGATCTTGGCGAAGTTTTTACGCTATAGCGGTTCAAAATTTGATCCGATTTTTTTCAAGTATATTTTTTTTTTATTCATTAAGAAGTTATGTCAAGATTTTGCAAAGGAAACATTTTGCAAATATCTTCATGATATTAAAAGTTATAAACATTTATACCTAAATTTTAATTTAAAAAAAATCGGGTTTTTCCCAGATTTTTTGGTAAAAATATTAGTTACACTCTTTTTTAATTATAAACAAGTAAGAATGCTATATTCAGCTATGCCGAATTTTCACTACCCTACACCACGTGCGTGTAAGTAAATATTTAATGTTTCGTACATACACACTCACACATGCACTCGCAAACGTATATAATATATAACCGTTTTTCTTAAATGCACCACAGAAATAGACTTAATGATTCATAAATTGGGTTACAACTTTCTCTAATTTCTGGATTACTTTCTTAAATTGGAGTACTGAAATTTTAAAAAATCAGCTCTTTGTTAATTCTATTTGTGTAACTGGTTATTGTCTTTTTTGAAATAAATAACTATACAAAATCTAATTCAGATATAAGGAATCTGGAATGTTTTGAATATAAATTTAAGGAATTTTGACTTATAAGGCTTTAATAATCTTTTTTTAATACGGCCGATTATGTTTTCGTTTTTGGTATTAATTGAATAAACTTTACGGCCAAGTATTCACAGAAATTCCCCATGGAATTTAAGTCCAGATGGCATAACGGCGCTTAAAGGAATATGCATCAGTGTAGACGGAGATCAATAAAATTAAAAAAAAAACTTTCGATTTAAAGAAAATTTTCGATATCTGACAACAATTTTTAAAAATAAAGTATTCGTATCATACTCAATGTGTCCAAATGGGTCAAAATTTTACATTGATTTAATTATCTCTTAAACTATAGAAGATATTCCATATTTTATGTAGAGAATTATAAGAGGTAATTTTCTTCAATCAAATCATAAATAGAATTTCGGCGGTTTTCGAGGTGAACAACTTTGGAGGTCCATTTCTAGTCTTCAGAACGGATTAGGAGCATGCCCTTCCCTAAATCAAGTGGAAAACACTTCCAAATGCCCATAGTAAATTTTCGTCAAAAAACCTTCAGTAGTTCCAAAGTTACAGAATTATCTCCAAAAAATAATTTTGATACCATATTTTAAGACAGTATGCGTTAAGTGCTGAATCAGGAAGGTATTGACTTGATTCTCTTGCTGATAATTCTATTTTTCAAACATACAAACACACACTCATTTATATATATTTATGAATATGAAATATATATTTAATTATATAATTTTATTTTAGTTACTATTTACTTTCATATGCGGCAAAATTATGTAAATTTTATGAAAAATAATTATAAAATTTTGGTAAAATAACTAAAATAAAGAGAATCATCATTTTTATTATAAAATTTATTTTAGTGACTCTAATAGAGAGAAATATATTTGAACAGAAATTTAAATAATAATTAATGATTTTTCTTAAATTCCCTCAACTAAAACAAGTTAAAGTGTTAAATTCGGCCGTGTCGAATTTTCTATACCCTTCACTTTTGCTTTTAGGGATTTTTTTAAACAACAGACTTAACATTTAACGTTAAGTCCCTGTTATAAATATGCTTTCATAATAGAGGAAGGACAAAATGACAGCCGTTATTCTGTCATCGCCCAATATTCTCTAGAGCGCTCAATATGCATGCAAAATTGTATTCAGATCATGAGTTACTTTCGCTCTCACTAAAAATATAAAAAAATATATTCGAGGAAAAAATTAAAAATCAGTCAGTGCCATAACCAAGTCCACAAGTCTCATAGGGGATTAAAAATATAGAAAAATATGTTTTTGCCTATAACTTCGGAACTAATGGTCTGATTAATTTCAATTAAAGTAATTGAAATTCGACTGTAAAAAATTAAGTCTCCAAGTCTTATTTTTCAAAAAATAGGACAAATCCGAAAAAAGCGTATGAGTTACCTTCAGTTTTTTACTAATATCTGCGATATTTATGAATCAATTTCTCTGAATTTCAATAGCAAATTCTCGAAATCATTTGATATACATAACGTTTGATATACATAACGGATATGCCAACTTTAGGACGACTTCATAAAATTGATTTAAACCGACAGATGGAAATACCTCAATCAATTTCTACCTTTTTCATACCGATCCAAAGTATATATACTTTTAGGGGTCTAAGTCGAAACTTGTGGAAATTATAAACAGAATGACAAACTAATATATATACCCTACTGACCTAGTCAGGGTGAAGGGTATAAACACGCTAAGTGTCAACATTTCTTTATGTCATAATAATTAATATTTAATTACATTGGCAACCTTTACTTTGTTTATTAATTAAAAAGCATTTTACTGCTTTTTTCTTTCACCTCTTTCACACTCTGTCCCTCTCACTCTCTCTCTCTCACTCGGGTTTTCTATTTAGTTTAATTTGTGATTTCGGTCATTGAACTCGTGTAAGTGAATAAAAGAATAAACAAATCGATAAAATTGTAATTTAATATTAAATTAATGTTATTTTAATTAAAGTGTTTTTTTCTAATTAAGTGTTTTTCTTCATAAAAACGAAAAAGTTGACAGCAGAAAAAGTGTGAAATTAATAGAAAATTCATAACAAAATTGCAAATCATTAGCAGAGTCATGTAAGCAGCGCTGCTGCAGTGCTCTCGTCTCTGCCTCTGTTTCTCACTCGCTCTTTCTCTCTGCCGCTGTTTGACTTTCTTTGTGTTGTTATTGTTTTTAATAAATCGAGAAAATAAATATGCAAAATTCATTAAAGTGTTTTTGTTTTCTTTTACTTCTTTTACTAAATAAATAATTTTATTGTGTGATTTTTTTATTTACAGTTACATTTTTATGTAAAAGAGAGGGGGAGTGAGAGAATGTGTGATAAATTTAAATTAGTGTAAAATATAAGTAAAAAATACATAAATCAATGTTGTAAATTAATAAAAGTAATTGGAAAATAATTAAAGTTTATTTTTAAGTCGTCACTGAAAAGAAGCTAAAATTCGTAGGTAAGAATTTATTAGCGAACTTAATTTATAAATTACACAATAAATTAAAGGAAGAGAAAAGATCTACAGAATATAAAAATCATAGTCTGTGGACTATAGAATCTATAGTCTATGGACTATAGAATCTATAGTCTATGGACTATAGAATCTATATAGTCTATGGACTATAGAATCTCTATAGTCTATGGACTATAGAATCTCTATAGTCTATGGACTATAGAATCTCTATAGTCTATGGACTATAGAATCTCTATAGTCTATGGACTATAGAATCTCTATAGTCTATGGACTATAGAATCTCTATAGTCTATGGACTATAGAATCTCTATAGTCTATGGACTATAGAATCTCTATAGTCTATGGACTATAGAATCTCTATAGTCTATGGACTATAGAATCTCTATAGTCTATGGACTATAGAATCTCTATAGTCTATGGACTATAGAATCTCTATAGTCTATGGACTATAGAATCTCTATAGTCTATGGACTATAGAATCTCTATAGTCTATGGACTATAGAATCTCTATAGTCTATGGACTATAGAATCTCTATAGTCTATGGACTATAGAATCTCTATAGTCTATGGACTATAGAATCTCTATAGTCTATGGACTATAGAATCTCTATAGTCTATGGACTATAGAATCTATAGTCTATGGACTATAGAATCTCTATAGTCTATGGACTATAGAATCTATAGTCTATGGACTATAGAATCTATAGTCTATGGACTATAGAATCTATAGTCTATGGACTATAGAATCTATAGTCTATGGACTATAGAATCTATAGTCTATGGACTATAGAATCTATAGTCTATGGACTATAGAATCTATAGTCTATGGACTATAGAATCTATAGTCTATGGACTATAGAATCTATAGTCTATGGACTATAGAATCTATAGTCTATGGACTATAGAATCTATAGTCTATGGACTATAGAATCTATAGTCTATGGACTATAGAATCTATAGTCTATGGACTATAGAATCTATAGTCTATGGACTATAGAATCTATAGTCTATGGACTATAGAATCTATAGTCTATGGACTATAGAATCTATAGTCTATGGACTATAGAATCTATAGTCTATGGACTATAGAATCTATAGTTTATGGACTATAGAATCTCTATAGTCTATGGACTATAGAATCTCTATAGTCTATGGACTATAGAATCTCTATAGTCTATGGACTATAGAATCTCTATAGTCTATGGACTATAGAATCTCTATAGTCTATGGACTATAGAATCTCTATAGTCTATGGACTATAGAATCTCTATAGTCTATGGACTATAGAATCTCTATAGTCTATGGACTATAGAATCTCTATAGTCTATGGACTATAGAATCTCTATAGTCTATGGACTATAGAATCTCTATAGTCTATGGACTATAGAATCTCTATAGTCTATGGACAATAGAATCTATAGTCTATGGACTATAGAATCTATAGTCTATGGACTATAGAATCTATAGCCTATGGACTATAGAATCTATAGTCTATGGACTATAGAATCTATAGCCTATGGACTATAGAATCTATAGTCTATGGACTATAGAATCTATAGTCTATGGACTATAGAATCTATAGTCTATGGACTATAGAATCTATAGTCTATGGACTATAGAATCTATAGTCTATGGACTATAGAATCCATAGTCTATGGACTATAGAATCTATAGTCTATGGACTATAGAATCTACAGTCTATGGACTATAGAATCTATAGTCTATGGACTATAGAATCTATAGTCTATGGACTATAGAATCTATAGTCTATGGACTATAGAATCTATAGTCTATGGACTATAGAATCTATAGTCTATGGACTATAGAATCTATAGTCTATGGACTATAGAATCTATAGTCTATGGACTATAGAATCTATAGTCTATGGACTATAGAATCTATAGTCTATGGACTATAGAATCTATAGTCTATGGACTATAGAATCTATAGTCTATGGACTATAGAATCTATAGTCTATGGACTATAGAATCTATAGTCTATGGACTATAGAATCTATAGTCTATGGACTATAGAATCTATAGTCTATGGACTATAGAATCTATAGTCTATGGACTATAGAATCTATAGTTTATGGACTATAGAATCTATAGTCTATGGACTATAGAATCAAATCAAGATAAATATAAGCAAAAAGAAGGTTTACAAGAGTCGGGCCATTATTTCTTCTAGCTACCATATATCGTCCAAAGAGAAAAATCCTTTTGGAACGGAATAAGCCCACATGCATGTTAGTGCCATTAAAAGATAAAATTCAGGGTGGTTCGTTAAATTTTTGGTAGCTACAACTTATAACTAACAATGTGGTGTAGGGTATTAAATAGTCAATCTTAAACGACTTTAACTTCTTACTTGTTTTCTTTGTAAGTGTTGCCAACTTGCTACAAATATCACTATGACATCTTTCTGTCCAAATTGGAATACAATTATTTTTACTGCCATTTAAGGCTTAAATGAAATGAAATTATTCTCTTAATTTATTTTGGCCTTTAATTCGTTCTCAATTTAATAAATCCTTTTTATTATGAATTTCAAAAGTAATTTTTATATTTTAAACATTCAATTCATTTCATTTATGACATTTTCTTTACATTCTACTTTGATTTTTTTCTTATTTTCCGCTTTTTTTGTGATACAGACACTTTTGTTAAAGAAAAAAAGAGCAATTAAAATCACGTCCTACCAAAAAAACGATCCTTTCAGTTATGCTGGTATGTAATTAAAAGGACATAAAAACAACAGTAATTTGTATAAAAATTTATAAAGAAGAAGAAAAAAATTAAAATAAATTAAAAAATACAAAAAAGAAGAAAAAGAAGAAGAAAAAACTTAAGAAATGTAAAATATTTCATGTTACGAAGTGCAGGCGTTTTTCTTATAAATAAATTTGTATGTAAATTATTACACATATTTACACACAAACACATACAAACTTACTTGTAGTTTTGGCAAAAATGCAGGTAAATTTTAAATATTTTTAAAAGAAAATTTATCGTAACGAAAGTATATGAATTAAGTAAAAACGTTTTAGTCGGTCAAGTCCGACTATTTAATACCCTACACAATGTTGTTCATTAAAAATGGTAATTACGAGAAACAAATAAATGACCTTCGTATAATTTGGCTTTCTGATTGATTCTTTAGTGTCACGTTAAAATTAAAGTGAAATTCTCGATTTAAAGAAAATTTTCGATAAATTCTCGATTTAAAGAAAATTTTCGATAAATTCTCGATTTATAGAAAATTTTCGATAAATTCTCGATTTATAGAAAATTTTCGGTAAATTCTCGATTTATAGAAAATTTTCGATAAATTCTCGATTTATAGAAAATTTTCGATAAATTCTCGATTTATAGAAAATTTTCGATAAATTCTCGATTTATAGAAAATTTTCGATAAATTCTCGATTTATAGAAAATTTTCGATAAATTCTCGATTTATAGAAAATTTTCGATAAATTCTCGATTTATAGAAAATTTTCGATAAATTCTCGATTTATAGAAAATTTTCGATAAATTTTCGATTTATAGAAAATTTTCGATAAATTTTCGATTTATAGAAAATTTTCGATAAATTCTCTTTTTATAGAATATTTTCGATAAATTCTCGATTTATAGAAAATTTTCGATAAATTCTCGATTTATAGAAAATTTTCGATAAATTCTCGATTTATAGAAAATTATTGATAAATTCTCGATTTATAGAAAATTTTCGATAAATTCTCGATTTATAGAAAATTTTCGATAAATTCTCGATTTATAGAAAATTTTCGATAAATTCTCGATTTATAGAAAATTTTCGATAAATTCTCGATTTATAGAAAATTTTCGATAAATTCTCGATTTATAGAAAATTTTCGATAAATTCTCGCTTTATAGAAAATTTTCCTTAAATTCTCGATTTATGGAAAATTTTCCTTAAATTCTCGATTTATGGAAAATTTTCGATAAATTCTCGATTTATAGAAAATTTTCGATAAATTCTCGATTTATAGAAAATTTTCGATAAATTCTCGATTTATAGAAAATCTTCGATAAATTCTCGATTTATAGAAAATCTTCGATAAATTCTCGATTTATAGAAAATCTTCGATAAATTCTCGATTTATAGAAAATCTTCGATAAATTCTCGATTTATAGAAAATCTTCGATAAATTCTCGATTTATAGAAAATTTTCGATTTATAGATAGTTTCTCGATAAATTCTCGATTTATAGATAGTTTCTCGATAAATTCTCGATTTATAGATAGTTTCTCGATAAATTCTCGATTTATAGATAGTTTCTCGATAAATTCTCGATTTATAGAAAATTTTCGATAAATTCTCGATTTATAGAAAATTTTCGATAAATTCTCGATTTATAGAAAATTTTCGATAAATTCTCGATTTATAGAAAATTTTCGATAAATTCTCGATTTATAGAAAATTTTCGATAAATTCTCGATTTATGGAAAATTTTCGATAAATTCTCGATTTATAGAAAATTTTCGATAAATTCTCGATTTATAGAAAATTTTCGATAAATTCTCGATTTATAGAAAATTTTCGATAAATTCTCGATTTATAGAAAATTTTCGATAAATTCTCGATTTATAGAAAATTTTCGATAAATTCTCGATTTATAGAAAATTTTCGATAAATTCTCGATTTATAGAAAATTTTCGATAAATTCTCGATTTATAGAAAATTTTCGATAAATTCTCGATTTATAGAAAATTTTCGATAAATTCTCGATTTATAGAAAATTTTCGATAAATTCTCGATTTATAGAAAATTTTCGATAAATTCTCGATTTATAGAAAATTTTCGATAAATTCTCGATTTATAGAAAATTTTCGATAAATTCTCGATTTATAGAAAATTTTCGATAAATTCTCGATTTATAGAAAATTTTCGATAAATTCTCGATTTATAGAAAATTTTCGATAAATTCTCGATTTATAGAAAATTTTCGATAAATTCTCGATTTATAGAAAATTTTCGATAAATTCTCGATTTATAGAAAATTTTCGATAAATTCTCGATTTATAGAAAATTTTCGATAAATTCTCGATTTATAGAAAATTTTCGATAAATTCTCGATTTATAGAAAATTTTCGATAAATTCTCGATTTATAGAAAATTTTCGATAAATTCTCGATTTATAGGAAATTTTCGATAAAATCTCGATTTATAGAAAATCTTCGATAAATTCTCGATTTATAGTAAATCTTCGATATATTCTCGATTTATAGGAAATTTTCGATAAAATCTCGATTTATAGAAAATCTTCGATAAATTCTCGATTTATAGTAAATCTTCGATATATTCTCGATTTATAGGAAATTTTCGATAAAATCTCGATTTATAGAAAATCTTCGATAAATTCTCGATTTATAGTAAATCTTCGATATATTCTCGATTTATAGAAAATTTTCGATAAATTCTCGATTTATAGAAAATCTTCGATAAATTCTCGATTTATAGTAAATCTTCGATATATTCTCGATTTATAGAAAATTTTCGATAAATTCTCGATTTATAGAAAATTTTCGATAAATTCTCGATTTATAGGAAATTTTCGAAAATGAATTTTTTTGAGGTGTTTTATGGGAGGTACACAAAATTATGGACCGACCCTTATATAGCTTTGTACATCGATTTTTGCTTATGTGTAATCTTATTTGACCACTTTCTAATTGTTGTTACAACAATAACGTACATGTGAGATTTATGCCCTTCAAAGTGATATTTTAAAGGGGGGCATTTATGGGTCCTACGAGAAGTAATGGACCGACCCTCGGTTAATTCATATAATTTTTCAATACTATAAGACTAATTTCCGCCAAATTTTGTTAAAATAGCTTTATATTTAGGACGTTTATGAGCTTAAAAGTTCGTTCTGGGAGGACACTTATATGGGAGGTATCAGAAATATTGGACCAAACATGGCCAATTTCTATAAGTTTTGTCCTTGGGTCAAAATAATATGCATCAAATTTCATCAAAATATCTCAAAAACTGCAACCTGTAGAATGTTTATAACATTTACATGGACAGTCAGCCGACAGGAATGACGGACAGGTATCGCTAAGTCGTTTCAGGGTCGAATGGATATTTTACCATTTTTTCTATATGTTTCACAACTCAGCACAAATGAATAATAGCCCAAACATCTATGGTGGTGTAGGGTATAAAAAGAGAGGGAACGTTTTTTTTATAAATTTGAAAGTTTTAAATTTTGAATTTATGTGATTTTTGCAAAAATAACAAGAATTGTAATAAACCTCTTTAGTTATGCTTTAGAAAAAAATTAATTAATTTTCGTTTTCTCTATAATACAAATGTTTGGTCACCTTAATTTATAGTAATTATTCCTGTACTTCATTTGGAGAAGCCCCAAAAACAAAAACTCCCTCACACACATGTTCATAAATTACAGTCAGTTAAAGGAAAAAGGATAATTTATTAAATTTTTCTCAGTTTTTTATATACAAATTAATGCACACTCACACATATGAAGAACTGTATGTGTGAGTGTGTTTGATACTTCTGGCAAAACACCAAAATAAAGAGCGAGAGTGAAATTGCACAAAATCAATGACTAATTAAATACACTAAAATTATACTAAAAAGGACATTTAAACCAAATTTTCTTTAGAAGCAAAAAAAAAATCCCATAAAAAGGAAATTTAAAGTAAATTTAAATATTTAATTTAAGGAAATTTTCATATAAAAATTAAATTTAAAGAAACTTTTTTTTAAAAGAATAAATTTAAAGAACATTTTCGATAAATTCTCGATTTATCGAAATTTTTCGATAAATTCTTTTTCGATAAATTCTCGATTTACCGAAATTTTTCGATAATTCTCGATTTATAGAAAATTTTCAATAAATCCTCGATTTATGGAAATTTTACGATAAATCCTCGACTTAATGAAAATTTTCGATAAATACTCGATTTATGGAAAATTTTCGATAAATCCTCAATTTATGGAAATTTTACGATAAATCCTCGATTTATGGAAAATTTTCGATTAATCCTCGATTTATGGAAAATTTTCGATTAATCCTCGATTTATGGAAAATTTTCGATTAATCCTCGATTTATGGAAAATTTTCGATTAATCCTCGATTTATGGAAAATTTTCGATAAATTCTCGATTTATGGAAAATTTTCGATAAATTCTCGATTTATGGAAAATTTTCGATAAATTCTCGATTTATGGAAAATTTTCGATAAATCCTCGATTTATGGAAAATTTCCGATAAATCCTCGATTTATGGAAAATTTTCGATAAATCCTCGATTTATGGAAAATTTTCGATAAATCCTCGATTTATGGAAAATTTTCGATAAATCCTCGATTTATGGAAAATTTTCGATAAATCCTCGATTAATGGAAAATTTTCGATAAATCCTCGATTTATGGAAAATTTTCGATAAATCCTCGATTTATGGAAAATTTTCGATAAATCCTCGATTTATGGAAAATTTTTGATAAATCCTCGATTTATGGAAAATTTTCGATAAATCCTCGATTTATGGAAAATTTTCGATAAATCCTCGATTTATGGAAAATTTTCGATAAATCCTCGATTTATGGAAAATTTTCGATAAATCCTCGATTTATGGAAAATTTTCGATAAATCCTCGATTTATGGAAAATTTTCGATAAATCCTCGATTTCGAATTTTAATTGACAAATTTCGATTTAATGAGAATCGATCATACTTTGTGTAGCGTAAATAAATGAAGAGATGTTTTTCGTTTTTATATATTTTGTAAATATTTCTGTACATTATTGTATCATGTATTAAGGTAAAATTACATAGTTGTACTGTGTCATTTTACAGGTAAAATACTGAATGGACATGAATGAACAAATGCATATAATTGCAGATAAATAAATAAATATTTCTGTCATTTTCTTTAGGCCTTAAATTGTTCTGGTAATGTTGGCATTAAATTTGCAGAACAGAAAATTAAATGAAAAATAACTCTTATAAGAGATTGAACTTAAAAAAATAATAATTTAAATTCTAAGGATCTTTAAAAACAAGCAATAATTCTAATGTTTAAGTCCTTAAAGACCAAATAATTTGTTAAGGACTTTATTTAAGGTGCAGATTCATTTAAGTTTTGTTTATGAAAAAGGACTGGAAGGGAGATTTGAGCAATTCTAATATTATTCTATCTTTTTTGTTTACTGCATTTTATCCCTTTCTACTCTTTTTACAGTGTTTATGTAAATTTAACTACATTTTAATTTATGCATTTTTGTTTATTTAGTTTAATATTTTCTTTTGGACTATAATTTTAAATAGACATTCAAATTTCCCCTGGCACTTTTTCTGTGTTTCTCTGTTTATTTTTTAATAATTTTAGCTTTAAATGACCTTGAATATTTTCTTTTTCGCTTTTTTCTGCTGTGTCTCTTCTTTGTTTCCCCTGGGGTGTTTGGCATAAGAATAACTTAGTTTACGGTCGTTTTTTTTACAATGAACAGAAATCATATTTATAAAATTACATGTATAAAATGTAATGGAATTCCGTCCTAATATGAAAAAGATGTATATTTCGCTTAATACCCTACACCACCGTAGGTGATTGGGGTATTATGTGTTATGTTTGTAACATACAGAAAGAATGATATATAGATAATTTTGGACTCAGAATCCGTCTGTCTGTCCGTTTGGCTGGTTGTCCATGTAAAGTTGTGAAGACTCTACAGGACGTAATTTATGAGAAATCTTGAAGGAATTTAATTCATATTATTATATTGGCCCAAGGACGAAGCCTTTTGAAATTGACCATGTTCGGTCTAATATTTCAAGTACCTCCTATATAAATGTCCTCCTGGAATGAGGTCTTAGACTCATAAAAGTCCTAAATATTAAGCGATTTTAATAAAGTTTGGCAGAATTAAGTCTTATAAGTTATTTATAACGATATATCAAATTATTCGAGGGTCTGCTTATTGCTTCTCTAGGTCCCATACAAGCCGCCTTCAAACTATCACTTTGAAGGGCGCAAATCAAATTAAGATAAATATAAGTAGAATTTTATGCTCAAAATTTATACGAGGGTCCATAATTTCGTTTAGCTCATTAATTGCACATAAATGTTGGCGTCACACTTAAGAATAAATCAGAAAATCAAATTATACGAGTGTCGTTCATTTGTTGTTCGTAACTAACATTTTATAACCAATAATGTGGTGTAGGGAATTAGGTAGTCGGGCTTGACCGACTGTAACGTTCTTACTTGTCTTGTTTTTTCGTTTTTGAATTGAAACAGACAGTTAAATTATATTTTGAGAATCATCATGAATTTTCAAGGACCTTGTGATGAATAAAAAACTTTGATACTTTTCTCATTTTTAATTTAGATAAAAAATGGATTAAATTTCACAAAAAAAGTTTTTAAAATAAATATTTAAAGTTATATTTTGTTTTTCACCAAAATAATTAAACTTTATTTTCAGACAAATTGCATGTGACTATTATTTCAGAATTTCAATCACTTTAAACATCAAACTTGACCTTTTCATCTTGTTCTTTATACTCATTTTCTTTTTGGCAACTTTTCCCTTAATTTCTCCTAAATATCTAACAATATTCATATTAAAATTTGTTTAGAACTTTATTTATATTTATAACATTATTTCTTTCATTTTTGTTATTTTAAGGTTTTCAATATTGAATTATAACACAAAACCAATATATTGTGGTGATATGCCAAAAAAGACTTTAATATTTTGTAAGGACGACGAAAACTTAATTTCAACATTTCAATCGCAGTTGTTGGTGCATTTCAAGGTAAAAAGAATTTAATTAAATTTAAAAAGGCATTAAAGTGATTTATTCAATAGACATTTAAGATTTTATATGAATAACAAAATTTGGTGTTTTGTAGCTAAAACACTGACAAAAATGTAATTCAGACATTAAATGAATTATGATTTTTTATGACACTGAGATTTAGATGTAAATTTGTGATCTTATTCATCACATCAAAGCAATGAAATAATAACATATTAGTTAAGAGAATTTGACATAAATTTGTGATTTTTAGGAAATTTTTGATAAATTATCGATTTATGGAAAATTTTCGATAAATTATCGATTTATGGAAAATTTTCGATAAATTCTCGATTTATGGAAAATTTTCGATAAATTCTCGATTTATGGAAAATTTTCGATAAATTCTCGATTTATGGCAAACTTTTGATAAATTCCCGATTTATAGAAAATTTTCGATAAATTATCGATTTATGGAAAATTTTCGATAAATTCTCGATTTATGGAAAATTTTCGATAAATTCTCGATTTATGGAAAACTTTCGATAAATACTCGATTTATGGAAAACTTTCGATAAACTCTCGATTTATGGTAATTTTCGAAAAATTCTCGATTTATGGAAAATTTTGGATAAATTCTCGATTTATGGAAAATTTTCAATAAATTCTCGATTTATGGAAAATTTTCAATAAATTCTCGATTTATGGAAAATTTTCAATAAATTCTCGATTTATGGAAAATTTTCAATAAATTCTCGATTTATGGAAAATTTTCAATAAATTCTCGATTTATGGAAAATTTTCGAAAAATTCTTGATTTATGAAAAATTTTCGATAAATTCTCGATTTATGGACAATTTTCGATAAATTCTCGATTTATGGCAAACTTTCGATAAATTCCCGTTTTATGGAAAATTTTCGATAAATTCTCGATTTATGGAAAATTTTCGATAAATTCTCGATTTATGGAAAATTTTCGATAAATTCTCGATTTATGGAAAATTTTCGATAAATTCTCGATTTATGGAAAATTTTCGATAAATTCTCGATTTATGGAAAATTTTCGATAAATTCTCGATTTATGGAAAAATTTCGATAAATTCTCGATTTATGGAAAAATTTCGATAAATTCTCGGTTTATGGAAAATTTTCGATAAATTCTCGATTTATAGAAAATTTTCGAAAAATTCTTGATTTATGGAAAAATTTCGATAAATTTGTGGAAATTTTTGATGAATTCGCCATATCTATAAAAATTGTGCTGCAATTGCATTAAGTTATCTATCTGTGGTATAAATAATATGTCTAACTTCTTTTGTCGCAAAACCAAATGGGTGGAATTAAGTGTAATTCTTTATGTGATTTGCTTTATATTTTCACTATCAAGCTGAACACATGAGATAAACTTATTTAGCATTAAATTTTACCACAAAATATAGAGAACCACTTTGTGAACATTTCTATGAAAAACGAGCAAAAAGGATGCATCATGTATGACTCTAATCAAATGAAAAACTCACACATACAAACACAAATACAAATTATCTTCAAAGAATTGAATAGAATTCTCGTTTTCGGCATCCAACAAAGAAAAGTGATAAAATATGATGAAAAACACTTTTGCAAAACGCCAAATATTTTACGAAATACAAACAAAAAGCACGAATTTCTTCATATAAGAAACATCACATACACACATTCACTCAAATAGACACAAATACATACATTCATATACTTCAACATATGAATATTATTGAAAGTCCTTGATAACATAAAAGAGAAAGAACTTTTTTTTTGAAAAAAAAAAAAAACATTTCAATTTACAGACAAATGAAAATGTTAGAAAGACAGCAACATGTTTTCTCCTCAAAATCACTTTATTTATTTTTTTCTGTATTTTATTTCATTTTAAATTTTATTTATTTGAAAGATGAAAACCTCCCTTTTTTCTGTTTGTAGTTGTACTCGTTTGTTTGTTTGTTTGTGACAAGCAGCCGGCAATTAAGTTAAATTCAATTAAATTTTATATTCAAAATTCAATTTAATTTGATTTTAAAACAAACGAAACAATTTTTATTTAATAAAATAGAGAAAACGACTCAAATTGAAATACTCAGGCATAAAATTATTTACATACAATCATACATTTACATACATGACACATGTCAACTATTACAATTATTTACATGTTTTATTTTTAGTTTTTTTTTCTTTTGTAGTTGTGAGAAGAACAAATAAAAGATTAAAATCACAGATCTGGGGGAAAACTTCAATATAGTCTAGATTTAAAGAAATATGAACATAAATTTGTGATTTACAGAAAATTTTACATAAATTTGCAATTTATAGAAAATTTTTCGATAAATTTGCGATTTATAGAAAATTTTTCGATAAATTTTATAGAAAATTTTCGATAAATTTGCAATTTATAGAAAACTTTTCGATAAATTTGCAATTTATAAAAAACTTTTCGATAAATTTGCAATTTATAAAAAACTTTTCGATAAATTTGCAATTTATAGAAAACTTTTCGATAAATTTGAGATTTATAGAAAATTTTTCGATAAATTTATAGAAAATTAGAAAATAAAAAATTTTTCGATAAATTTGCAATTTATAGAAAATTTTTCGATAAATTTGCAATTTATAGAAAATTTTTCGATAAATTTGCAATTTATAGAAAATTTTTCGATAAATTTGCAATTTATAGAAAATTTTTCGATAAATTTGCGATTTATCGAAAATTTTTCGATAAATTTGCGATTTATCGAAAATTTTTCGATAAATTTGCGATTTTACGAAAATTTTTCGATAAATTTGCAATTTATAGAAAATTTTTCGATAAATTTGCGATTTATAGAAAATTTTTCGATAAATTTGCGATTTGTAGAAAATTTTTCGATAAATTTGCGATTTGTAGAAAATTTTTCGATAAATTTGCGATTTATAGAAAATTTTTCGATAAATTTGCAATTTATAGAAAATTTTTCGATAAATTTGCAATTTATAGAAAATTTTTCGATAAATTTGCAATTTATAGAAAATTTTTCGATAAATTTTGCGATTTATAGAAAATTTTTCGATAAATTTGTTATTTAATCTCTTGTGTTCTTATTTTATAGAGAATTTGCAATGTTATCTTGTAATAGTGCTGGATTTATGTAATTGTGTAGGGGTTTTTTTCAAAATATCACTCTCATTTATATTTTCTTTTGTTTTTTTTTTCTTTATGTCAACTTCATTCCCATTTTTGTTTTGTTTTTTTTTTCATGTATTTTTCATTTGTTATTTCGTTCATTTCATAAAATATTCAACATCTCCGGTTCACTGCGTATATTTGTTTCCGCTTTACTCATTTTTTATGCATTTTAAACATTTGTCATTTTAGTTGTTTTTGCGTTTTTGTGTTTTTTTATTCCCCAAATAACAAAATGATTTTTTATTTTAAAAATTATTTTATCCGCCCCCGAAACAAACAATAGCAAATGTGGCAACATGATTTGGGTTTGGTCAACGTTATTAAAACTTTCCCTTCGGAAACCTCAAAAAATATTAATTTAAGTTTTTTTTTCTCTTCTATTTTCAGCTTCAGTTTTGTTCTTATTAAATTGTTTTTAAGTCTTTTATTAGAGTCGTTTTCCTTAAATTTTTAAAGTAACATTTTTGGCAATTCTTCTCTATGATTTTTTGTATTTTTACTTGAAAATGTATTTTATTGTATTTTTTGCTGTTTTTCACTTTAATGTCCAAACATGGATTTTTAGTTATTTTCATGTCATTTCCTCTATATTTTACTGCAGTTTTTCTTATTTTTTAATTTTTTTTGCTCCAATAATTTTTTAGTTTTCTTTAAATACAAGTTACATAATTGGAGATTATGGCAAAATTTAGTATAAAGTAAAAATTCTTGACTTTTTTTAAATTGACTGTATTCTAGTGGTTGAATTTTTGTCACTTTATGAGATCCTTTAAAATTAAGTAAATTCAACTTTATTTATTAAATTTTAATACTAATAAAATTTAAATGATCTTGTTTGCTTTAATTTCCTCTTTTTAGCTTATTTCTACAATTTTGCTCTTTTTCGTAATTTTTCCATTTACATCTGCCTGATTTTTTATTCACTGGCTTTTTATTAGTATTTGACACTCAATACTTTGTCGTTTGCCAATTTTTTCCCTTTGAATTTTTTTCCTTTCAAAGATTTTTTTTTTTTGTATTTTTGCAATTATTCTCCTTTTTCATAAAATGCCTTCAAAAACATATTTAAAGCTTGGCTGCGTATTTACAGAAATGACGTCTATTTATTAAAAAATACTCTAAACTTAAGCATTTTATTTAAGAGACCAAAGGAAATAATATTTTAATATAATTTCTAAAGTCGTAAATCTTCGTTGAAAGGTGCCAACAAAATGTCTCCGAAATATTATTAAATTTTTAGATATTGACTAAAATTCATTCACTAAGCAAAAAAAAAAAAAAAATAATAAATTTAATTGTGTCAAATAAAATGAAAATTATAGATTAATTTTTTCGATAAATTCTCGATTTATAGAAAATTTTCGATAAATTCTCGATTTATTTTCGATAAATTTTCGATTTATCGGAAATTTTCAATAAATTCTCGATTTATCGGAAATTTTCGATAAATTCTCGATTTATCGGAAAATTTCAATAAATTCTCGATTTATCGGAAATTTTCAATAAATTCTCGATTTATCGGAAAATTTCGATAAGTTCTCGATCTATCGGAAATTTTCGATAACTTCTCGATTTATCGGAAATTTTCGATAAATTCTCGATTTATCGGAAATTTTCGATAAATTCTCGATTTATCGGAAATTTTCGATAAATTCTCGATTTATCGGAAATTTTCGATAAATTCTCGATTTATAGAAAATTTTCCTTAAATTCTCGATTTATGGAAAATTTTCGATAAATTCTCGATTTATAGAAAATTTTCGATAAATTCTCGATTTATAGAAAATTTTCGATAAATTCTCGATTTATAGAAAATTTTCGATAAATTCTCGATTTATAGAAAATTTTCGATAAATTCTCGATTTATAGAAAATTTTCGATAAATTCTCGATTTATAGAAAATTTTCGATAAATTCTCGATTTATAGAAAATTTTCGATAAATTCTCGATTTATAGAAAATTTTCGATAAATTCTCGATTTATAGAAAATTTTCGATAAATTCTCAATTTATAGAAAATTTTCGATAAATTCTCAATTTATAGAAAATTTTCGATAAATTCTCGATTTATAGAAAATTTTCGATAAATTCTCGATTTATAGAAAATTTTCGATAAATTCTCGATTTATAGAAAATTTTCGATAAATTCTCGATTTATAGAAAATTTTCGATAAATTCTCGATTTATAGAAAATTTTCGATAAATTCTCGATTTATAGAAAATTTGCGATAAATTCTTGAGATATAGAAAATTTTCGATAAATTCTTGATTTATAGAAAATTTTCGATAAATTCTTGAGATATAGAAAATTTTCCATAAATTCTTGATTTATAGAAAATTTTCGAAAAATTCTCGATTTATAGAAAATTTTTGATAAATTCTTGATTTATAGAAAATTTTCGATAAATTCTTGATTTATAGAAAATCTTCGATAAATTTGTGATTTATAGAAAATTTTCGATAAATTTGTGATTTATAGAAAATTTTCGATAAATTTGTGATTTATAGAAAATTTTCGATAAATTTCTGATTTATAGAAAATTTTCGATAAATTTGTGATCTATGAAATTTTTTTGCGAAATCTGCAATTAAGAAAAAATTTTTATTAAATTCTCTCTCTTTGTATAAAAGAATCATTACATTAAAAAATAAATTAAATAAAGTTGTGTAGTGTAAAACTAATAATAATTAAATGATTTCATCTTGAATAAAAAACAAAGTAAAATTATTTCTAAATTGAAACTGAATTTACAAGAATTTCAATTATAAAAAAAAACATTCTTTTTTATATTTTCCTCTTTTTCCTTTTACTGCTACTTGTTCGATAACAATGCAAATTTTAGAAAGAAACTTTAAACAAAAACATCAGAAAAAAAGAACTTGAAAGAATAAAAGAAATAATTGAAAAGAAGTGCTTTGAAGGGAAAGTTGTTGTAGACTATAAATTATATGCAAATCAATAAGACACCTGAGGCCTCCATTATGGACTTGAATTGTACTCATATTATATTTTGTAATAGAACATTTAAAAATTAGGGAGAGATGGGGAAGACAATGAAATATTTGTAGATTCAAAAATTTGTGGTCATAATGACATTAACTTGAAGAAATAGAGCACAACTAAGAAATTATGGTGTCAGATTTTCTTTTTGTTATATATTTTGAACCTCCCTAATGATGGTCCTGTGCTGTATTGATAATGACATAAAAAGAAACTAAATTACTGCAATACAAATTGAACCTTGTAAAAATGTTAAAAATATCTTTTATAATTTATATTTTTAATAAAAATGTATATATTTTTATATGCATGAGGTATGTGTGGGTGTATGTTTGTACGTATGTGTGTAGCTTGTACTTATAAAAATAAATAAATTGTTACATAAGTTTATTTTGGTAACAAAAATATCAAGGGAATTTGAAACTTATCGAAAAAAGAACTGCATAAATTAAAATATAAAAATGTTATTTTTTCTGGAAAAAAATATTTGTAATAAATTTTATTTTCAATTTAATTAAATTTTCGATAAATTCTAGATTTATAAAAGATTTTCGATAAATTCTCGATTTAAAGAAAATTTTCGATAAATTCTCGATTTGTAGAAAATTTCGATAAATTCTCGATTTATAGAATAATTTCGATAAATTTTTGATTTAAAGAAAATTTTCGATAAATTCTCGATTTATAGAATAATTTCGATGAATTCTCTATTTATAGAATAATTTCGATAAATTCTCGATTTATCGGAAATTTTCGATAAATTCTCGATTTATCGGAAATTTTCGATAAATTCTCGATTTATCGGAAATTTTCGATAAATTCTCGATTTATCGGAAATTTTCGATAAATTCTCGATTTATCGGAAAATTTCGATAAATACTCGATTTATAGAAAATTTTCGATCAATTCTCGATTTATAGAAAATTTTCGATAAATACTCACTTTATAGAGAATAAATATAAATTCTCGATTTATAGAATAATTTCGATAAATTCTCGATTTATAGAATAATTTCGATAAATTCTCGATTTATAGAATAATTTCGATAAATACTCGATTTATAGAAAATTTTCGATCTATTCTAGATTTATAGAAAAATTTCGATAAATTCTCGATTTATGGAACAATTTCGATAAATTCTCGATTTATAGAATAATTTCGATAAATTCTCGATTTATAGAAAATTTTCGATAAATTCTCGATTTATAGAATAATTCCGATAAATTCTCAATTTATAGAAAATTTTCGATAAATTCTCGATTTATAGAATAATTCCGATAAATTCTCGTTTTATAGATTTTTTTCGATAAATTTATAATTTAATTTGACTAAGTACGTATTGCAAAATGTTATAGAATAATTTTGTTTAATTTCAATAAATTGGAAATTTTTTTTCGTTGTTTTGAAATTTTAGATATCGGTTAATGTATTTTTCTTTCGTTTGACCGATATTGGTTCGGACGTTAAAATTTTTGTATTTGTTTTATAAAGAAATCTTAACGTGAATGTAAACCAAATCCGGATGAGCATAAGGCGAAGACTTGCCCTTTCTAAAGAATTAGCAAATAAAAATAATATTAAAAAATAATAATATAATATCAATTTTGAGGGTCTCTGACTACGCCTCTATCCAGATAGGAGTCCGTTATTCTCAAAATCAACACTATAGCCCTAAGCATGAGAAATTAACGGTTCAAAAGTTACAGAATTTTTCAAGAAAATCGATTTCTAAACACTGTACACCGTGCATCTTTAATTTGTTAAAGATGCCTCGACCTCACTACTTTTGTCTATTCAGTGTGTTTTGCTAAATCATAAGTATTTTCCCCATATTTATTCTAATAAATTCCTTTATTTTGTTCATAATCTATTATTATATTAAATAAAAGAGACAAAGGACTCTCTAGAGAAACAATTTAAATATTATTTTATTGATTTTCATTTTTCTCTAATATTCATTGGTTTTATGCGTTTGTCTGGATACTTGTAACATATAAGAAAAAGTGACGTTACACCCACCTTTAAGTATACCGTTCGATTCAGAATCTCTTACTGAATCAGGAAAACGTTGTAAACACTCTACAGATCGCAATTTTTGACCGAATAATGAAGCCTATTAAATTAGCCATGTTCGGTCCAATATTTCAAGTATCTTTTATTCAAATGCGACATTTGACAGAAATAAGTCTTATGAAATTCTAAACCAATGTGATGAACTGTGCAAGGGTTGGTTCAGTGCTTCACTTAAGTCCTATACAAGTCCCCTTTCCAAATATCTCTTTGAAGGACATAAATCTCACACGAAGGTCGTTCATTAGTTTCTCGTAACTACCATTTTTAATCAACATTGTGGTGTAAGGCATTATATAGTCGAGCTTGACCGACTTTAACATTCTTAATTGTTTTTGTGTGTTTTTGTTTGTCTGTTTAACATTTAACTTATTTTTAGATTCCCCTTGATCTCATACTCTATTCCGACTATTAATTTTGGTCATTGGCTTAAGGCCATTGAACATTTTGAACACGTCAATTGTTGTCTTGTTGCGAAAATAAACATAAATACATCATCTGGACATTTTTTGCTCCATCATAACAAAAGTACAAATAACAAGTACCGAAACAAAAAAAAAAAAAAAAAAGAACTAAATAAACTGAAGTGAGTGGATGAATGAATGAATGATTGAAAGAATGAATGTATTTATTTATTTTGTATAGAAAAATATAGAATTTCAATTTATTGTATTCAACACTCGTATTGAATTTATTTTATTTTTGTCATATTTGTTCATAATTTTTCTTTTTTATTTTTTTTCCAAGAGATCGAAATGGAAATCAAAAATATTTTTTTCTTTGTATTGAAAATGAACGAATGAATGAATGAATGAACGAATGCAGTAACCACAATCTCATTTGCTTTGAATATCTGAGGCATTCAAGTGCAAAATTTCATTTAATTTTTTTAAAAAGTTTTGTTTTTTTCTTTTCTGAAGAAAAAATGGAAGAATGTTGTTTAAGAAATTATGAGCATTTATAGCATTTCTAGTGAAACTGTGAATTTTTAATCTAAAATTACATTTTTAGTCAAATTCTGAATTTTTAGTGAAAATTTGAATTTTTAGTGAAAATTTGAATTTTTAGTGAAAATTTTAATTTTAGTGAAAATTTGAATTTTTAGTGAAAATTTGAATTTTTAGTGAAAATTTTAATTTTTAGTGAAAATTTTAATTTTTAGTGAAAAGTTTAATTTGTAGTGAAAATTTAAATTTTTAGTGAAAATTTGAATTTTTAGTGAAAATTTGAATTTTTAGTGAAAATTTGAATTTTTAGTGAAAATTTGAATTTTTAGTGAAAATTTGAATTTTTAGTGAAAATTTGAATTTTTAGTGAAAATTTGAATTTTTAGTGAAAATTTGAATTTTTAGTGAAAATTTGAATTTTTAGTGAAAATGTGAATTTTTTAGTGAAAATGTGAATTTTTTAGTGAAAATGTGAATTTTTTAGTGAAAATGTGAATTTTTTAGTGAAAATGTGAATTTTTTAGTGAAAATGTGAATTTTTTAGTGAAAATGTGAATTTGTTAGTGAAAATGTGAATTTGTTAGTGAAAATGTGCATTTTTTTGTGAAAATGTGAATTTTTTAGTGAAAATGTGAATATTTAGTGAAAATGTGAATTTTTTAGTGAAAATTTGAATTTTTAGTGAAAATTTGAATTTTTTAGTGAAAATTTGAATTTTTTAGTGAAAATGTGAATTTTTAGTGAAAATTTGAATTTTTGGTGAAAATTTGAATTTTTGGTGAAAATTTGAATTTTTGGTGAAAACTTGAATTTTTAGTGAAAATTTGAATTTTTAGCGAAAATTTGAATTTTTTAGTGAAAATTCGAATTTTTAGCGAAAATTCGAATTTTTTAGTGAAATTTTGAATTTTTAGTGAAAATTTGAATTTTTAGTGAAAATTTGAATTTTTAGTGAAAATTTTAATTTTTAGTGAAAATTTTAATTTTTAGTGAAAATTTTAATTTTTAGTGAAAATTTTAATTTTTAGTGAAAATTTGAATTTTTAGTGAAAATTTGAATTTTTAGTGAAAATTTGAATTTTTTAGTGAAAATTTGAAATTTTAGTGAAAATTTGAATTTTTAGTGAAAAAAATGCATTTTTTATTAAAAATGAAAGTTATGGAGTTGCATTTTTTCATGCAAAAAATTGCACTTTTTTATTTTTGGAAACAATTTCTGCATTTGATGCAAAATAAAGTCATTTCCACGCTGCCCTCGTAACTATGCCTTTTTTATTTGCTCCCTAAACTGCCTTTAGTTCTTTATTTTTGTTGCTAAAATATTTCAATTTGATTAAATGCTGACAATTTGGTTTTCTTCTTAAAACAAAATTAAATTTCTTTTAAAAAAATTTTTAGCTCAAAAGTTAAAACAATAAATTTAGCAAATTTTCATCTCAGTTTGATAACAAATAGAATTTTTTTCAAGAGAACATTTTTCTACTTTCAACACAATTTGTTGAATTGTCATCATTTATTTGTGTAAAACAATTCTTCCTTTTTGTCCTTCTTTTCATTTCACTTAATTAAATTGTTTAAAATGTCGAATAGGAAAATGTAAAAATTTTTATATTTTAAAATTCATTTCATACAATTTTTTCTTATTTAAATATAAAATTCGATTTGGAGATAATTGAAATATTTGGAAAAATGTACAAATTTAACTCAAAAATTTAAAAAAAAGTACTAAATATGAGAGCAATGAAGACGATTTATAACTTTTTTCTTCATATGAATGTACGGGAGCTGAACTAGAACTGAAGTAGAACTAAAAAAGAAATGAACTGAAATTGAACTGAACTTGAACTGAACTTTAACTGAACTTGAACTGATCTTGAACTGAACTTGAAATGAACTTGAACTGAACTGGAACTGAAATTGAAGTGAATTTGAGCTGAAATTGAACTGAACTTGAACTGAACTTGAACTGAACTTGAACTGAACTTGAACTGAACTTGAACTGAACTGAACTTGAACTGATCTTGAACTGAACTTGAAATGAACTTGAACTGAACTGGAACTGAACTTGAAGTGAATTTGAGCTGAAATTGAACTGAACTTGAACTGAACTTTAACTGAACTTGAACTGATCTTGAACTGAACTTGAAATGAACTTGAACTGAACTGGAACTGAACTTGAAGTGAATTTGAGCTGAAATTGAACTGAACTTGAACTGAACTTGAACTGAACTTGAACTGAACTTGAACTGAACTTGAACTGAACTTGAACTGAACTTGAACTGAACTTGAAATGAACTTGAACTGAACTTGAACTGAACTTGAACTGAACTTGAATTGAATTTGAACTGAACTTGAACTGAACTTGAACTGAACTAAAACTGAACTTTTTTTTATTGTTTTTAAGCTTGATAATTTAAATCATTTCCACGTTTAATAACTTTTATCAATACTTTTCCCCACAAAGTAATTGATATAATAAAAATCATAAAATTTGCATAATAAACAAAAAAAAAAAAAAAATAGTGAATATATTTTCCAAATTTTACTATTTTTAACAATTATTTTCAATTCAGTTTCAAATCAGAATTTTATTGTTCGTAATAAAAATATATATTATTACGTTAATATTTGTATTTACTTCTTTTACGAGAAAATACTTTTGTTTCAATAGTTTTCTCTTCCATATGATTTTCAAAATATGAATCTTTTTTAATTTTAATAGGGTTTCCATTTCTTACATTTTGTTATTTTTTAATGAAAAACAAGTCAGAATGTTATATTCGGCTATGCCGAATCTTCAATACCCTCCTACGTTATATTTCGTACATACAACTTCACACATACACTCACAAATGGTATATAATATGTACAACTTTTTCTTGTACATATAATCAATTATACTTTTGACTATAACTTTTTTTACAGAACCGATTTTGATAATGTTTCGGAATGATAATGTACTATATATATCTTAATATTATGGCAATTTTCTTCTAAGTTGTCGATTTATAATTAAATATTTTATGAAAGTTTTTTGATTGAAATTAGAGGTTGTCTCAAATACCGGTCTATATCTGAACCGATTTTGCTGGTTTTAAATAAAAACCAACAGACAGATAGACGGAAATAGCTAATCGACTCAGATTTTGTTTTGATGTAGGAATATATATAAATATTATGGGGTTTGAGATGATTTTTTCTTAGCGTTACAACCCGAACGACAAAGTTTATATACCCTCTTCTCCGATTGTGGTGGTGGAAGGTATAAAAATATAGCAGACAAGTTTTCTTCAACATCAAAAAAGGAAAAAAAATAGTTCATATATGTTTAAGCAAAAAATATATATGAAAGAATATTTATTATTGTTCCACTAAATATAGACAAATGACGTTAACATGATTTGAGGAGTTTTGGGAATTTTTAGAAAAATTTAAGAAAAATAGTTTTTGTTTTCATTTACCAAGAGATGTAAAGTATTTATCGTTACATCTATTGAGTAAGTAGTACTACTTACTGTTTGCTCTACATATTGTACGGTGCATATAAATCATTTTCAGCCTAAAAACTTTTTTATTCTGGTATTATCTTTTTAAGTTTATTGTTCGGTTAAAATAATCATTATTCTCCTTTCATATGCAGACATCCAGACAGACAGACGGACGGACAGACAAACTTAGTTAAATAGAAAAATATTCAAAAGAATGAAACAAACAAAAAAAAAAGTTAGATAAAAACACTAGATTCATTCAGATATTCAAACATATTTATTATACAAAAGAGTAAGTTTGTATTAAATGTATACATACACATACACATATGTGTATTTTATAATGACATGTTTATTGGGTGGGGGTAAAGGTAACATGACTAATGAAAATATTTATAAAATTAAAATTACGGTTGTTTTTAATCTATCGCAAAAAATTAAAGCTTTAGCAGTTATTGCTTCAAAAACCTTCCATCAAGAGAATTCTAAATGTGTTGTGACCGATCGTATAACATGTCACCGATCGTTATCATGTTGGAAAACTATGGTCTCCTGTCTGTTGGAATATTCTATAGATTTCTTTGAAATCTTGCTTAAAATGTTTTTCATGGATCACAACAAATGATGTTTAGAGGGAGCATGGTCTAAATGGCGGCTGAGCCAATACTTAGCATCAACAACTTATGGCCGATCGTGTTGTCATGATGTATGATTATGGCTTCTTGTATGCTGGAATATTATTATTTTTTCGTTAATCTTCCGTATAGCTTTCCTGTAATTTTTTGACTCAATTTCAAAAGTCCATTATCCGAAAATAAAGCTTTTTGGTAATAGTTCTCAAATTTTGGATATATTGAATACTTATTAATGAAAATTAGTACTGATATTATTGAGATATTTTTTAATTGATGTATTTCCAAAGTTGATCTCTTCAGGTAGCTCCAATATAAATATTTTCACGGAACAATTTTAAGCTTTAAAAAAAAAAACTCTTAGATATGAAAATATTTTAACTTAAATTAGGCATGTGTATTTGGACTAATATGTCCGTAGCTCCAATACAGACCCACTCCCGAAAATCACTTTAAAGTGCCAACTTCTGAAAAATGTTACTACTTGATAATATTTTGTATGTTTCGGATTTATACAACGAGAAAATACCGTATATATTTTTTTCGAAAATCGGTCCATAATTTTCTGTAGCGCTCATATAACACTCACCTCAAATGGAATAATTCGTGCTTTTATACCGTTTTTATATTAGTGGGCTCAATATGGGTCGAAAAAAATGTACAAAATATTAACTGGATTCTGTACAAAATTCCAAAAATAATTTATGTAAGGAACATATATTTTTGAGGATCCGATAAAAAGATTATGAAATATACACAAAAAGGAAGACGTTTTTCTATTGATTTAAAAAAGCAGAAGTTCCTAGTGGAACCAAGGAATGGATGGTGGGCTTCCAAGTGTTAAGATATTGCAAAAAGTGTTTAGAAATATAAAAACTTAAGTAAAATTTAAACCCATTTGCAGGCATTAGCTTTTAGTTTCTTTACTAATTTGGTCCTCTTAATGTAGCACCACAAATGATTAAGCTTGAAATGTTTTTCAATTCATTTAGATGATTGCAAACTCTTGATGGGTTCTGGGAATGGGATATATAAATTCAAAAAAAAAAAAAAAAACCCGAGGTGATCAATTTTGGAAATCCTGTCCTTCCAAATCAATTGAAAATGAATTCAACAATGACCACGCTTGATTTCTCTCAAAACTATTAGAGTTACAAAGTTACAAATTTATTCCCAAATTTTGGAACCACTGCGGAATCTTCTTTTGAAAATAAATCTATAACTTTTGATCGGCTGGATGGATTTGCATGAAACCTAATATACTGATGGCAGAGGAATGTGGCTTTATAAATTTTGGGAGGAACAAAATGGGGTAACAAAACCTTTCAAATTCGACCCCTTTAAAATCAAAATGTTGAATTTAAGCTACAACTTCTTAAAGCCTGAATCTTACAATTTTTTTTTGTATATCTCAAAGTGTTAATAATCGCCATTTCTGGACCATATTTCATGCAATTACCTTCATCCGATCCAGAATTATAGATTTCTTAAAAATAAGCATTTTCTCTCCATTGAATCTGTATTCATATTAAAAGCAAAAGATTTGGATTAAAAATCACCTGATCTGGATTTCTCAGTGTTTTCCTAAAACGGTTAAAAGGATCTATTTTTAAGATTCTAAGAAAACCTGGACTGATCCGTTTTCATGTTCCATTTCAATTTCCGCTCTTATCTAATAAATATATCATTATATTATATCTCATCTTCACCTCCATAACAAAAAAACAACAACATATATTCTCATTCATTCATTCCTCATCATTTTTATAAAACTTATTATTGAAGTGAATCCGCAAAAAAAAGCGAAAGGAAACAAAACAAAACAAAAGAATAAACATCCAAACAAAAAACTAAAGGATGAATGAAAAGTAATGGATGAATGAATGAATGAATAAATGAACCATAAATTTGTATGGATGGTTGTGTTTATAATGATGGATGTTTGATGTGTTTTTTTTTCCTCTCCCAAAGAAGAAAATAATAAAATAAATGAAAAATAAGGAAAAAGAAGACTCAAAAAGAAAATTTAACATCATAATGAGGGAAAGTTATTTTCATATGAAAACGAAAAAAAGTGGAAAAAAGTGGAAAAACATATTTTTACTTGATTTACAACTGAAAAGATATTGAATTTCAAGGAGATTCCCGTCTCACGTTATTTTCATAGTTTTTATATCCTTTTTTTGTTATCTCTATTTCCTTTTATACCCTTCACCACTGCAAGTGGTGAAGAGGGTATATTAGCCTTGTCATTCCATGTGTAATGCGTAGGAGGAATCATCTCAGACCCAATAATGTATATATGTCTATTTGTATCAAATCAAAATCTACGTGGATTCAAGTATTTCCGTCTCTCTGTTTGTGGTTGGCACACTCACATCCTCAAGCTCAATGAAATTTGGTCTGAGTATTTGCTACAGTCTTGTAAAGTTTCCTTTTTAAAAACAGTAAAATCGGTATATTAAAAGTTTTTGACCGATATTTGAGACAACCTCTTAGTTCAAGCGAAGAACTTTCGTAAGATTGTCAAAAATTATCAAAATCGGTTTAGTAGAAAAAAAGTTACAGCCAGAAATATAATTTAATTAAGGATTCATTAAGTCATCCTGTGTTATGTTTAAGACAAACTGTTATATACTGCATACGTTAGGGAGTTTATGTGTGATTGTGCTGATACGAACATAACGTATTAACCTCACACGCATTTGTGATGGAGGGTATTCAAGATGTGGCATATACCATTTTTACTTATCTCTCTTTCCATTTTCTGCTGGTGCACTTTATATGATGACAGTTGTTAAGTAAACAAGAGAAAAAAAGGAGATAAAGAGACAGACTAGAGCAAGAAATATAAAGTCAGTTAGTAGTTAAAGTTGTCATTAAATGAAAACTAAACCACAAATATTTGAATAGACAATGTTAAAATGCTATAAATCTGGGATGGTGGTTTTTTATTTGAAGGAAAAGTTATTTAATGAAGAAAATTGTGCAGAAAAATTTGTAATATTAAACCAGCAGAGCCGGCATACATCGTTTTGCCAAACATTTTTTTCTAAAGCGTTGCTGGCTCTAAGAAAATATTGGTGTTTTATTATTATACGATTTAAAGAGGTGATTAGTAATTTAAATTTTGCTTTTCCCTAGATTTATTCGTTCTACGTTTTGTTAAGTAAAACAATTCCTTGAGAAAGTGATTAAGTCCAAATTTATATATATTCGATAAACTATATTTGCTTTGTATGGGCGATATCTCCCTTCATTCCTGCTTGTACTCGTCTTACGTTTTGGCCTGTAAAAAATTACTTGTGAAAGTATTTGGGGCCAAGATTTAGAACTTTCGCAGTTATAGTTCTTAGGATGTATGATAATCAATATATACTTTGTACGAGTGATACCCTTCCCCCTGGTCCTATCGAATTTTTTTTTAGCTTATGTTACTTATGTTATTGGTATCATTTGGGAAAATTCCATCAAAATTACCTCATCCGTTTTAGAATACATAAATTTATATATATACATCCTATTTTATATATAGATTTTTCATATTTTAAGTGAATTTTTATTTAATTAAAATCTTTTTTAAAAATTATTAAATTTATTGTTTTAATTTTAATTGTCTTAAAAAAAACATTCTAATAAAAACATATTTTTTTAATCAGCGTTTAAAAATTTTTCTCACGGCATAATTGTTTTACATAAATCATTTTTAATTATTAGAATTGTGATTTTTTTTTTTTTAATTAAATAGAAATTTACAAATATTAGGGTTGCTCAGGTGCACATCTGACCTCTACTATCACTGTTGAATTATTCACAGTGATAGTAGAGGAGTGTAGTTGGGTGTATGGCAGAATTATTGGGTACGTCGGAGATAAATTGCTTTAACCAATTTTTTTTTCTTATTCAATTAAGGAAAAAAAAGTATTACGAGACCTTTACAAAATGTGGTATTGACCTCTTATAGTTTTCGAATTATTTGCATTTTTTTAAACTTGAATCAATTATATTGATAATCCGCACAATTATTTTTCTAACCATTTTGAATACATGTTATTAATATGACTAATCTCGGTAATTATTTTCCAATAGAGTCCCTTCTCTTAAAAGAACTCTTAGCTTGTAAAGCTCTTTAATTTGATCCAATTATATTGAATGATATTTTAACTGTTTTACTGGTTTAACAATTATAGGGCCACATTTTGTTATATATCCTTCAAGGATCGTACGTTTAATGTGATATAAAAATTAATTCAGAACTTTTATGTAAATCAAATAAATTTTATATTCCTAAAATTTCTCAAAAAGTTTGGTTCAACAAGATCAAATACTGTCAAAGATCGATATTTCTCTACCGCTGATTAATTCAGTAATTTTGGGATTTCTTATGACTCAAAATTGATACCATGCAATATGGTTGGACTACTCTAAAATTAATTTTTTTAGTATAAAAATATTGATGGAGAAATTTCAATAATTCGGAAATATATTTTATGGATCAATTCGATTTATAAAGTGATTGTGATTTTTTTA
This sequence comes from Cochliomyia hominivorax, assembly GCA_004302925.2. Taxonomy (NCBI): domain Eukaryota; kingdom Metazoa; phylum Arthropoda; class Insecta; order Diptera; family Calliphoridae; genus Cochliomyia; species Cochliomyia hominivorax. The sequence goes on from PYHX02000494.1 coordinate 70,024,012, forward strand.
AAGTCAAAAATTATTTTGTTCGATCACAAATTTTCTTCATTTAAAAAAAATATCGGCTTCATTTTCTATATTTGGAAAATTGATTTTCAATGTTATATAAAGAAAGATCGATCGATCTTTAATTTGAAATATAATTTAAGTTCTCTTCTATTTTCCATATTATCCATAACAATTCCATAATTTTCCTCCGACTTTTTATATCCTCCACCGCCACAAGTAGTGAAGAGGGAATATTAACTTTGTCATTCCTTGTGTGTAGCGCTAAGAAGAAATCATCTTAGATCCTTTTGCATTATATTGTATTCGTTTTGTTTATTCACTACAAAATACAAAACACTTGACTTCAGATTTCCAAATTTGTCGTTATCCAACAACGCCAAATACCTTGAGATAATTCTGGATAGCAGACTGATGTGCATCTTTAACACTCAGTCTAGGATATTCAGCTCGAGGACTGCGATATATACTTGTAGCAGGGCCATAGGCGGCAGATGTGGACCAGATCCCATAAATGTAAACTGGATCTATGAGTCTGTGGTGAGACCTCACCTGGTTACCAGTTCATTTGGCAATAATAAATCTCGCTCTTCAGACGACAATCAGATTAAATACCTCAGGAAACTGGGGATGTAGGATGTCTGGTTATACGAGTATCTTGGGAACGACTGATGTTATCCCAGAACACATTGACTACTGCATCCTTGCCGTTCATACATATTGCGTTTACCCACCACTTAGGGGTATTATTGCATTTCTCACAAGTGGGTGCAATAAACATCTACACTGATGATCCAAATACGGGGACAAAATTGGAGTTGATGTCTTCATTGTGAAATTCAACAATCGTAAGTCTTTAAGGTTTTAAGGCTGAAGTGCAATATTTTGCACGCTGCGATTGCAGCAATTCATAGGGCACCCAAATAAATAAAATAAATACAGGATATACGATCGGAATATTTTTATTTTTACCGACAGTTATGCCACACTTCGGTCCCTTACGTGTGTCTATACGACATCAAATCATATCCAGGAATGTCGTACGACACTTAATAAGATGACAGAGCATTCGAACTTTGTTCTGGTTTGATTGCAAGGACACGGGACTAACCAGCAATGCTGAAAGCGTATACCCTATGATATATGCAACAACGATGGGTAAACGTGTTTGATATGGCCCGACTGGATAGAATAAGAACATTATTTCTATTCAATGTCTCAAAAGCTCTCTTGAGAACAAAAGTGGCTGCAGTATCTGAACATTGTCGTTTCGGAGTAAGTGCATCAATAATGGAACTTCCTGCTAAAGACTTTTGCAGAAGCTGAATGAATGAAGAGAAGGAAAATATTCTTTATCTTTTTTGCCACTGTCCAATGCTCAGTGCCCTGCGTATGGATGTGGTTCATTGCATATCCGAATATAGCATTCTTACTTGTTAATCATTGTTGTTGCCATTGAAAAATTGGTAGCTTCTTGTTTTTTTATTAAAATTATAATGATTTTTCAATAATTTTTTTCAATAGATTTTTAATTATTACAAAAATAATAACAAGATAATTTGCGAAAAAAAACGCCAGAAACCGAAAGAGAACTAAAAAAAAGTCATTTTAATAAAACAATTAAAAATGTTTTATATTTTAGTCTTTGTAGTGGTTTCATTGCTATATAAATATGTATATATGTATGTGTATGTGTGTGAGTATTTACATAATCAATGATATAGAAACCAATTTTATAATTTGCATAATTATGTAGTCAATATATTATAGTTAATGTTTTTTACAAATTTGCATAATTCCCTTTACGGTGTAAAGTGTAATAAGTGAAAAATTTTTGGACGTACTGGACTTATTTACCTCTGAAAAAATCCCAAAGGCGATCAATGTTTCCATAATGATTTAATGATGGATAAAATGAAAAAAGAAATATTTATTTTAGGCAATTTTTCATACACTAGAATTATGGTACTCTTACGGCGAACGTGAAAAGTGTAATATTAAGTATTTAATTTTTATGTAAATTTTCGTAATTATAAATTAGTTACAATTAAATCTAAATAGATTTTTTTTAGACAACTAATTAAGGAAAATGCTAATTTGTTTTTGTTATATAATTATGGGCAATAAAATTGAAGTGAAATGGAAGATTCGTATAAACCCTCCAATTCTAAAAGATATTTCCGATGAAACACAATTTCTTATTACCTCATATTTTTTTCTTTCAAGTCTCCATTTTAAAATAAATAATAGAGTTGTTTATAATCAAGACTATCGATTAAAAAAATAGTTAAAACTATAGAATAGTTTATAGTTTAGATCACAGTTTATAAATTATAGCAATGGACTTGATTTTATTCAAGACTATCGATAGTTTACAGCCAAGATTTTAGACTGGTTTGTCGTCTCAACTACAGACTTAGTTATAGCTCAGACAATAGGGTAGTTAATAGTCGAGTTTATAGTCAATTTTATGGATAAATTCTTAGGGCAAAATTTATAGACTAGTTTATAGTCTCGTCTATGGACCAGTTTATAGACTAGTTTATAGTCTCGTCTATGGACCAGTTTATAGACTCGTCTATGGACCAGTTTATAGACTCGTCTATGGACCAGTTTATAGACTCGTCTATGGACCAGTTTATAGACTCGTCTATGGACCAGTTTATAGACTCGTCTATGGACCAGTTTATAGACTCGTCTATGGACCAGTTTATAGACTCGTCTATGGACCAGTTTATAGACTCGTCTATGGACCAGTTTATAGACTCGTCTATGGACCAGTTTATAGACTCGTCTATGGACCAGTTTATAGACTCGTCTATGGACCAGTTTATAGACTCGTCTATGGACCAGTTTATAGACTCGTCTATGGACCAGTTTATAGACTCGTCTATGGACCAGTTTATAGACTCGTCTATGGACCAGTTTATAGACTCGTCTATGGACCAGTTTATAGACTCGTCTATGGACCAGTTTATAGACTCGTCTATGGACCAGTTTATAGACTCGTCTATGGACCAGTTTATAGACTCGTCTATGGACCAGTTTATAGACTCGTCTATGGACCAGTTTATAGACTCGTCTATGGACCAGTTTATAGACTCGTCTATGGACCAGTTTATAGACTCGTCTATAGACTCGTCTATAGACTCGTCTATGGACCAGTCTATAGACTCGTCTATAGACTCGTCTATGGACCAGTCTATAGACTCGTCTATAGACTCGTCTATAGACTCGTCTATGGACCAGTCTATAGACTCGTCTATGGACCAGTCTATAGACTCGTCTATAGACTCGTCTATAGACTCGTCTATGGACCAGTCTATAGACTCGTCTATGGACCAGTCTATAGACTCGTCTATGGACCAGTCTATAGACTCGTCTATGGACCAGTCTATAGACTCGTCTATGGACCAGTCTATAGACTCGTCTATGGACCAGTCTATAGACTCGTCTATGGACCAGTCTATAGACTCGTCTATGGACCAGTCTATAGACTCGTCTATGGACCAGTCTATAGACTCGTCTATGGACCAGTCTATAGACTCGTCTATGGACCAGTCTATAGACTCGTCTATGGACCAGTCTATAGACTCGTCTATGGACCAGTCTATAGACTCGTCTATGGACCAGTCTATAGACTCGTCTATGGACCAGTCTATAGACTCGTCTATGGACCAGTCTATAGACTCGTCTATGGACCAGTCTATAGACTCGTCTATGGACCAGTCTATAGACTCGTCTATGGACCAGTCTATAGACTCGTCTATGGACCAGTCTATAGACTCGTCTATGGACCAGTCTATAGACTCGTCTATGGACCAGTCTATAGACTCGTCTATGGACCAGTCTATAGACTCGTCTATGGACCAGTCTATAGACTCGTCTATGGACCAGTCTATAGACTCGTCTATGGACCAGTCTATAGACTCGTCTATGGACCAGTCTATAGACTCGTCTATGGACCAGTCTATAGACTCGTCTATGGACCAGTCTATAGACTCGTCTTTGGACCAGTCTATAGACTCGTCTATGGACCAGTCTATAGACTCGTCTATGGACCAGTCTATAGACTCGTCTATGGACCAGTCTATAGACTCGTCTATGGACCAGTCTATAGACTCGTCTATGGACCAGTTTATAGACTTGTCTATGGACCAGTTTATAGACTCGTCTATGGACCAGTTTATAGACTCGACTGCTTACCAGTTTATAGTCTCGTCTATAGACTAGTTTACAGTCTTGTCTATAAACTAGTTTATTGCCTCGTTTGTGAAACAATTTATATAGACTCGTTTATAGGATATTTCATAGTCTTTCCTATAGATTGGTCAATGGACTATTTCTAAGTTCTTACAAATATTTTAAAGAAAACTCAATTAAAGATATTAACAATATTATGTAGTTGTAAAATAAACGTGTCAAATACACAATGTTGTCAATATCCTTTTTAACACTTTTAAATTTTTTACACTTTTTATTGAATTTATCTTCATTTTTGTGGTTGCGATATTACAAATAATTTCCAAATTTAGTTTTTTTTAAATTTTTTGATTTTTTTCTCTCGTACAAAATTTGTTGCATAAAATTTATCTAAAAGTTTATTATTTTTCACAATTTTTTCTTTTTCATTAATAATATATTTATTTTTGCTATATATTTTTTTTAAGTCCTTTAGTTGATATTTTTTTCATTTTTGTTTGGAAATATCTCATTGAGTTGAGTTTAGCATTTTATTAATTTGTTGTTGTTGTTCATATTCTAAAATAAAGTTTCATTTTTCTAGTTTAGTTGTCATGTTTAAATTTCATTTCATTTGATGGCACATTCACACACACACAAACACCCAAACATACTCCGCCATTTACAGGATGATTCTATAGTTTATTAACTTTTTTTGTTATTTTTCTTCTTTTTGCTATATTTCTCTATTTTTTATCCAAATACCATGATTTTGCTATATTTTGGATATTTTTTATGGACAACAAAAAAAGCGAATACTGCATTGCCATCATGTTCACTATTTTAGTTGTTATTTGGTTTTCCTTTTCATGTTTTTTTCATTGTTTAGTTTTTCTTTTTTTTTCTATTTTTTTCATTTTTTTCATTCAGTTATTTACAAAAATAAAGTAATGAATAGTTTATGGATGGTCACCCCCTAAATTTTGTTCATTATAGCGTATCGGATAAGTTAATGAATTGCCACGATCCCATGAATATAATTCCTGGAATTAAATAAAAATAATAAATATGAACACAGAATGTTAATAAAACGATTTTAAAATTTTTAGTAATTTTTAAATAAAATTAAATTTTAAATAAATAACGATAAAAATATAAATAAATTGAAGAAAAATGTGATTTTGGTTTTTCTCTTTGGCTGTTTGATGAAATATTATTATATTTGTTTTACAGAATAGAAATTTATATCTATTTTTGGATAAAGTGAGTTTTTAAGCAGTATGTTAGAATTTTCATTAAAAATTTGAGTATTTCGAGAAAGTTGGAATTTTAGTAAAAATTTTAATTTCTATTGAAAATTTAAATTTTTAGAGAAAATTTGAATTTTTATTGATCTTTTTTTGATGAAGATGTAAATTTTTGAAGAAAATTTGAATATTTTATGAAAATTTGAATTTTTAGTGAAAGTTTGAGTTTTCAATAAAAATTTGAGTTTTTAATGAAAATGTGCATTTCTGATGAAAATTTCAATTCTCTGTGAAAATGTGAAATTTTAATGAAAATGTGAATTTTTATTGAAAATTTTAACTTTTGGTGGAAATGTGAATTTTTTAGTGAAAATGTGAATTTTTAGTGAAAATGTGAATTTTTAGTTAAAATGTGAATTTTTAGTGAAAATGTGTATTTTTAGTGAAAATGTGAATTTTTTGTGAAAAATTTATAGTTTCGATTATAGGCGAGTTAATAGAATCGACTACAGAATAGTTTATAGTCTCGTCTACATACCAGATTATAATCTAGTTTATGAACTAGTTTGTACCTTCGTCTACAGACTAGACTATTTTGCACCTCTATAGACCAGTTTGTAGACTCATCTATGGCTTGATTATAGACAAGTCTCGTGCTCAGATATGGTACACCTTATAATTCCGTCTATTAACAAATCTATGGTCTCGACTTTAGAAATAATTTGTAGCCACCTCTATAGACAAGTTTATAATCTTTACAATATTTTATTTAGTCTAGTTTTACCTTCTATGGGCTTAAATCAATCTGCATTCTATGTAAACGACTATGAGCCAATTCATTCATTATCAAAAGTAAATCTCGTTTCTGTTTGCCAAAATCTCTGAATAGTTTTGCCCTTTGCACTCAATTCTATTGTACTACATTCAGCTATAAAATATTTTATTCTGTTTTTTTTTTTTTTTGCCGTCAAAATAACAAATAAATTTAACAATTTGCCAATTTTATTTTATTATATTTGTCCTTTATACGACCCTTAACCCTTTTGCTTTTCCTTAACTCCTTTCCAAGTTAAATCCAATCTAAAGATAAAAAACTAACAATTTTCAAATGACACAAACTTAATCTCATACAATTTCCCTTTAATACAAGATATTTGTTGAAATCAAATTTATCTCTAAAGGACCATCATCATTTATCACCATCAATCTTTGTAAAATGCTATAAAGAGAAAAACACACATATAATCACAATAAAATATCATCTCCTGATAACGCAGTAAGAGACAGAGAGAGAGAGAGAGAGAGCGAGCACACGAAGGAATACAATAAGAGTTAGAAAAAATCTAATCCATCATTTGATAATAAAATAAATTATTAAGGCAAATTCTGATAAAAGGAAATAATAATAAATTGATAAATAAATATTAGTCTTTTTTCTGTAGTTCATAGTTTATTTGCTTTAATACTACAACAAGGAAATACTTTTTATTTTCACATTTAACACCCCATTGAATATATCCTTGTCAATAGATCCTTAAGAAATCTGGCTTATTTTATATGTATTTGTTACCTTGAAGTATTGATGTCCTTTCATATTTTAAACTAAATATTTATCAGGTATTTAAATTTCATATATTTGTTTTATTTTAATATTGAGAGGAAAAATAAGTAAATATAAACACACATGTGTCACATATGCATTCATACCTTTTATACGGATGTATGTGTTATATGTAATATTTCACAGTTAAGAAGAAATAATAGTCCATTTTTTTACTTCGAGACAAAACTAAAGATTTAAAAATAGACTATGATCATATGGTCGAGACTAAAAACTAGTCTATAGCCGAGACTAAAAACTAGTCTATAGTCGAGAATATAAACTAACCAATAGTCGAGACTATAAACTAGCCTATAGTCGAGACTATTAGCTAGCCTATAGTCGAGACTATAAACTAGCCTATAGTCGAGACTATTAGCTAGCCTATAGTCGAGACTATAAACTAGCCTATAGTCGAGACTATTAGCTAGCCTATAGTCGAGACTATAAACTAGCCGATGGTCGAGACTATAAACTAGTCTATAGTCGAGACTATTAGCTAGCCTATAGTCGAGACTATAAACTAGCCTATAGTCGAGACTATTAGCTAGCCTATAGTCGAGACTATAAACTAGCCGATGGTCGAGACTATAAACTAGTCTATAGTCGAGACTATAAACTAGCCTATAGTCGAGACTATAAACTAGCCTATAGTCGAGACTATAAACTAGCCTATAGTTGAGACTATAAACTAGCCTATAGTCGAGACTATAAACTAGCCTATAGGCGAGACTATTAGCTAGCCTATAGTCGAGACTATAAACTAGCCTATAGTCGAGACTATTAGCTAGCCTATAGTCGAGACTATAAACTAGCCGATGGTCGAGACTATAAACTAGCCTATAGTCGAGGCTATAAACTAGCCTATAGTCGAGACTATAAACTAGCCTATAGTCGAGACTATAAACTAGCCTATAGTCGAGACTATAAACTAGCCTATAGTCGAGACTATTAGCTAGCCTATAGTCGAGACTATTAGCTAGCCTATAGTCGAGACTATTAGCTAGCCTATAGTCGAGACTATAAACTAGCCGATGGTCGAGACTATAAACTAGCCGATGGTCGAGACTATAAACTAGTCTATAGTCGAGACTATAAACTAGCGTATAGTCGAGACTATAAACTTGTCTATAGACGAGACTATAAACTTGTCTATAAACGAGACTATAAACTTGTCTATAGACGAGACTATAAACTTGTCTATAGACGAGACTATAAACTTGTCTATAGACGAGACTATAAACTTGTTTATAGACGAGACTATAAACTTGTCTATAGACGAGACTATAAACTTGTCTATAGACGAGACTATAAACTTGTCTATAGACGAGACTATAAACTTGTCTATAGACGAGACTATAAACTTGTCCAGTCAATAGACGAGACTTTATATGACTAGTGCCCGTCATGACGAGCACTGGTCCACAAGAAAAACTATTAACTAATCTTCGGTTGAAACTGTAAAGTAGTCTGTATTCGAGACTCTAAACTATTTTATAGTTCAGATTATAAACTAGTCTTAATAGTTGTCACTGATTAATCGGTGATGGAATCTTTTTTTTTATTAAAAATCATATTTAAGTTTCCTTCTTACTTACCACTGTATATGGATTATAACCCACTGTTGTCGTCTTACTGAATGGATTCGTAAATGGTAAATTTACATTTAATAATTTACCCTGATACAAGTCGACAGCATAACGTATCTGAGAGTTTTTATCTGTACACGAATCAATGGCATATAAATGACCACAAACAATAAACATTTCACCGAATTTATGATGATCCAAAGTTATATTGAAATTGTATTGTACTTTAAGATTTTCCGCATCCAACTGGAAATTGTAATAAGTGAAAGAGAGAAAGAGAGTGAGAAAAAGCATAAAGATTGAGATAAATAAAGAGCATAAAATTTTAAAATACAATATTGTAAAGAGTGAGTGGTATTAAATGGTATGAAATTACCAAGACTGTTTGTTACACCTAGTTAAATCACAGAGATGGGAGTTTTTCATTTATGTAATATTTCAAGATTCTGAAAATTTTCATTTAAGTTGAATACAGCATTATAAGGCTTTTTGAGTAATAAACTAAATTTTAATTTAAAATATTTGAGAATTTTCGTGAAATACCCATCTCTGGCTTATAATATTTCTTTGTATGAAAACAATTTATTTTGTGTGTGTGTGTATTTGTTTCCTTGTGATTAAGTGAACTTCTTATGAGACTTAATATGCATTTTTGCAATTGTATGTAACTTGCTGATTTTACACAAAAGCATCGACAATGAAGATAAAGTTTATATGTATTGGTCCAAGGAGAAAACCATTTTATATTTTGTGGTAAATGAGAAAAAAACAAATGTGGTTAAATATAAAAAGTATTAAAGTATAAAAAAACATTTTTCTTTAAGAAATTGAACAGGAAAAAATGTAAAGGAAAATAAAATAAATTTCAGAATAAAAAAAGTGAAACTAAAGGACAAGACTTTCCTCTTCCTTTTAAAAAAATAGATAGAATTATAGTCTAAAGTTGAAACTATAAAACAGTCTTTAGTCGGGGCAATGTTTCGATCAATAAGAAGGACTCATTATAAACTAGTTTGTAGTAAAGATTTTATACTTCTTTATATTCTCGACTATTTATTATTTTACAGTCTTCAATTTAGACCAGTTTATGATTCCAAATACAAATTATACTTGGTCTAAAAAGACTACTGTCACATGGTATAAAGTCGATACTATAAAGACGTCTAGAATATCTACCACCAGGAAAAAATAAACCTGTCAACAGATGAATGCATAAACCAATCTATCCAACAGACTATAAACCTGTTATTGATCGGGGCTCTACACCATATTATAGTCGAGATAATGGTTTAAAATCCAGTTGAAATAAAAGACTACAATATGGTTTAGACTAAATACTAGACTGTGTTTGATAATGTAGATTATAGTCTAGTTTACATTATAGACTAGAATCCGGTTTAGAGAATAGACCAAAATCCCATGTTTTTATAAACCAAATTCTGGTCTTTCTTATAAACAATACTGGTATATATTGTTTAGGTATATATGTAGACTAAATACTAGTTGTTAGACCAGTTTGTATTATAACTTTCACTAGACTAGACTAGACTCTGGTATATATTATGGAATAAAAAAACAGGCTGTGGAATATTTAACAGAACTGACTTTGGTCTATGTTATTGAACATACTTCGTTCTTCATTATTGTAGACCTGATACGGGTCTGAAATATTGACCAAACACTAGTCTAGATTATTGGTTGGAATATGGTTCATATATAAACTAGATTCAAATCCATTTTAAATATATTTAACTCTGACCTATATTGGACTACCCTCTGGTATAGACACTGGTCTGCACTTTAAAATAAACTCGGATGTAAACTATAGACTAGACTCTAGTCTACTTTATAGATTAGACTCCGGTATACATTATACACTAGACTAAGTTCTATATTATAGATTAGGCCCTGGTCTATGTTATGTATTGCACTCTGGTCTATACTATAGATTAGACTATGTTTTATATTACAGACTGGCTCTGGTCCATATTACTTACTATATTATACAGCAGACTCTGGTTTATGCTTTAGACAAGACTTTGGACTTTGTTATATAAGATTCTGGTCTATATTATAGACAAGATCCTGAGTTATATTATAGACTAGACTGTTGTCCATTATATAGGCTAGAGCCTTGCCTATATTGTGTATCAGACTCTGGTCTGTATTACAGATAACATTCTGTTCTGTACTATAAATTAAATTTTCGACATGTTGATATCTGGATTTACAATTTTGTTCAATTTATTTCTTTCCTGCATTTTGCTAATCTCAGATTCGTTTTCTCCTAATTCCCTTAAAATCTTTGTTAAACTCATCAGATTTCTATTGTTTGCCAAAATAAGGACACAAAATAATAACATTTTCCTCATAATGCTGATTTTGTATAAATATTTTGTTGAATAAAAAAAATATATCATGAAAAAAAAATAATAAATAAAAAATAGAAAAGAATCATTCAGTTAAAGTCAGCAAATACCAAATGAGTTCTATATATTTTAAGGATACAAAAGGGGGATCAAAGAAATACATTTACTCTTGCAACAAACTCAAACATACACTAACAAACATATGAAGGAGTTCTAAAACTGTTACATCAATTGTACGATTTTCAAACATAAATAAAATGTCTGTTGCAATGTGAGTATGTGTGTGTCGGTATTTTTTTTACTTCAAAAATACATTAACAGATGTTGAATGTTATTGAAGATTTTAGAATTTTCTATGTAAAAATCTAAAAAACACTTCCTAACCACCCCCCACCCCTCATTGTTGGTGGTTTTATAAAATTGTATGTTTAAGTTTATGTTATTTTTGTAAAAGTTTAGTAAAGTAAACTCTAGAATTTTAGAAAATTATAATACTATAAATTTGTGTATGTATGTTTGATTGTATGCAATTTTATTCTTACCTTTGCCACCAGAGTATTGTTGGAATCGTAAGTGCTGTAAATTACCCACAAACCAACCTCATCCACATTAAAATCCATGTAGTTGTAATTTGTCGAGTACAATTTATTACCAGTTGCAATACCAGCACTCGGCAATTGTGTTGCTGCAATTAATGAACAGAAGAGGGAGAGAGAGAGAGAAAGAAAGAGAAAATGAGAGAGACTTTGATTTAGTTTCATTTTTGTTTTACAATATTTCTTTTCTTTGCTCCATTTCTAAACTATTTTCTATGTTTCAAATGGAAACTGTGGTTTCTATGGAATTGTCTTTTGTATAAAAGTATCGAATTGAGGTTTCTTTCATTTCGAATTTAAGTGTTTTTTAACTAATTGCTGCTTTTAATGTTTCGTAATGAATTGAAGCTATAAAAAGAATATATAAAGTCATTGATTTGAATTGAGAAAACAAGTTTTAAGTGATTTTATGCTTTTAATTAATTAAAGATATGTTATTGGTGTAAAGTTGAGATCGCGATTTTAATATTAAAAACTAAAGTTGATTTTATACTTCTATATTCACCGCAGCCTATAATACAAAAAGTTTGGTAAATAATATGAATTCAAAAACCCTATAATATAGATCAAAGTGTAATCTACAATAAAGATCAGAGTCTGGTCTATAATATAGACCAGAGTCTAATCTATAATAAAGAGAGATAAAGAGTCTAGACTATAATGCGGACACTAGTCTAGTCCATAATAATATCTATACCACACAATTTGGTTTATACTAGTCCAGAATATATAATATAGTCCAGGATCTAGTCTATAATATAAACCATAGTCTAGTGTACAGTATAGAAGAGATTTTAGTCTATAGTACAGAACAAATTATAGTAGAGATCAGAGTCTTTAATATAGACCAGAGTCTAGTCTTTAATATAGACCAGAATCTAGTCGATAATATAGACCAGAATCTAGTCGATAACATAGACCAGAGTCTAGTCGATTATATAGACCTAAGTCTAGTCGATAATATAGACCAGAGTCTAATCAATAATATAGACCAGAGTTTAGTCGATAATATAGACCTGAATCTCGTCGATAATATAGACCAGAGTTTAGTCTATAATATAGACCAGAGTCTAGTCTATAATATAGACCAGAGTCTAGTCTATAATATAGACCAGAGTCTAGTCTATAATATAGACCAGAGTCTAGTCTATAATATAGACCAGAGTCTAGTCTATAATATAGACCAGAGTCTAGTCTATAATATAGACCAGAGTCTAGTCTATAATATAGACCAGAGTCTAGTCTATAATATAGACCAGAGTCTAGTCTATAATATAGACCAGAGTCTAGTCTATAATATAGACCAGAGTCTAGTCTATAATATAGACCAGAGTCTAGTCTATAATATAGACCAGAGTCTAGTCTATAATATAGACCAGAGTCTAGTCGATTATATAAACCAGAGTCTAGTCGATAATATAGACCAGAGTCTAATCGATAATATAGACCAGAGTTTAGTCAATAATATAGACCTGAATCTCGTCGATAATATAGACCTGAGTCTAGTCGATAATATAGACCAGAGTCTAGTCGATAATATAGACCAGAGTCTAGTCGATAATATAGACCAGAATCTAGTCGATAATATAGACCAGAGTCTAGTCGATGATATAGACCAGAGTCTAGTCTATGATATAGACCACAATCTAGTCTATAATATAGACCACAGTCTAGTCTATAATATAGACCAGAGTCTAGTCTATGATATAGACCACAGTCTAGTCTATAATTTAGACCACAGTCTAATCTATAATACAGATCAGGGTCTAGTCTATAATATGAACCAAAATCTAGTCTATATTATAAAGCAGTGTCTCGTCGATAATATTCACCAAAATTATTCTGTTGTACTGACCAGAGTTTAGACTATTAAATAGACCTGAATCTTGTCTATAATATATGTCATTGCCTAATATGTAAAGTAAACCGTAATCAATAACATAGATCAGTCTGTTTGTCTATTTTATATACTAAAACAGTGTTGTCTATAACATAGTCCAGATTCAGTGGGTAATCCGCACTCAAAACTCATTTAGTAGATTTATTTCGTAGATTATTTATTCGATTTATTTAATTTATTTGAGTCCAAAAAAAGATTCAACCAGTATTTTGTAGTTCAAAAGATTTTGATGGATCACTTTATAGATTACAAAAGATTTTTTGAGAATTCTCTGGTCTGGTTATTAAATGTGGTATATTCGAATCAAAAAATTTCAATCGACTCATTCAGCTGACTTCAATTCACTCATTTAGTTCAGAGCCATTCTGAGAATAAGAGTGAAATAGTTTGGCCTTTGGTGAGACCATCAGAACCACAGTTTCATCTCTAAATCAAATCCATAATGCAGACAAAAGTTTTGTCCTCTTAAATATTTTGTTAAATGATGCATTTACTTACAGATTTTTTTACCCGTAGACAAATCCAATTTAACTACATAATCCGAATTGTATTGATTGTAATAAAATGAACCATTATAAACAATATGAGCATTTCCCTAGGAAAAACAAAAAAAAAAAAGGAGAAAACAAAAATTAATTTAATTTACTTTCCAAAATAAGAAAAAAATGAAATGAAAATTCATTGAACATTTTACTTAACTCAACTACGTAAAACTTACTTGGAAACCAACACCCAAATCATATTGCTTACGTGGTACATCGTTCATACGATATGCTACTTTGGATGTATATTCATATAAAAGTTTATTGTCCTTTTCTTTGGTTATAAAAGTTTTCTCACGGTCCGTTTCCTTGGCAGCCGGATCCTTAAGCCATGAACCATGCAATTCATCAACATATTTATGAAAGACAGGTTTGCCCACAGCATATAAAATGCAACCTAGTCGAAGAAGAAGGAGAGAAAGAGAGAGAGAGAGAGAGAGAGAGTGAAAGAGAGAAATGAATAATAAAAGATATAATTTCAAAAAGGATTTTGGTGTAACAAGAAACTGACATAAATTAACAAGATTTAACTAAGAAACTCAGCATCAGTAAGAAAGGAATGTATGTATGTATGTTCGTATATGTGTAAATACAAATGTGAATGTATATGTAATATTAATACCAAAATCTAATTAGCAGGATATGAGTGGATGATAGTATTGGTTATGGCTTTGTGTATATGTAAGTGTGGGTGTGTATTTGCCAGGCTTTGTTATTCTTACAGAAGGCTTATGTTTCAATTAAAAGTTTTCTGGATTTTATGATATCATCATAACTTGGTACAGTAGCAATGATAGACTGCTATTTTTAGCAGAAGTTTAAAAGAATTAATTGAAGAAATTGTAGTATAAATAATTGTTTCATTATAAACTGTTTCATCGGTAGACATTGGTTAAAGGATTCTTTTATACCTTTTGTTGTCTATAGCCACTTGTACAATATAGTTTATATCCATATTTGCGATTATAAACTTGTCTATGGCAAAGACTATTAACTAATAGACTACTTTAGAAAAAAATGTGAAATTTTCGCTAGTCGGAAAATAGCCTACACACTCTTGACCACTCTTGTTTATACTTTAGACTAGACTCTAATCTAGACTCAATGACCAGATTCTATTATAGACTAGACTCAGGTATATAATATATTTTAGACTATATTCTATATGGTCTATATATTTTAGACTTTGTATACCGTACATTATAAACCAGACTCTGATTTATATTCTAAACTAGACACTGGTCTGTATTATGATCCATATTATGACGAGGCTCTGTTCTAGATTATAGGCAAGACTCTGTTCTTTATTATAGAGAAGACTATAGTCTATATCATAAACTAGACTCTGGTCAATATTGTACTGTAAGATCTGGTCTAACTTTAAGTCATCTACATGCCTACACCCCCTTGTTGGATGTATTTGAATATACTTCCGAAACTCCTTTCAAAAATATCTGATTCCTATTGTTTGCCAAAGCTAGAAAAAACAAACCAGCCAGACAGTGATGTAGACGTTCTTAGAATCATTCCATGTCCACATTCTATTCATGCTACTAGAGAGCATGTACATTTAGACGACTCTACTATCATTTCGATGATCATAGTCTAATAGTCAAATATATTATAATATATTTGACAATAAAGACATCCTATAGGATGTAACTAGCCTCTAAGTGAAGCCAATAACAATTCTTTTAGTTGACCAATTAGCCCCTAGTTGACCAATTAGTCTCACCACATGGGAGCCTAGTAGTCTAAAGATTAGCTAAAAAGTCTAGCTACAATCGAGCCTAGTAGTCAGGTCATTAGCAAGTATACACATTTAAATTAGCCACTAGCTAGCCTATTAGTTTTGGCGTTAGGTAGCCTATTAACTCAGCCAATAGTTGGTATATTAGTCGAGCCACTAGCTAAACTATTAGCCTAGCCAACAGTTAGGGTACTAACCATTGCTCACCGGCTGATAGCCGGGTAGGCTATTACTGTAGCCAATAGCTGGCCTATTAGCTTGTTAATCTATCTTAGGTTTAAGATACTTGCTGCCCAATGAGTCTAGCCAATAGCTAGCGTATTAGTATAGCCACTAGATAGTCTATTACTACGGCCAATAGCTAGCCTATTAATCTAGCCACGGCTTCGAGTGTAAGCCAATAACTAGCGTTATAGTGTAGCCATTAGCTCGCTCATTAGTCTATCAACAAGCTAGTCTATCACTTTAACCGTTTAAAATATAAATTATTCTTTATAGCACATTCTTCATGCTACATTTCAATAGCAAACTATTGGTCCATGTATTTCAAAAGTCAATACTTAAAGAAATTTAATTGTTGTTCTGTCTATATGTTGCATATATTGTGTTCCTTTATGAAATTCAAAGAAACTTTTTATTATTCATAGACAAAACAGAAAAATCAACGTAAATCCAAAAAACAAAATTCCATAAAGAATACTTACTCTTTTTGCGTTTTGGTAAGCCCGGATAACTATAATTTCCAGTTGGTTGAATTTCGAAATTGGAATTAATTGAATCTTTACATTGATATAAACTGCAAATGAATAGAACAGAATAGAAAAAAATAATACAGAGAAATATTCTTTCAATACAATGAAAACATGAAAACATATCTAACGAATAATCAATGAAAATATAATAAATGATTTTTATTTCTGATTAATGGATCACAAAGGGAAATGGTGTGGTAAATTAACCATAAATATTATGTTTCCTTTTGTTAGCTTTTTGGGTTTTCTTTTTCCCCTTTTAGGGATATTGAATTTAAATTAGGAAGTTAAATATAATGAAATTCTTAAATTGTTGCATAACAATGAAAAGGGAAGAGATTTGTGATTTTATTTCACTTAAATTTAAACTTACCTTGGATCAGGACATGTTTCACATACAGGACACTCAGCCTCTGGTGGTCTTTGGCCATAAACTTTAATCTCTTTGCCCACATAAGGTGTCTCACTATTGGGATCTTGTGCTAAATTTTAACAAACAAATAAACAGAGAGAGAGAGAGAAAGGGAAGAGGAAGAAATTACACGAATTTATCCAATTATAAATGAAAATCCCCATTAAAAAGCCCCCCTGATAATTGCTATTGCTGATGTCATCAATAGTAATTTGAAATGAGGTGTTATACATGACACATTTACATACATCAATGTATACAAAAAACATTTACTCATCCATACTCACTCACATATATCTTGATGGATATATGCTGTTATGTCTATGTATGTTTAAATGCATTCAAGTGTAAATGTATTGTGTCAATTAAATAAATCAATCATCATTATCGTCTGTACATCAACATACATTTACACATACATAAATAAATAAATAAATTCCTGTCAAACTTACGTGCGATTTCAAAATTAACCATTGTAGCATTCAATTCATTACGGGCCACACAATGATAATAACCAAAATCATCTTTACGCAAATTACTAATAGTTAAACGCATTGTTGTTTTAAAGCTTCAAATAAGAATAATGAAAATAATTTTATTATTTACATTCCTTCTTGTTCTTCTTTCGGCTTACCCATCAGGATATGTTTCAATACGATATTTCTCTCCTGGATCTAAAATTTTACCATCATATGCACGCTCCCAATAACGTATGGCCTCTGGGAAAGCTTCCACCATACACTCAAGTGTAGCACTACGTCCGTATTCAGCATAAATCATTTGCCGGTAGACAGATATCATGGGAGCAACTGCATGAATTGTGATGGGGAAATGTAAAAGGAAATAAATATAATATTTTGTGATACAGTTGGGTTTTAAAAGAGAGCAGAATAAATTCTACGACTAGACTACAGACAAATTTCTAGAATTCTCTAGACTATAGACAATTTGTCTAGACTATAGACAATTTGTCTAGACTATAGACAATTTGTCTAGACTATAGACATTGTCTAGACTAGACATTTGTCTAGACTATAGACAATTTGTCTAGACTATAGACAATTTGTCTAGACTATAGACAATTTGTCTAGACTATAGACAATTTGTCTAGACTATAGACAATTTGTCTAGACTATAGACAATTTGTCTAGACTATAGACAATTTGTCTAGACTATAGACAATTTGTCTAGACTATAGACAATTTGTCTAGACTATAGACAATTTGTCTAGACTATAGACAATTTGTCTAGACTATAGACAATTTGTCTAGACTATAGACAATTTGTCTAGACTATAGACAATTTGTCTAGACTATAGACAATTTGTCTAGACTATAGACAATTTGTCTAGACTATAGACAATTTGTCTAGACTATAGACAATTTGTCTAGACTATAGACAATTTGTCTAGACTATAGACAATTTGTCTAGACTATAGACAATTTGTCTAGACTATAGACAATTTGTCTAGACTATAGACAATTTGTCTAGACTATAGACAATTTGTCTAGACTATAGACAATTTGTCTAGACTATAGACAATTTGTCTAGACTAGACTATAGACAATTTGTCTAGACTATAGACAATTTGTCTAGACTATAGACAATTTGTCTAGACTATAGACAATTTGTCTAGACTATAGACAATTTGTCTAGACTATAGACAATTTGTCTAGACTATAGACAATTTGTCTAGACTATAGACAATTTGTCTAGACTATAGACAATTTGTCTAGACTATAGACAATTTGTCTAGACTATAGACAATTTGTCTAGACTATAGACAATTTGTCTAGACTATAGACAATTTGTCTAGACTATAGACAATTTGTCTAGACGATAGACAATTTGGCTAGACGATAGACAATTTGGCTAGACGATAGACAATTTGTCTAGACGATAGACAATTTGTCTAGACTATAGACAATTGTTTAGACTATAGACAATTTGTCTAGACTATAGACAATTTGTCTAGACTATAGACAATTTGTCTAGACGATAGACAATTTGTCTAGACGATAGACAATTTATCTAGACGATAGACAATTTGTCTAGACGATAGACAATTTGTCTAGACGATAGACAATTTGTCTAGACGATAGAATATTTGTCTAGACTATAGACAATTGTTTAGACTATAGACAATTTGTCTAGACTATGGACAATTTGTCTAGACTATGGACAATTTGTCTAGACTATAGACAATTTGTCTAGACTATAGACAATTTGTCTAGACTATAGACAATTTGTCTAGACTATAGACAATTTGTCTAGACTATAGACAATTTGTCTAGACTATAGACAATTTGTCTAGACTATAGACAATTTGTCTAGACTATAGACAATTTGTCTAGACTATAGACAATTTGTCTAGACTATAGACAATTTGTCTAGACTATAGACAATTTGTCTAGACTATAGACAATTTGTCTAGACTATGGACAATTTGTCTAGACTATAGACAATTTGTCTAGACTATAGACAATTTGTCTAGACGATAGACAATTTGTCTAGACGATAGAATATTTGTCTAGACTATAGA
Source organism: Cochliomyia hominivorax (assembly GCA_004302925.2). Lineage (NCBI taxonomy): Eukaryota > Metazoa > Arthropoda > Insecta > Diptera > Calliphoridae > Cochliomyia > Cochliomyia hominivorax. Next base: position 70,043,490 of record PYHX02000494.1, read on the forward strand.
CAATTGTTTAGACTATAGACAATTTATCTAGACTATGGACAATTTGTCTAGACTATGGACAATTTGTCTAGACTATAGACAATTTGTCTAGACGATAGACAATTTGTCTAGACTATAGACAATTTGTCTAGACTATAGACAATTTGTCTAGACTATAGACAATTTGTCTAGACTATAGACAATTTGTCTAGACTATAGACAATTTGTCTAGACTATAGACAATTTGTCTAGACTATAGACAATTTGTCTAGACTATAGACAATTTGTCTAGACTATAGACAATTTGTCTAGACTATAGACAATTTGTCTAGACTATAGACAATTTGTCTAGACTATAGACAATTTGTCTAGACTATAGACAATTTGTCTAGACTATAGACAATTTGTCTAGACTATAGACAATTTGTCTAGACTATAGACAATTGTTTAGGCTATAGATTGCCGATAGACTGGATTTCAGTCTGTCCAATGGGAAAAAGCATTTTAGTTTGTCATGCAAGGACTGAAATTTTATTCAGATTTAAAGTTGTGTTATTTTGTCGAACCTCTCTTTATGTTTCACTTCTCTATATAACTCCATACTTACAATGTACTTCCAATAAAAATGTTGCATTCGCTACTGGTGCCAAACCATTATCCGCATAACATGTATACGCTGCCATTTGATTTCTCGTTATATTTGTAAATTTCAGATATTGACCACTTACAGATGACACTTTATACAGAGAGAGAAAAAAATGAAAAATAATAAAATATAACGAAAAATATTGAATAAAAATCAAGGACTCAATGCATATGAAAGAGGAATGGTGAGAGGACACATTTAAATCCATATAAATCTTTTAAATGTGTCATATACATAAATCCACGATTTATATTTAAATTTCTTTTTCAATTTTGTTTTTCTCTCAAATTCCAATTTTGTTCATTTTCCATTCTCCATTTAACTTACTTTCAACTCCATGGACATTTATTGTACGACCATCATCTCGACGCCATTCAACATGAGGCATAGGATTACCGGTGGCGGCACAACTTATATTTAAAGTTTTTCCTTCTTCCACAATTAATGTGCGCTGGATATAAGGTGCATTTACATCTGGGGTGGGTGATAAAGAAAAAATAAAATGGAGGAAATTTAAAGAATGAAATATGTATAAATATTTAAGTGAATGTTTGATTGTGTGTGTGTGTAAGGAAACGGAAAAAGGCAGATAAACTCATATATCTGTGTATGTGTATGTTCGAAAAGAACAGGTTTATTTATTTACTCTACATTTGTGTTTAATTCTCTGTTTTTTTGTTTTGTTTTAATAAAAAAAAACTGAGAATTTATTAATTTTAATTTATGACCCTGAATGATTTTAACAATTTTCATATAACGGTCATGGTCCTTACATGATCCTTTCTTTGGTTCAATAGTAAAATGATGCCATATGATGACCATGACTTTGATTGTTGTTGTTGTATATTATTCATTTTAAATAGGCGGAAGTGGAGGGAGAGAAAGGGGAGGGATTAAAAGAATTATAATCATTTAAGTAGGGAAGTGAATTTTAATGCGCCAATGAAAATCATTCAATATTTAATAATCGAAAGAATTTATTCGGTTATTACAAGAGTATTAAAACCTGAGATATGGTTGTTAATGTAAATGAATTGTAATGGAAATTCATTAAGAAGAATAAGAATATAAACTTAAGAGTTTTGTTTTCATTTCAGTTTTATTTATAATAAAGTCCAGACTTTGATCTGCACTTGAAACTTAAGACTCGACTTTAGATCTTAATTTTCACTTCACACTTGTCTTTAAATAGAAACTAAAGTTGACTTTAGTCTAGAATTCTGGTTAAAGTTAAATCTAGACTTTTGGCAAAAATTAAGACTACAAAAAGTCTTATTTTAGATTTTTATTTAGTTTAGAGTTAATTTATACTAAATTTTAAATTGAATTTAATCAAAATTTTGGATTAAACTTTTATCTAGATTTTACTCCCAGACTTTAGACTAAATTTTGGTCTAAACGTAAGTCTGAGGGAAAACATTTGTCTAGAGTAGACTTTAGAGCAAACTTTAGTCTAAATTTTGGACTAAACATATGTCCAGATTTTAGACTAAAATTTGGTCTAAACGTAAGATTACATTTGTCTAGAGTAGATGATATTAGACCACACTTTAGTCTAAATTTTAGACTCAACTTATGTCCAGATTTTATATTAAAATTTTATATAGTTTTTAGATTTTAGTCCGGAATTTAGTTTATATTTTGACTTAGCTTAAGTCGAAACTTTAAGCTAAAATTTAATCCTGACTTTAGACTAAACGTTTGTCTAGATTATTAACTAGATTTTTGTATTAACTTTTGAATAGAATTTAGTCTAAATTCCAGATTGTAGACTTAACTTTAGACTAAAATGTAGTCTAGTCTGTAGCATTAATTTTAGATTTTAGAGTAAACTCTAGTTAAGGTTTTAGGATAAAATTTGGTCTAGAGTTCTGAATAAAACTAGTTCTTGATTTTATACTAGTGCTGAGCTTAGACTTTAGTCTAGACTATAGACCAGACACAATCTAGGAATTAGACTAGACTTTAGTCTTAACTTTATTTTTAATTTTTAGATTTCAGTCTTGACTTTTTACTGAATTTTATACCAGACTTTAACCTTAAATTTAGTCCAGAGTTTAGGCCAAATCTTAGTCCAGATTTTAGACTAAACTTAAATGTCTAAATATTAGATTAAAATGTTGTCTATACATTAGATTGGTCTGAACTTTAGAACTTCAGAATGAATTTCTTTCTTTAGGTTTACCTTCGGTCCAGACTTTAATCTAAAATTTTAGTCTCGATTTTTTTGATTTTTGGCTGATTTTATTTTCTTGATTGATATTGATTTTTTGGATTGAAATTTATTCTAGTTTGTAGACCTTTGATACAGACATTGGATTAAATTATAGTCTAGACTAAAATTTATTGTACACTAAACATCAAACTTGACTCTTGTCTAGACATCAGATTAGGTTTTATTGGAGTTGACATATGACTTCACACTAGAGTTGAGAACTACCGACTTTAAAAATTAACTTACCCGCTATCGAAGGTGGTATTAACAAATCACTTAAGAAGGTGCCATTTTTAGCTTGTACCTTATAAGCATTAACACCTGGTATACCGGGTGTACCATTAGTTCCCGCTTTACCAGGTCGACCTCTAGGACCAGCAATACCTAAAACGATAAAGCAAACAAAAGGAAATGTTTACAGTTACCATAAATAACACATCACAGTAGCTATTTATAAATAAACAAACAAAAACCGTTATTCACATTTTCCGTTTCCTAACTTCCGTTGTAAGTTATGTTCCCTATTACCGCCATTTTTGGTTTACTTTTTGCTATTTTCTATTATTATCTTTTTTAGTCTTTAAACCCGACGACCATAAATGGCCATAAATGTAAAGAAATTCATTTATAATCTTAACCACATTGGCTTTTACCATTAATCATGCGACTATTAATCACGATCCATCAACTTGGAAAAAAATAAAACAGAAGAGAGAAAAAAGCGCTAAAAAACAACACAAAGAATATTTTCGCATAAAAAAAAATTATTAAAAGCAGGAATAGGAAATACAATAAAACAGAAGTAAATAATAACAACATTTAATTCCAAAAAAAGGAGAGAAAACTGTAATCTTAATTGTAATTCAAGTGGAAAAACAAATAGAAAGAAGAAGAAAAAATAAGAAATAAGTTTGAAGAAGTTTATTTTACATTTTTTTACTTATCATGTTTTTTTGTTGTGGCCGAGACCCCAAATAAAATAGGGAAAGATCAGACTGTATGTAACAACAATGAGAACTTGTTTGGAACCGCTCTGAAATTCTGAATTGATGTAAGAAGTTTTTGATTTATTTTTTATTGGAATTGCAGTTCATAGAAATCAGTTCAATTAAAATTATGATAATTTTTTTAGATGAAGTATCCATCCTCTCGTAGCATTTTTATAGCCTTTATTTTAAGTTCTTTTTAGCTTAATATAGAATTTAAGGAAGTCAAGTTTATTGTTTCTCTATTTTTCTGAACTTTATTTCCTCAAGAAAAATTTTTACTTTATAAATAATTGTCAGTAGAAGGGGATAGATACCTCAGTCACATTAACGTCTAAAAATTGAGAAAAAAACTGTATATTCTAGCTAAAATTCTAAACGTCCACATTTAATATAAATGAACTCAGTCTGGACTATATTCTAGTCTAAAAGCTCAACTACTTCTGTTCTATTTCAGTTCTAGCTCAGTTCAAGTTAAGTTCTAGTTAGTTCTAGTTCAGTTCTGGTTCAATTCTAGTTCAGTTCAAGTTCTGTTCTATTTCTGTTCTAGTTCAGTTCTATTTTACTTCTAGTTCAGTTCTTGTTCAGTTCCAGTTCAGTTCTACTTCAGTTCTAGTTCAGTTCTAGTTCTAATTCAGTTCTAGTTCAGTTCCAGTTCAGTTCTAGTTCAATTCTAGTTCAAATTCAGTTCTAGTTCAGTTCTACTACAGTTCTACTACAGTTCTAGTTCAGTTCTTGTTCAGTTCTAATTCAGTTCTAGTTCTAGTTCAGTTTTTGTTCAGTTCTAGTTCTAATTCAGTTCTAGTGCAGTTCCAGTTCCGTTCTAGTTCATTTCTAGTTCTAATTCAGTTCTATTTCAGTTGTAGTTCAATTGTGGTTCAGTTCTAGTCCAGTTGGTGCAGTTCTATTTCAATTCTATTTCAGTTCTATATCAGTTCTATTTCTGTTCTAGTTCAGTTCTTGTTCAGTTCCGGTTCAGTTCTACTTCAGTTCTAGTGTCTATTTCTTACTAATTCACTAATTTATAAAAGTTCAAATATTCAGCAAAAATTCAAATATTTTTAAAAACTAAATTTTCTATAAAAATTCGAATTTAAATTAAAAATTTTAAATTTTAATAAAAAATTAAAATTCTTAGAAAAATCAAATTTTCACTAAAATTTTAATTTTCTTTAAAAATTAAAAGTTTTAATAAAAATTAAAAGTTGCGAAAAAATTATTTTTAATTAAAAATTCACATTTTTGGTAGAAGTTATCAAAAAGTATTTATGAAAATATGTTACAAAGTTATCCTTCCACCCCCCGTACTAAGCTCATGCAAAGATGACCATAACTATTTGTAAATATGAAATTTTTTCCGATTTTATTTTGATACTGAATTGTATTTTGTATTTTGTTCTTAAAACAGGAAGGAAAAGTCAATAAAGACGTAATTGGTATGCGAAGGAAAAATAATGAAAATAATAGAAATAATATTTTCTTTAATCTCATACTTTATAAAAGTTAATATTTGAATTGATGTTGTCGGGTATTTTGAAAATTATTACAGAATAATCAGCTGGAAACCATAAACCATAAAAATAAATTTTTATATAAAACAAACGTCCATGAAGAAGAATATTAAATTTACAACACTTACCCTTAAGACCCCTTTCTCCCGGTGGACCTTGTGAACCTTTAGGACCTGGTGCACCATCTCTGCCATCCTTACCATTGAGACCATCTTTACCATCTCTACCAGGCATACCATCTTTACCGGGTATACCATCAGCGCCAGCACGTCCTGGTACACCATCTAGACCAGGTTCACCTGGTACACCATCTCTTCCATCTAATCCTTGTCTGCCTGGTATACCAACATCACCTTTTTGACCTCTTGGACCTATAGGTCCTGCAGCACCATCTGCTCCTGGGGGTCCTGGTAATCCCACGTCACCTCTGTTACCTTTAGGCCCGGGAATACCAGGTAGACCAGGTGGTCCCGTAGGTCCCTTAGGACCCTGAGGTCCAGGTGGTCCCTGAGGACTAGGAGGACAATATTCCTGTGTACTTTGACAGAAGCCAGTTATCATTTTTTCGGGCACACGACAATAGGTATTAAGGTATACCCACTCGTCACCTCCAGGGGCTGCACCTTTAAGACCAGTTCTTTTGCGTATATCTTTGTCTTGCTCCTCGAGCACCTTGCGATGATTGGGAGCGAAGAATTCAACGAAGGTATCTGGAAAGGGTGTAAAAAATGTTTATAATTTTAACCATAATTATTTTTTTTATTTTATAAGTTTTCTGGATTTAAGTGGAGTCTAGAATGTAGACAAAGAATAGTCTTTAATCCGGACTTTAATCAGGACTATAGACTAGTCTGTAATCAGGACTATAGACTAGTCTGTAATCAGGACTATAGACTAGTCTATAATCAGGACTATAGACTAGTCTATAATCAGGACTATAGACTAGTCTATAATCAGGACTATAGACTAGTCTATAATCAGGACTATAGACTAGTCTATAATCAGGACTATAGACTAGTCTATAATCAGGACTATAGACTAGTCTATAATCAGGACTATAGACTAGTCTATAATCAGGACTATAGACTAGTCTATAATCAGGACTATAGACTAGTCTATAATCAGGACTATAGACTAGTCTATAATCAGGACTATAGACTAGTCTATAATCAGGACTATAGACTAGTCTATAATCAGGACTATAGACTAGTCTATAATCAGGACTATAGACTAGTCTATAATCAGGACTATAGACTAGTCTATAATCAGGACTATAGACTAGTCTATAATCAGGACTATAGACTAGTCTATAATCAGGACTATAGACTAGTCTATAATCAGGACTATAGACTAGTCTATAATCAGGACTATAGACTAGTCTATAATCAGGACTATAGACTAGTCTATAATCAGGACTATAGACTAGTCTATAATCAGGACTATAGACTAGTCTATAATCAGGACTATAGACTAGTCTATAATCAGGACTATAGACTAGTCTATAATCAGGACTATAGACTAGTCTATAATCAGGACTATAGACTAGTCTATAATCAGGACTATAGACTAGTCTATAATCAGGACTATAGACTAGTCTATAATCAGGACTATAGACTAGCTAGTCTATAATCAGGACTATAGACTAGTCTATAATCAGGACTATAGACTAGTCTATAATCAGGACTATAGATTAGTCTATAATCAGGACTATAGACTAGTCTATAAACAGGACTATAGACTAGTCTATAAACAGGACTATAGACTAGTCTATAAACAGGACTATAGACTAGTCTATAATCAGGACTATAGATTAGTCTATAATCAGGACTATAATTTAGTCTATAATCAGGACTATATAACCTTTATTATAGTCCATATTGTAATCTATAATTTGATCTGTAGTAAAGTCATTATTCCAATTTTAACTCTAACCTATTTTCTGAACTTTAGTCTACAGTCATAGTCTTTCTTCATAATTCTGCCGCAGTCACGTTGTGACAAGTATAACTTCACCTTAATCTTAGTCATTGTCCTTGATCACACTTCATATCATTTTATGTACTAACAACTTCAATTCAAATATTATTTTATGATTTCTTTATGAGTTTTCTTGATTTGAAAACTTTCTTCAACTTTATCCTCCGTTTGTTGGTTTAAATTATGGATTCGAGTCTTCTTTGCAATTATTGCCACTTTTCAATTTGATGCCAATTTTTTTTTTTTTTTTACCAGAATTCATTGTTTATCTAACATTTGCTTTGAGAGTCCTGCATTTATTAGTTTCTTTCAATTTTGTTGCTTAAGTTTTAGTTTAGTTCTCTTTTCTAGTTACTTTTCTATATTTTGCTAAAATTATTATGTGAAGTTTTTGTTTTGCGACAATTTTCAATTCATTATTTCATTCATTCAATCATTCGTTCAATCATTCAAACATTCATTCATTCATTTTATATCTCTCAGTCTTAAGTTTGTTTAACTATCAACTGTAAAACTAAGATAGTTTTTTTTTTATACAACTTCTTCTCTTCAAGTTTCTTTTACTTTGAGTTGTTCTTCATTTAATTTCAAATTGTTTTCAATTCATATTTTAAGTTTATATTGTTGTTGTTGTAGTTGTTGGGCGTTGCTGTTACGGTTGTTAATGATGTTTTGTCTGTGTTGTCTATAACATACAAATTGTTGTTTGTTTTGAGGTTTATATGAGTTTTTTCT
>PYHX02000494.1:70051638-70082846 GCA_004302925.2 Cochliomyia hominivorax
AGACAATGTTAAAAATGCTATAAATCTGGGATGGTGGTTTTTTTATTTTGAAGGCAAAGTTATTTAAATGAAGAAATTGTGCAGAAAAATTTGTAATATTAAACCAGCAGAGCCGGCATCATCGTTTTGCCAAACATTTTTTTCTAAAGCGTTGCTGGCTCTAAGAAAATATTGGTGTTTTATTATTATACGGTTCAAAATAGGTGATTAGTAGTTTAAATTTTGCTTTTCCCTAGACTTATTCATGTATGTGAAGATAAATACGTATTTAACTAGCACAGACAAAAACCACATTTTTTAACAGAGCTGATTTTGCAGTTAACAGCGCGCTGTTAAGCATTTAACAGAAGTTCTTAAAATGACTAGTGTACTAAAATGGACAATGTGAGTAACAGGAACCATGCTCCAAACACTTATATCATGGAAATGGCTCTCCAAGGTGCTAGCCATTGTTCCATAACAACAAACTACCAGAAATGTAATTATTTGGGAAATTATTTCACTTCTTCCACTATTATAGATCTATTAAAGGCCCTTTGGAGCACCATTTCTATATGTCCTAGAACGTGTACCACGTCTATTTTCCCACATGTTTCACAAATCCTCTCGAGAAATTTCAAGATTTTCAACTCAATTTTTCTCAAATTCCAAAATTATTTCAGATATCCACTAAGCGTGCTTCATTAGGGAGTGCCTAGGACTATCATACCTATATAGCGTGATATGTGTACCACGCACCATTTTTCCATACTGACCACATACCATATTGTCAATTGTAGAAAATTTTCAAAAAATTCACTTTTTCAAAAAATAATTAAAATTATTTGGAAATTATTTCACTTCTTCCACTATTATAGATCTATTAAAGGCTCTTTATAGCGTGATATATATATATATATATATATATATATTATATATATAATATATATATATATATATATTATATATATATATATATATATATATATATATATATATATATTATATATATTATATATAATATATATATATATATATATATATATATATATATATATATATATATATATATATATATATATATATATATATATATATATATATTCATATTTTAAGTGATTTTTTATTTAATTAAAATCTTTTTTAAAAATTATTAAATTTATTGTTTTAATTTTAATTCTCTTAAAAAAACATTCCAATAAAAACATATTTTTTTCATCTGTGTTTAAAAATTTTTCTAACGGCATAATTATTTTACATAAATCATTATTAATTATTAGAATTTTGATTTTTATTTAATAAAATAGAAATTTATAAATATTAGGGCAGCTCAGGTGCACATTTGACCTCTACTATCACTATGAAATTATTCACAGTGATAGTAGAGGAGTGTAGCTGGATGTGTGGCAGAATTATTGGGCTAAAGGTTGGGTACGTCGGAGATAAATTGCTTTAACCAATTTTTTTTCTTATTCAATTAAGGAAAAAAAAGTATTACGAGACCTTTACAAAATGTGGTATTGACCTCTTATAGTTTTCGAATTATTTGCATTTTTTTAAACTTGAATCAATTATATTGATAATCCGCACAATTATTTTTCTAACCATTTTGAATACATGTTATTAATATGACTAATCTCGGTAATTATTTTCCAATAGAGTCCCTTCTCTTAAAAGAACTCTTAGCTTGTAAAGCTCTTTAATTTGATCCAATTATATTGAATGATATTTTAACTGTTTTACTGGTTTAACAATTATAGGGCCACATTTTGTTATATATCCTTCAAGGATCGTACATTTTATGTGATATAAAAATTAATTCAGAACTTTTATGTAAATCAAATAAATTTTATATTCCTAAAATTTCTCAAAAAGTTTGGTTCAACAAGATCAAATACTGTCAAAGATCGATATTTCTTTACCTCTGATTAATTCAGTAATTTTGGGATTTCTTATGACTCAAAATTGATACCGTGCCAATATGGTTGGACTACTCTAAAAATAATTTCTTTTGTATTAAAATATCGATGGAGAAATTTCAATAATTCGAAAATATATTTTATGGATCAATTAAATTTACAAAGTGATTGTGATTTTTTTAAAGTCACAAATTATTTTGTTCGATCACAAATCTTCTTCATTTAAAAAAATATCGGCTTCATTTTCTATATTTGGAAAATTCATTTTCAATGTTATTTAAAGATAGATCGATCTTTAATTTGAAATATAATTTAAGTTCTCTTCTATTTTCCATATTATCCATAACAATTCCATAATTTTTCTCCGACTTTTTATACCCTCCACCGCCACAAGTAGTGAAGAGGGAATATTAACTTTGTCATTCCTTGTGTGTAGCGCTAAGAAGAAATCATCTTTGATCCTTTTGCATTATATCGTATTCGTTTTGTTTATTCACTAGAAAATACAAAACACTTGACTTCAGATTTCTAAATTTGCTAGGTGGAATGACTTTGTCGTTATCCAACAACGCCAAATACCTTGAGATAATTCTGGATAGCAGACTGATGTGCATCTTTAACACTCAGTCTAGGATATTCAGCTCGAGGACTGCGATATATACTTGTAGCAGGGCCATAGGCGGCAGATGTGGACCAGATCCCATAAATGTAAACTGGATCTATGAGTCTGTGGTGAGACCTCACCTGGTTACCAGTTCATTTGGCAATAATAAATCTCGCTCTTCAGACGACAATCAGATTAAATACCACAGGAAACTGGAGATGTAGGATGTCTGGTTATACGAGTATCTTGGGAACGACTGATGTTATCCCAGAACACATTGCTTACTGCATCCCTTGCCCGCTCATACATATTGTGTTTACCCACCACTTAGGGTATCATCGCATTTCTCACAAGTGGGTGCAATAAACATCTACACTGATGATCCAAATACGGGGACAAAATTGGAGTTGATGTCTTCATTGTGAAATTCAACAATCGTAAGTTTTTAAGGTTTTAAGGCTGAAGTGCAATATTTTGCACGCTGCGATTGCAGCAATTCATAGGGCACCCAAATAGATAAGGTAATACAGGATATACGATCGGAATATTTTTATTTTTACCGACAGTTAGACCATACTTCGGTCCCTTATGGGTGTCTATACGACATCAAATCATGTCCAGGAATGTCGTACGACACTTAATAAGATGACAGAGCATTCGAACTTTGTTCTGGTTTGATTGCAAGGACACGGGACTAACCAGCAATGCTGAAAGCGTATACCCTATGATATATGCAACAACGATGGGTAAACGTGTTTGATATGGCCCCGGCTGGATGGCGTAAGAACATTATTTCTATTCAATGTCTCGAAAGCTCTCTTGAGAACAAAAGTGGCTGCAGTATCTGAACATTGTCGTTTCGGGGTACGTGCATCAATAATGGAACTTCCTTCTAAAGACTTTTGCAGAAGCTGAATGAATAAAGAGGAGGAAAATATTCTTCATCTTTTTTGCCACTGTCCAATGCTCAGTGCCCTGCGTATGGATGTGGTTCATTGCATATCCGAATATAGCATTCTTACTTGTTAATCATTGTAGTTGTTGTTGCCATTGAAAAATTAGTAGCTTTTAGTTATTTTTTAATAAAATTATAATGATTTTTCAATATTTTTTTCAAGATTTTTAATTATTACAAAAATAATAACAAGATAATTTGCGAAAAAAAACGCCAGAAACAGATAGAGAACTAAAAAAAGTCATTTTAATAAAACAATTAAAAATGTTTTATATTTTAGTCTTTGTAGTGGTTTCATTGCTATATAAATATGTATATATATATATATATATATATATATATATATATATATATATATATATATATATATATATATATATATATATATATATATATATATATATATATATATATATATATATATATATATATATATATATATATATATATATATATATATATGTGTATGTGTGTGAGTATTTACATAATCAATGATATAGAAACCAATTTTATAATTTGCATAATTATGTAGTCAATATATTATAGTTAATGTTTTTTACAAATTTGCATAATTCCCTTAACGGTGTAAAGTGTAATAAGTGAATAGTTTTTGGACATACTGGACTTATTTACTCCAAAAAAATCCCAAAGGCGATCAGTGTTTCCATAATGATTTAATGATGGATAAAATGAAAAAGAAATATTTATTTTAGGCAATTTTTCATACACTAGAATTATGTTATTCTTACGGCAAACGTGAAAAGTGTAATATTAAGTATTTAATTTTTATGTAAATTTTCGTAATTATAAATTAGTTACAATTAAATCTAAATAGATTTTTTTTAGACAACTAATTAAGGAAAATGCTAATTTGTTTTTGTTATATAATTATGGGAAATAAAACTGAAGGGAAATGGAAGATTCGTATAAACCCTCCAATTCTAAAAGATATTTCCGATGAAACACAATTTCTTATTACCTCATCTTTTCCCTTCAAGTCTCCATTATAAAACAAACAATAGAGTTGTTTATAATCAAGACTATCGATTAATTAATAGTCAAAACTATAGACTAGTTTATAGTTAAGTTTATAGTTTAGAAATTACAGCAATGGACCTGATTTTATTCAAGACTATCGATAGTTTACAGCCAAGATTTTAGACTGGTTTGTAGTCTCAACTACAGACTTATTTATAGCTCAGACAATAGGATTATTAATAGTCGAGTTTATAGTCAATTTTATGGATAAATTCTTAGATAAAATTTATAGACTAGTTTATAGTCTCGACAATAGACTAGTTTATAGTCTCGTCAATAGACTAGTTTATAGTCTCGTCAATAGACTAGTTTATAGTCTCGTCAATAGACTAGTTTATAGTCTCGTCAATAGACTAGTTTATAGTCTCGTCAATAGACTAGTTTATAGTCTCGTCGATAGACTAGTTTATAGTCTCGTCGATAGACTAGTTTATAGTCTCGTCGATAGACTAGTTTATAGTCTCGTCGATAGACTAGTTATAGTCTCGTCGATAGACTAGTTTATAGTCTCGTCGATAGACTAGTTTATAGTCTCGTCAATAGACTAGTTTATAGTCTCGTCAATAGACTAGTTTATAGTCTCGTCAATAGACTACTTTATAGTCTCGTCAATAGACTAGTTTATAGTCTCGTCAATAGACTAGTTTATAATCTCGTCAATAGACTAGTTTATAGTCTCGTCAATAGGCTAGTTTATAGTCTCGTCAATAGACTAGTTTATAGTCTCGTCAATAGACTAGTTTATAGTCTCGTCAATAGGCTAGTTTATAGTCTCGTCAATAGACTAGTTTATAGTCTCGTCAATAGGCTAGTTTATAGTCTCGTCAATAGACTAGTTTATAGTCTCGTCAATAGACTAGTTTATAGTCTCGTCAATAGACTAGTTTATAGTCTCGTCGATAGACTAGTTTATAGTCTCGTCGATAGACTAGTTTATAGTCTCGTCGATAGACTAGTTTATAGTCTCGTCAATAGACTAGTTTATAGTCTCGTCAATAGACTAGTTTATAGTCTCCTCAATAGACTAGTTTATAGTCTCGTCAATAGACTAGTTTATAGTCTCGTCAATAGACTAGTTTATAGTCTCGTCAATAGACTAGTTTATAGTCTCGTCAATAGACTAGTTTATAGTCTCGTCAATAGACTAGTTTATAGTCTCGTCAATAGACTAGTTTATAGTCTCGTCAATAGACTAGTTTATAGTCTCGTCAATAGACTAGTTTATAGTCTCGTCAATAGACTAGTTTATAGTCTCGTCAATAGACTAGTTTATAGTCTCGTCAATAGACTAGTTTATAGTCTCGTCTATAGACCAGTTTATAGTCTCGTCTATAGATCAGTTTATAGTCTCGTCTATAGACCAGTTTATGGTCTCGTCGATAGACCAGTTTATGGTCTCGTCGATAGACCAGTTTATAGCCTCGCCTATAGACCAGTTTATACTCTCGTCTATAGACCAGTTTATAGTCGCATTTATAGACTAGTTTACAGTCTTGTCGATAAACTAGTTTATTGCCTCGATTGTGAAACAGTTTATATAGCCTCGTTTGTAAGCTATTTCATAGTCTTTCCTATAGACTAGTCAATGCACTATTTCTAAGTTCTTAATAATATTTTAAAGAAAACTCAATTAAAGATATTAACAATATTATGTAGTTGTAGTAGAATAATAAACGTGTCAAATACACAATGTTGTCAATATCCTTTTTAACACTGTTAAATTTTTTACACTTTTTATTGAATTTATCTTCATTTTTGTGGTTGTGATATTACAAATAATTTCCAAATTTAGTTTTTTTTTAATTTTTTTGATTTTTTTCTCTCGTACAAAATTTGTTGCATAAAATTTATCTAAAAGTTTATTATTTTTCACAATTTTTTCTTTTTCATTAATAATATATATATTTTTGCTATATATTTTTTTTAAGTCCTTTAGTTGATATTTTTTCATTTTTGTTTGGAAATATCTCATTGAGTTGAGTTTAGCATTTTATTAATTTGTTGTTGTTATTCATATTCTAAAATAAAGTTTCATTTTTCTAGTTTAGTTGTCATGTTTAAATTTCATTTCATTTGATGGCACATTCACACACACACAAACACCCAAACATACTCCGTCATTTACAGGATGATTCTATAGTTTATTAACTTTTTTTGTTATTTTTCTTCTTTTTGCTATATTTCTCTATTTTTTATACAAATACCATGATTTTGCTATATTTTGGATATTTTTTATGGACAACAAAAAAAGCGAATACTGCATTGCCATCATGTTCACTATTTTAGTTGTTATTTGGTTTTCCTTTTCATGTTTTTTTCATTGTTTAGTTTTTCTTTTTTTTATTTTTTTTCATTCAGTTATTTACAAAAAATAAAGTAATGAATAGTTTATGGATGGTCACCCCCTAAATTTTGTTCATTATAGCGTATCGGATAAGTTAATGAATTGCCACGATCCCATGAATATAATTCCTGGAATTAAATAAAAATAAAAAATATGAACACAGAATGTTAATAAAATGATTTTAAAATTTTTAGTAATTTTTAAATAAAATTAAATTTTAAATAAATAACGATAAAAATATAAATAAATTGTAGAAAAATGTGATTTTGGTTTTTCTCTTTGGCTGTTTGATGAAATATTATTATATTTTATTTTACAGAATAGAAATTTATATCTATTTTTGGATAAAGTGAGTTTTTAAGCAGAATGTTAGAATTTTTATTAAAAATTTGAGTATTTCGAGAAAGTTGGAATTTCTGTGAAAATTTGATTTTTTAGTAAAAATTTGAATTTCTATTGAAAATTAAAATTTTTAGAGAAAATTTGAAATGTGAATTTTTAGTGAAAATGTATATTTTTAGTGAAAATGTGAATTTTTAGTGAAAATGTGAATTTTAATTCAAAATATGAATTTTTAGTGAAAATGTAAATTTTTAGTGAAAATGTAAATTTTTAGTGAAAATGTAAATTTTTAGTGAAAATGTAAATTTTTAGTGAAAATGTAAATTTTTAGTGAAAATGTAAATTTTTAGTGAAAATGTGAATTTTTAGTGAAAATGTGAATTTTTAGTAAAAATGTGAATTTTTAGTGAAAATGTGAATTTTTAGTGAAAATGTGAATTTTTAGTGAAAATGTGAATTTTTAGTGAAAATGTGAATTTTTAGTGAAAATGTGAATTTTTAGTGAAAATGTGAATTTTTAGTGAAAATGTGAATTTTTAGTGAAAATGTGAATTTTTAGTGAAAATTTGAATTTTTAGTGAAAATGTGAATTTTTAGTGAAAATGTGAATTGTTAGTGAAAATATGAATTTTTAGTGAAAATGTGAATTGTTAATGAAAATGTGAATTTTTAGTGAAAATGTGAATTTTTAATAATAATAAGAATTTTTAGTGAAAATGTAAATTTTTAGTGAAAATGTGAATTTGTAGTCAAAATGTGAATTTTTAGTGAAAATGTGAATTTCTAGTGAAAATGTGAATTTTTAGTGAAAATGTGAATTTTTAGTGAAAATGTGAATTTTTAATGAAAATATGTATTTTTAGTGAAAATGTGTATTTTTAGTGAAAATGTGTATTTTTGGTGAAAATGTGTATTTTTAGTGAAAATGTGTATTTTTAGTGAAAATTTGAATTCTTAGTGAAAAAGTGAATTTTTGATGAAAATGTGGAATTTTTGATGAAAATGTGGAATTTTGATGAAAATGTGGAATTTTGATGAAAATGTGGAATTTTGATGAAAATGTGAATTTTTGAACTTTTGGTGAAAACGTGATTTTTTTAGGAAAATATAATTTTTTTGTGAAAATGACTTTTCAATAAATAAGTTTCAAATGCCAATTTTAAGTGAAATTTTTAATTTTTAGTGAATTTTTTTTGTAAAAATGTTAATTTTAAGTGAAATGTTAATTCTTAATGAAAATGTAATTTTTTTGGTGGAAAAGCGAATCTTTGAATTAAATCATCTTTAGACTAGTTTATTGCCTCGTCTATCGGACAATTTTATAGTTTCGATTGTAGGCGAGTTAATAGAATCGACTACAGAATAGTTTATA
This sequence comes from Cochliomyia hominivorax, assembly GCA_004302925.2. Classification (NCBI taxonomy): domain Eukaryota; kingdom Metazoa; phylum Arthropoda; class Insecta; order Diptera; family Calliphoridae; genus Cochliomyia; species Cochliomyia hominivorax. The sequence goes on from PYHX02000494.1 coordinate 70,060,192, forward strand.
GTCTCGTCTACATACTAGATTATAATCCACTTTATGGACTAGTTTGTAGCTTCGTCTACAGACTAGACTATTTTGCAACTCTATAGACCAGTTTGTAGACTCATCTATGGCTTGATTATAGACAAGTCTCGTGCTCAGATATGGTACACCTTATAATTCCGTCTATTAATAAATCTATGGTCTCGACTTTAGAAATAATTACAATATTCTATTTAGTCTAGTTTTAGTACCTTCTATGGGCTTAAATCAATCTGCATTCTATGTAAACGACTATGAGCCAATTTGTTCATTATCAATAGTAAATCTCGTTTCTGTTTGCCAAAATCTCTGAATAGTTTTGCCCTTTGCACTCAATTCTATTGTACTACATTCAGCTATAAAATATTTTATTCTGTTTTTTTTTTGCCGTCAAAATAACAAATAAATTTAACAATTTGCCATACAATTTTATTACTTTTGTCCTTTATACGACCCTTAACCCTTTTGCTTTTCCTTAACTCCTTTCTAAATTGAATCCAACCTAAAGATAAAAAACTAACAATTTTCAAATGACAAAAACTTAATCTCATACAATTTCCCTTTAATACAAGATATTTGTTGAAATCAAATTTATCTCTAAAGGACCATCATCATTTATCACCATCAATCTTTGTAAAATGCTATAAAGAGAAAAACACACATATAATCACAATAAAATATCATCTCCTTATAACGCAATAAGAGACAGAGGGAGAGAGCGAGTACACGAAGGAATACAATAAGAGTTAGAAAAAATCTAATCCATCATTTGATAATAAAATAAATTATTAAGGCAAATTCTGATAAAAGGAAATAATAATAAATTGATAAATAAATATTAGTCTTTTTTTCTGTAGTTCATAGTTTATTTACTTTAATACTACAACAAGGAAATACTTTTTATTTTCATATTTAACACCCCATTGAATATATCCTTGTCAATAGATCCTTAAGAAATCTGGCTTATTTTATATGTATTTGTTTCCTTGAAGTATTGATGTCCTTTCATATTTTAAACTAAATATTTATCAGGTATTTAAATTTCATATATTTGTTCTACTTTAATATTGACAGGAAAAATAAGTAAATATAAACACACATGTGACACATATGCATTCATACTTTTTATACGGATGTGTGTGTTACATGTAATATTTCACAGTTAAGATGAAATAATAGCCCATTTTCTTACTTCGAGACAAAACTAAAGATTTAAAAATAGACTATTATCATATATTAGACTGTTTCATAGTCGAGACTACGTCATCTAGTCTTTAGACAACATTATAAACTAGTATAACGAAGACTACATTTAATTGCTTATGAATGAAGCTATTAACTAGATAATAGACAAGAGTGTAAAATAGTCTATACACGAAAAAGTCATAGAGGAGAGTAAAAAAATATTTATAATATATAAACTAGTCTACAGACGAGACTATGATCTAGTCTGTAAATGAGACTTTAAACTAGTTTATAAAGACGAGACTATAAACTACTCTTTAGAGGAGAATAAAAGCTTCTTTATGAACAAGAGTATAAAGTAGTCTATATGCAAGACTAGAAACAAGTCTAAAGACGAGACTAGAAACAAGTCTGCAAATAAGACTATAAACTAGCCTATAGTCGAGACTATAAACAAGCCTATAGTCTAGACTATAAACAAGCCTATAGTCGAGACTATAAACTAGTCTATAGTCGAGACTATAAACTAGTCTATAGTCGAGACTAAAAATTAGTCTATAGTCGAGACTATAAACTAGACTATAGTCGAGATTATAAACTAGTCTATAGTCGAGACTATTAACTAGTCCTGATTCGAGGGTATAAACTAGTATATAGACGAGACTTCATATGACTAGTACTTGTCCGTAATGGAAACTATTAACTTATCTTCGGTTGAAACTGTAAAGTAGTCTGTATTCGAGACTCTAAACTATTTTATAGTTCAGATTATAAACTAGTCTTAATAGTTGTCACTGATTAATCGGTGATGGAGTCTTTTTTTTTTATTAAAAATCATATTTAAGTTTCCTTCTTACTTACCACTGTATATGGATTATAACCCACTGTTGTCGTCTTACTGAATGGATTCGTAAATGGTAAATTTACATTTAATAATTTACCCTGATACAAGTCGACAGCATAACGTATCTGAGAGTTTTTATCTGTACACGAATCAATGGCATATAAATGACCACAAACAATAAACATTTCACCGAATTTATGATGATCCAAAGTTATATTGAAATTGTATTGTACTTTAAGATTTTCCGCATCCAACTGGAAATAGTAATAAGAGAGAGAGAGAAAGAGAGTGAGAAAAAGCATAAAGATTGAGATAAATAAAGAGCATAAAATTTCAAAATACAATATTGTAAAGAGTGAGTGGTATTAAATGGTATGAATTTACCAAGACTGTTTGTTACACCTAGTTAAATCACAGAGATGGGAGTTTTTCATTTATTTAATATTTCAAGATTCTGAAATTTTTCATTAAAATTGAATACAGCATTATAAGCCTTTTTGAGTAATAAACTAAATTTTAATTTAAAATATTTGAGAATTTTCGTGCAATCCCCATCTCTGGCTTATAATATTTTCTTGCATGAAAACAATTTATTTGTGTGTGTGTATTTGTTTCCTTGTGATTAAGTGAACTTCTTATGAGACTTAATATGCATTTTTGCAATTGTATGTAACTTGCTGATTTTACACAAAAGCATTGACAATGAAGATAAAGTTTATATGTATTGGTCCAAGGAGAAAACCATTTTATATTTTGTGGTAAATGAGAAAAAAACAAATGTGGTTAAATATAAAAAGTATTAAAGTATAAAAAAACATTTTTCTTTAAGAAATTGAACAGAAAAAAATGTAAAGGAAAATAAAATAAATTTCAGAATAAAAAAATTGAAACTAAAAGACAAGACTTGCCTCTTCCTTTTAAAAAATAGATAGGATTATAGTCTAAAGTTGAGACTATAAAACAGTCTTTATTCGGGACAATGTATCGGTCTTTAATTGGGAATTCAAAATGCACTATAAAAAGGACTCGTTATAATCTAGTTTGTAGTAATGATTCTATACTGTTCTATACTCTCGACTCTCTGTTATTTTACAGTCTTCAATTTAGACCAGTTTATGATTCCAAATACAAATTACACTTGGTCTAATATGACTACTGTCACATGGTATAAAGTCGATACTATAAAGACGTCTAGAATATCTACCACCAGGAAAAAATAAACCTGTCAACAGATGAATGCATAAACCAATTTACCCAACAGACTATAAACCTCTTATTGATCGGGACTCTACACCATATTATAGTCTAGATAATGGTTTAAAATCCAGTTGAAATAAAAGACTACAATATAGTTTAACCTAATACTAGACTGTGTTTGATAATGTAGATTATAGTCTAGTTTACATTATAGACTGGAATCTGGTTTGGATTAAAGACCAAAATCCCATTTTTTTATAAACCAGATTCTGGTCTTTCTTATAAACAATACTGGTATATATTGTTTAGGTATATATGTAGACTAGATACTAGTTGTTAGACCAGTTTGTGTTATAACTTTCACTAGATTAGACTCTGGTATATAATATGGAATAAAAAAACAGGCTGTGGAATATTTAACAGAACTGACTTTGGTCTATGTTATTGAACATACTCCGTTCTTCATTATTGTAGACCTGATACGGGTCTGAAATATTGACCAAACACTAGTCTAGATTATTGGTTGGAATATGGTTCATATATAAACTAGATTCAAATCCATTTTAAATATATTTAACTCTGACCTATATTGGACTACCCTCTGGTATAGACACTGGTCTGCACTTTAAAATAAACTCGGATGTAAACTATAGACTAGACTCTAGTCTACTTTATAGATTAGACTCCGGTATACATTATACACTAGACTAAGTTCTATATTATAGATTAGGCCCTGGTCTATGTTATGTATTGCACTCTGGTCTATACTATAGATTAGACTATGTTTTATATTACAGACTGGCTCTGGTCCATATTACTTACTATATTATACAGCAGACTCTGGTTTATGCTTTAGACAAGACTTTGGACTTTGTTATATAAGATTCTGGTCTATATTATAGACAAGATCCTGAGTTATATTATAGACTAGACTGTTGTCCATTATATAGGCTAGAGCCTTGCCTATATTGTGTATCAGACTCTGGTCTGTATTACAGATAACATTCTGTTCTGTACTATAAATTAAATTTTCGACATGTTGATATCTGGATTTACAATTTTGTTCAATTTATTTCTTTCCTGCATTTTGCTAATCTCAGATTCGTTTTCTCCTAATTCCCTTAAAATCTTTGTTAAACTCATCAGATTTCTATTGTTTGCCAAAATAAGGACACAAAATAATAACATTTTCCTCATAATGCTGATTTTGTATAAATATTTTATTGAATAAAAAAATATATCATGAAAAAAAAAAATAATAAATAAAAAATAGAAAAGAATCATTCAGTTAAAGTCAGCAAATACCAAATGAGTTCTATATATTTTAAGGATACAAAAGGGGGATCAAAGAAATACATTTACTCTTGCAACAAACTCAAACATACACTAACAAACATATGAAGGAGTTCTAAAACTGTTACATCAATTGTACGATTTTCAAACATAAATAAAATGTCTGTTGCAATGTGAGTATGTGTATGTCGGGTATTTTTTTTACCTCAAAAATACATTAACAGATGTTGAATGTTATTGAAGATTTTAGAATTTTCTATGTAAAAATCTAAAAAACACTTCCTAACCACCCCCCACCCCTCATTGTTGGTGGTTTTATAAAATTGTATGTTTAAGTTTATGTTATTTTTGTAAAAGTTTAGTAAAGTAAACTCTAGAATTTTAGAAAATTATAATACTATAAATTTGTGTATGTATGTTTGATTGTATGCAATTTTATTCTTACCTTTGCCACTAGAGTATTGTTGGAATCGTAAGTGCTGTAAATTACCCACAAACCAACCTCATCCACATTAAAATCCATGTAGTTGTAATTTGTCGAGTACAATTTATTACCAGTTGCAATACCAGCACTCGGCAATTGTGTTGCTGCAATTAATGAACAGAAGAGGGAGAGAGAGAAAGAGAAAATGAGAGAGACTTTGATTTAGTTTCATTTTTGTTTTACAATATTTCTTTTCTTTTCTATTTTTTTTTGCTCCATTTCTAAACTATTTTCTATGTTTCAAATGGAAACTGTGGTTTCTATGGAATTGTCTTTTGTATAAAAGTATCGAATTGAGGTTTCTTTCATTTCGAATTTAAGTGTTTTTTAACTAATTGCTGCTTTTAATGTTTCGTAATGAATTGAAGCTATAAAAAGCATACATAAAGTCATTGATTTGAATTGAGAAAACAAGTTTTAAGTGATTTTATGCTTTTAATTAATAAGAGATATGTTATTGGTGTGAAGTTGAGATCGCGATTTTAATATTAAAAACTAAACTAGATTTTATACTTCTATATTCACCGCAGCCTATAATACAAAAAGTTTGGTAAATAATATGAATTCAAGAACTCTATAATAAAGATCAAAGTCTAATCTACAATAAAGAGAGATAATGAGTCTAGTCTATAATGCGGACACTAGTCTAGTCTATAATAAAGACCAATATCTACACCCCATAATTTGGTTTTGCTAGCCCAGAATATATAATATAGTCCAGGCTCTAGTCTATAATATAGAACATAGTCTAGTGTACAGTATAGAAGAAATTATAGACTATAGAACAAATTCTAGTAGAGATCAGAGTCTAGTCTATAATATAGACCAGTCGATAATATAGACCAGAGTCTAGTCGATAATATAGACAAGAGTCTAGTCGATAATATAGACCAGAGTCTAGTCGATAATATAGACCAGAGTCTAGTCGATAATATAGACCAGAGTCTAGTCGATAATATAGACCAGAGTCTAGTCGATAATATAGACCAGAGTCTAGTCGATAATATAGACCATAGTCTAGTGTACAATATAGACCACAGTCTAGTCTATAATACAGATCAACGTCTAGTCTATATTATAAAGCAGTGTCTTGTCGATAATATTCACCAGAATTTAATCTGTTATACTGACCAGAGTTTAGTCTATTACATAGACCTGAATCTAGTCCATAATATACGTCATTGCCTAGTATGTAACATAGACCATAGTCAGTAACAAAGATCAGATTCTGTTGGTCTATTTTATATACTAAAACAGTGTTGTCTATAACATAGTCCAGATTCAGTGGGTAATCCGCACTCAAAACTCATTAAGTACATTTATTTCGTGGATTATTTATTTGATTTATTTGAGTCCAAAAAATAGATTCAACTAGTATTTTGTAGTTTAGACATTTAAAAGATTTTGATGGATCACTTTTTAAATTACAAACGATTTTTGGAGAATTCTCTGGTCTGGTTATTAAATGTGGTATATTCGAATCAAAAATTTCAATCGACTCATTCAGCTGACTTCAATTCACTCATTTAGTTAAGAGCCATTCTGAGAATAAGAGTGAAATAGTTTGGCCTTTGGTGAGACCATCAGAACCACAGTTTCATCTCTAAATCAAATCCATAATGCAGACAAAAGTTTTGTCCTCTTAAATATTTTGTTAAATGATGCATTTACTTACAGATTTTTTTACCCGTAGACAAATCCAATTTAACTACATAATCCGAATTGTATTGATTGTAATAAAATGAACCATTATAAACAATATGAGCATTTCCCTAGGAAAACAAAAAAAAAAGGAGAAAACAAAAAATTAATTTAATTTACTTTCCAAAATAAGAAAAAAATGAAATGAAAATTCATTGAACATTTTACTTAACTCAACTACGTAAAACTTACTTGGAAACCAACACCCAAATCATATTGCTTACGTGGTACATCGTTCATACGATATGCTACTTTGGATGTATATTCATATAAAAGTTTATTGTCCTTTTCTTTGGTTATAAAAGTTTTCTCACGGTCCGTTTCCTTGGCAGCCGGATCCTTAAGCCATGAACCATGCAATTCATCAACATATTTATGAAAGACAGGTTTGCCTACAGCATATAAAATGCAACCTAGTCGAAGAAGAAGGAGAGAAAGAGAGAGAGAGAGAGAGAGTGAAAGAGAGAAATGAATAATAAAAGATACAATTTCAAAAAGGATTTTGGTGTAACAAGAAACTGACATAAATTAACAAGATTTAACTAAGAAACTCAGCATCAATAAGAAAGGAATGTATGTATGTATGTTCGTATATGTCTAAATACAAATGTGAATGTATATGTAATATTAATACCAAAATCTAATTAGCAGGATATGAGTGGATGATAGTATTGGTTATGGCTTTTTGTATATGTAAGTGTGGGTGTGTGTTTGCCAGGCTTTGTTATTCTTACAGAAGGCTTATGTTTCAATTAAAAGTTTTCTGGATTTTATGATATCATCATAACTTGGTACAGTAGCAATGATAGACTGCTATTTTTAGCAGAAGTTGAAAAGAATTAATTGAAGAAATTGTAGTTTAAATAAATTTTTGATTATAAACTGTTTCATCCGAAGACATTGGTCAAAATATTCATTTATACTTTTTGTTGTTTATAGCCACTTGTACAATATAGTTTATATCCATGTTTGCGACTATAAACTGGTCTATTGCAAAGACTATTAACTAATAGACTACTTTAGAAAAAAATGTGAAATTTTCGCTTTATAATAAAGGCTAGTCGGAGTATAGCCTACACACCCTTGACCACTCTTGTTTATACTTTAGACTAGACTCTAATCTATATTACAGACTAGACTCAATTACCACAGTCTATTATAGACTAGACTCTGGTATATAATATATTTTAGACTATGTTTTATATGGTCTAGACTTTGTAAACCGTACATTATAAACCAGACTCTGATTTATATTATAAACTGGTCTGTATTATGATCTATATTATAGACGAGGCTCTATTCTAGATTATAGACTAGACTCTGTTTTTTATTATAGAGAAGACTATAGTCTATATTATAAACTAGACTCTGGTCAATATTGTTCTATAGGATCTGGTCTAACTTCAAGTCATCTACATGCCTAGACCCCCTTGTTGGATGTATTTGTATATACTTCCGAAACCCCTTTCAAAAATATCTGATTCCTATTGTTTGCCAAAGCTAGAAAAAAAACAAACCAGCCAGACAGTGATGTAGACGTTCTTAGAATCATTCCATGTCCACATTCTATTCATGCTACTAGAGAGCATGTACATTTAGAAGACTCTACTATCATTTTGATGATCATAGTATAATCGTCAAGTATATTTTAATCGCAATAGACATCCTATAGGATGTAACTAGCCTCTAAGTGAGCCCATTAACAATTCTTTAAGTTGGCCAATTAGTCTCACCACATGGGAGCCTAGTAGTCTAAAGATTAGCTAGCTAAAAAGTCTAGCTACAATCGTGCCTAGTAGTCAGGTCATTAGCAAGTAAACACAATTAATCTAGCCACTGACTAGTCTATTAGTTTTGCCATTAGTTAGCCTATTAACTCAGCCAATAGTTGGTATATTAGTCGAGCCACTAGCTAAACTATTAGCCAAGCCAACAATTAGGATATTAACCATTGCTCACCGGCTGATAGCCGGGTAGGCTATTACTGTAGCCAATAGCTGGCCTATAAGCCTGTTAATCTATCTTAGGTTTAAGATACTTGCTACCCAATGAGTCTAGCCAATAGCTAGCGTATTAGTATAGCCACTAGATAGTCTATTACTACGGCCAATAGCTAGCCTATTAATCTAGCCACGGCTTCGAGTGTAAGCCTAGTCAATAGCTCGCTTATTAGTGTATCAACAAGCTAGTCTATCACTTTAGCCGTTTAAAATATAAATTATTCTTTTAAAGCACACTTTTCATGCTACATTTCAATAGCAAACTATTGGTCCATGTATTTCAAAAGTCAATACTTAAAGAAATTTAATTGTTGTTCTGTCTATATGTTGCATATATTGTGTTCCTTTATGAAATTCAAAGAAACTTTTTATTATTCATAGACAAAACAGAAAAATCAACGTAAATCCAAAAAACAAAATTCCATAAAGAATACTTACTCTTTTTGCGTTTTGGTAAGCCCGGATAACTATAATTTCCAGTTGGTTGAATTTCGAAATTGGAATTAATTGAATCTTTACATTGATATAAACTGCAAAATGAATAGAACAGAATAGAAAAAAATAATACAGACGAATATTCTTTCAATACAATGAAAACATGAAAACATATCTAACGAATAATCAATGAAAATATAATAAATGATTTTTATTTCTGATTAATGGATCACAAAGGGAAATGGTGTGGTAAATTAACCATAAATATTATGTTTCCTTTTGTTAGCTTTTTGGGTTTTCTTTTTCCCCTTTTAGGGATATTGAATTTAAATTAGGAAGTTAAATATAATGAAATTCTTAAATTGTTGCATAACAATGAAATGGGAAGGGATTTGTGATTTTATTTCATTTCACTTAAATTTAAACTTACCTTGGATCAGGACATGTTTCACATACAGGACACTCAGCCTCTGGTGGTCTTTGGCCATAAACTTTAATCTCTTTGCCCACATAAGGTGTCTCACTATTGGGATCTTGTGCTAAATTTTAACAAACAAATAAACAGAGAGAGAGAGAGAAAGGGAAGAAGAAGAAGAATTACACGAATTTATCCAATTATAAATGAAAATCCCTATTAAAAAGCCCCCCTGATAATTGCTATTGCTGATGTCATCAATAGTAATTTGAAATGAGGTGTTATACATGACACATTTACATACATCAATGTATACAAAAACATTTACACATCCATACTCACTCACATATATCTTGATGGATATATGCCGTTATGTCTATGTATGTTTAAATGCATTCAAGTGTAAATGTATTGTGTCAATTAAATAAATCAATCATCATTATCGTCTGTACATCAACATACATTTACACATGCATAAATAAATAAATAAATTCCTGTCAAACTTACGTGCGATTTCAAAATTAACCATTGTAGCATTCAATTCATTACGGGCCACACAATGATAATAACCAAAATCATCTTTACGCAAATTACTAATAGTTAAACGCATTGTTGTTTTAAAGCTTCAAATAAGAATAATGAAAATAATTTTATTATTTACATTCCTTCTTGTTCTTCTTTTGTCTTACCCATCAGGATATGTTTCAATACGATATTTCTCTCCTGGATCTAAAATTTTACCATCGTATGCACGCTCCCAATAACGTATGGCCTCTGGGAAAGCTTCCACCATACACTCAAGTGTAGCACTACGTCCGTATTCAGCATAAATCATTTGCCGGTAGACAGATATCATGGGAGCAACTGCATGAATTGTGATGGGGAAATGTAAAAGGAAATAAATATAATAATTTGTGATACAGTTGGGTTTTAAAAGAGAGCAGAATAAATCCTACGACTAGACTACAGACAAATTTCTAGAATTCTCTAGACTATAGACAATTTGTCTAGACTATAGACAATTTGTCTAGACTATAGACAATTTGTCTAGACTATAGACAATTGTCTAGACTATAGACAATTTGTCTAGACTATAGACAATTTGTCTAGACTATAGACAATTTGTCTAGACTATAGACAATTTGTCTAGACTATAGACAATTTGTCTAGACTATAGACAATTTGTCTAGACTATAGACAATTTGTCTAGACTATAGACAATTTGTCTAGACTATAGACAATTTGTCTAGACTATAGACAATTTGTCTAGACTATAGACAATTTGTCTAGACTATAGACAATTTGTCTAGACTATAGACAATTTGTCTAGACTATAGACAATTTGTCTAGACTATAGACAATTTGTCTAGACTATAGACAATTTGTCTAGACTATAGACAATTTGTCTAGACTATAGACAATTTGTCTAGACTATAGATTGCCGATAGACTGGACTTCAGTCTATTCAGTAGGAAAAAGCTTTTAAATTTGTCATACAAAGACTGAAATCTTATTCAGATTTAAAGTTGTGTTATTTTGTCGAACCTCTCTTTATGTTTCACTTCTCTTTATAACTTCATACTTACAATGTACTTCCAATAAAAATGTTGCATTCGCTACTGGTGCCAAACCATTATCCGCATAACATGTATACGCTGCCATTTGATTTCTCGTTATATTTGTAAATTTCAAATATTGACCACTTACAGATGACACTTTATACAGAGAGAGAGAGAGAGAGAGAGAGAGAGAGAGAAAAATGAAAAATAATAAAATATAACGAAAAATATTGAATAAAAATCAAGGACTCAATGCATATGAAAGAGGAATGGTGAGAGGACACATTTAAATCCATATAAATCTTTTAAATGTGTCATATACATAAATCCACGATTTATATTTAAATTTCTTTTTTCAATTTTGTTTTTCTCTCAAATTCCAATTTTGTTCATTTTCCATTCTCCATTTAACTTACTTTCAACTCCATGGACATTTATTGTACGACCATCATCTCGACGCCATTCAACATGAGGCATTGGATTACCGGTGGCGGCACAACTTATATTTAAAGTTTTTCCTTCTTCCACAATTAATGTGCGCTGGATATAAGGTGCATTTACATCTGGGGTGATAAAGAAAAAATAAAATGGAGGAAATTTAAAGAATGAAATATGTATAAATATTTAAGTGAATGTTTGATTGTGTGTGTGTGTAAGGAAACGGAAAAAGGCAGATAAACTCATATATCTGTGTATGTGTATGTTCGAAAAGAACAGGTTTATTTATTTACTCTACATTTGTGTTTAATTCTCTGTTTTTTGTTTTGTTTTAATAAAAAAAAACTGAGAATTTATTAATTTTAATTTATGACCCTGAATGATTTTTACAATTTTCATATAACGGTCATGGTCCTTACATGATCCTTTCTTTGGTTCAATAGTAAAATGATGCCATATGATGACCATGACTTTGATTGTTGTTGTATATTATTCATTTTAAATTGGCGGAAGTGGAGGGAGAGAAAGGGGAGGGATTAAAAGAATTATAATCATTTAAGTAGGGAAGTGAATTTTAATGCGCCAATGAAAATCATTCAATATTTAATAATCGAAAGAATTTATTCGGTTATTACAAGAGTATTAAAACCTGAGATATGGTTGTTAATGTAAATGAATTGTAATGGAAATTCATTAAGAAGAATAAGAATATAAACTTAAGAGTTTTGTTTTCATTTCAGTTTTATTTATAATAAAGTCCAGACTTTGATCTGCACTTGAAACTTAAGACTCGACTTTAGATCTTAATTTTCACTTCACACTTGTCTTTAAATAGAAACTAAAGTTGACTTTAGTCTAGAATTCTGGTTAAAGTTAAATCTAGACTTTTGGCAAAAATTAAGACTACAAAAAGTCTTATTTTAGATTTTTATTTAGTTTAGAGTTAATTTATACTAAATTTTAAATTGAATTTAATCAAAATTTTGGATTAAACTTTTATCTAGATTTTACTCCCAGACTTTAGACTAAATTTTGGTCTAAACGTAAGTCTGAGGGAAAACATTTGTCTAGAGTAGACTTTAGAGCAAACTTTAGTCTAAATTTTGGACTAAACATATGTCCAGATTTTAGACTAAAATTTGGTCTAAACGTAAGATTACATTTGTCTAGAGTAGATGATATTAGACCACACTTTAGTCTAAATTTTAGACTCAACTTATGTCCAGATTTTATATTAAAATTTTATATAGTTTTTAGATTTTAGTCCGGAATTTAGTTTATATTTTGACTTAGCTTAAGTCGAAACTTTAAGCTAAAATTTAATCCTGACTTTAGACTAAACGTTTGTCTAGATTATTAACTAGATTTTTGTATTAACTTTTGAATAGAATTTAGTCTAAATTCCAGATTGTAGACTTAACTTTAGACTAAAATGTAGTCTAGTCTGTAGCATTAATTTTAGATTTTAGAGTAAACTCTAGTTAAGGTTTTAGGATAAAATTTGGTCTAGAGTTCTGAATAAAACTAGTTCTTGATTTTATACTAGTGCTGAGCTTAGACTTTAGTCTAGACTATAGACCAGACACAATCTAGGAATTAGACTAGACTTTAGTCTTAACTTTATTTTTAATTTTTAGATTTCAGTCTTGACTTTTTACTGAATTTTATACCAGACTTTAACCTTAAATTTAGTCCAGAGTTTAGGCCAAATCTTAGTCCAGATTTTAGACTAAACTTAAATGTCTAAATATTAGATTAAAATGTTGTCTATACATTAGATTGGTCTGAACTTTAGAACTTCAGAATGAATTTCTTTCTTTAGGTTTACCTTCGGTCCAGACTTTAATCTAAAATTTTAGTCTCGATTTTTTTGATTTTTGGCTGATTTTATTTTCTTGATTGATATTGATTTTTTGGATTGAAATTTATTCTAGTTTGTAGACCTTTGATACAGACATTGGATTAAATTATAGTCTAGACTAAAATTTATTGTACACTAAACATCAAACTTGACTCTTGTCTAGACATCAGATTAGGTTTTATTGGAGTTGACATATGACTTCACACTAGAGTTGAGAACTACCGACTTTAAAAATTAACTTACCCGCTATCGAAGGTGGTATTAACAAATCACTTAAGAAGGTGCCATTTTTAGCTTGTACCTTATAAGCATTAACACCTGGTATACCGGGTGTACCATTAGTTCCCGCTTTACCAGGTCGACCTCTAGGACCAGCAATACCTAAAACGATAAAGCAAACAAAAGGAAATGTTTACAGTTACCATAAATAACACATCACAGTAACTATTTATAAATAAACAAACAAAAACCGTTATTCACATTTTCCGTTTCCTAACTTCCGTTGTAAGTTATGTTCCCTATTACCGCCATTTTTGGTTTACTTTTTGCTATTTTCTATTATTATCTTTTTTAGTCTTTAAACCCGACGACCAACCATTAAAAGGCCATAAATGTAAAGAAATTCATTTATAATCTTAACCACATTGGCTTTTACCATTAATCATGCGACTATTAATCACGATCCATCAACTTGAAAAAATAAAATAAAACAGAAGAGAGAAAAAAGCGCTAAAAACAACATAAAAGAATATTTTCACATAAAAAAAATATTATTAAAAGCAGGAATAGGAAATACAACCAAACAGAAGTAAATAATAACAACAACACTTAATTCCAAAAAAAAGAGAGAAAACTGTAATCTTAATTGTAATTCAAGTGGAAAAACAAATAGAAAGAAGAAGAAAAAAATAAGAAATAAGTTTGAAGAAGTTTATTTTACATTTTTTTACTTATCATGTTTTTGTTGTGGCCGAGACCCCAAATAAAATAGGGAAAGATCAGACTGTATGTAACAACAATGAGAACTTGTTTGGAACCGCTCTGAAATTCTGAATTGATGTAAGAAGTTTTTGATTTATTTATTTATTTTTTTTTTTTGATTGGAATTGCAGTTCATAGAAATCAGTTCAATTAAAATTATGATAAATTTCTTTAGATAAAGTATCCATCCTCTCGTAGCATTTTTATTGCCTTTATTTTAAGTTCTTTTTAGCTTAATATAGAATTTAAGGAAGTCAAGTTTATTGTTATTCTATTTTTCTGAACTTTATTTCCTCAAGAAAAATTTTTACTTTATAAATAATTGTCAGTTGAAGGGGATAGATACCTCAGTCACATTAACGTCTAAAAATTGAGAAAAAAACTGTATATTCTAGCTAAAATTCTAAAAGTCCGCATTTAATTTAAATGAACGCAGTCTGGACTATATTCTGGTCTAAAAGCTTGACTACAATTTACAATCTTGTTCTCGGCAATTTAGTCTAAAATCTAGTTCTAGGTGAGTTCTAGTTCAGTTCTGGTTCAGTTCAAGTTCAGTTCTAGTTAAGTTTTAGCTCAGTTCTAGTTAAGTTCTAGTTCAGTTTTAGTTCAGTTTTAGTTCATTTCCCGTTTAGTTCTAGTTCAGTTCTAGTTCTAATTCAACTCTAGTTCAGTTTTAGTTCAGTTTTAGTTCAGTTTAAGTTCAGTTTTAGTTCAGTTTAAGTTCAGTTTTAGTTCAGTTCTAGTTCAGTTTTAGCTCAGTTCTAGTTAAGTTCTAGTTCAGTTTTAGTTCAGTTTTAGTTCATTTCCCGTTTAGTTCTAGTTCAGTTCTAGTTCAATTCTAGTTCTTACAAGTTCACTAGTTTACAAAAAGTTCAAATATTCAGCGAAAATTCAAATATTTTTAAAAACTAAATTTTTCTATAAAAATTCGAATTTAAATTAAAAATTTTAAATTTTAATAAAAAATGTAAATTCATAGAAAAATTCAAATTTTCACTAAAATTTAAATTTTCTTTAAAAATTAAATTTTTAATTAAAATTAAAAGTTGCGAAAAAATAAATTTTTATTAAAAATTCAAATTTTTGATTAAAAATTCACATTTTTGGTAGAAGTTACTAAAAAGTATTTATGAATATATGTTACAAAGTTATACTTCCCTCCGTACTAAGCTCATGCAAAGATGACCATAACTATTTGTAAATATGAAATGTTTTCCGATTTTATTTTGATACTGAATTGTATTTTGTTCTTAAAACAGGAAGGAAAAGTCAATAAAGACGTAATTGGTATGCGAAGGAAAAATAATGAAAATAATAGAAATATTTTTTTTAAATCTCATACTTTATAAAAGTTAATATTTGAATTGATGTTGGCTGGTTTTTTAAAAATTATTACAGAATAATCAGCTGGAAACCATAAACCATAAAAATAAATTTTTATATAAAACAAACGTCCATGAAGAAGAATATTAAATTTACAACACTTACCCTTAAGACCCCTTTCTCCCGGTGGACCTTGTGAACCTTTAGGACCTGGTGCACCATCTCTGCCATCCTTGCCATTGAGACCATCTTTACCATCTCTGCCAGGCATACCATCTTTACCGGGTATACCATCAGCGCCAGCACGTCCTGGTACACCATCTAGACCAGGTTCACCTGGTACACCATCTCTTCCATCTAATCCTTGTCTGCCTGGTATACCAACATCACCTTTTTGACCTCTTGGACCTATAGGTCCTGCAGCACCATCTGCTCCTGGGGGTCCTGGTAATCCCACGTCACCTCTGTTACCTTTAGGCCCGGAATACCAGGTAGACCAGGTGGTCCCGTAGGTCCCTTAGGACCCTGAGGTCCAGGTGGTCCCTGAGGACTAGGAGGACAATATTCCTGTGTACTTTGACAGAAGCCAGTTATCATTTTTTCGGGCACACGACAATAGGTATTAAGGTATACCCATTCGTCACCTCCAGGAGCTGCACCTTTAAGACCAGTTCTTTTGCGTATATCTTTGTCTTGCTCCTCGAGCACCTTGCGATGATTGGGAGCGAAGAATTCAACGAAGGTATCTGGAAAGGGTGTAAAAAATATTTATAATTTTAAAAATAATTATTTTTTTTATTTATTTTATAAGTTTTCTGGATTTAAGTGGAGTCTAGAATGTAGACAAAGAATAGTCTTTAATCTATGTAGAACTTTTTATTATATGGACTGTAGACTTGTCTATAATCAGGACTATAGACTAGTCTATAATCAGGACTATAGACTAGTCTATAATCAGGACTATAGACTAGTCTATAATCAGGACTATAGACTAGTCTATAATCAGGACTATAGACTTGTCTATAATCAGGACTATAGACTAGTCTATAATCAGGACTATAGACTAGTCTATATCAGGACTATAGACTAGTCTATAATCAGGACTATAGACTAGTCTATAATCAGGACTATAGACTAGTCTATAATCAGGACTATAGACTAGTCTATAATCAGGACTATAGACTAGTCTATAATCAGGACTATAGACTAGTCTATAATCAGGACTATAGACTAGTCTATAATCAGGACTATAGACTAGTCTATAATCAGGACTATAGACTAGTCTATAATCAGGACTATAGACTAGTCTATAATCAGGACTATAGACTAGTCTATAATCAGGACTATAGACTAGTCTATAATCAGGACTATAGACTAGTCTATAATCAGGACTATAGACTAGTCTATAATCAGGACTATAGACTAGTCTATAATCAGGACTATAGACTAGTCTATAATCAGGACTATAGACTAGAAGTCTATAATCAGGACTATAGACTAGTCTATAATCAGGACTATAGACTAGTCTATAATCAGGACTATAGACTAGTCTATAATCAGGACTATAGACTAGAAGTCTATAATCAGGACTATAGACTAGTCTATAATCAGGACTATAGACTAGTCTATAATCAGGACTATAGACTAGTCTATAATCAGGACTATAGACTAGTCTATAATCAGGACTATAGACTAGTCTATAATCAGGACTATAGACTAGAAGTCTATAATCAGGACTATAGACTAGTCTATAATCAGGACTATAGACTAGTCTATAATCAGGACTATAGACTAGTCTATAATCAGGACTATAGACTAGTCTATAATCAGGATTATAGACTAGTCTATAATCATCACCATATACTCTAGACTAGTCTATAATCAAGACTATTGTATTTTATAATCAAGACTATATAACCTTTATTATAGTCCATATTGTAATCTATAATTTGATCTGTAGTAAAGTCATTATTCCAATTTTAACTCTAACTAATTTTCTGAACTTTAGTCTACAGTCATAGTCTTTCTTCATAATTCTGCCGCAGTCACGTTGTGACAAGTATAACTTCACCTTAATCTTAGTCATTGTCCTTGATCACACTTCATATCATTTTATGTACTAACAACTTCAATTCAAATATTATTTTATGATTTCTTTATGAGTTTTCTTGATTTGAAAACTTTTCTTCAACTTTATCCTCCGTTTGTTGGTTTAAATTATGGATTCGAGTCTTCTTTGCAATTATTGCCACTTTTCAATTTGATGCCAATTTTTTTTTTACCAGAATTCATTGTTTTATCTAACATTTGCTTTGAGAGTCCTGCATTTATTAGTTTCTTTCAATTTTGTTGCTTAAGTTTTAGTTTAGTTCTCTTTTTCTAGTTAGTTTTTCTATATTTTGCTAAAATTATTATGTGGAGTTTTTGTTTTGCGACAATTTTCAATTCATTCTTTCATTCAATCATTCATTCAATCATTCATTCATTTTATTTCTCTCAGTCTTAAGTTTGTTTAACTATCAACTGTAAAAGTAAAGATAGTTTTTTTAAACAACTTCTTCTCTTCAAGTTTCTTTTACTTTGAGTTGTTCTTCATTAGAATTTCAAATTGTTTTCAATTCATATTTTAAGTTTATATTGTTGTTGTTGTAGTTGTTGGTGTTGGTGTTGCTGTTACTGTTGTTAATGATGTTTTTGTCTGTGTTGTCTATAACATACAAATTGTTGTTTGTCTTGAGTTTATATGAGTTTTTTCTTTCTT
Source organism: Cochliomyia hominivorax (assembly GCA_004302925.2). Classification (NCBI taxonomy): domain Eukaryota; kingdom Metazoa; phylum Arthropoda; class Insecta; order Diptera; family Calliphoridae; genus Cochliomyia; species Cochliomyia hominivorax. The sequence goes on from PYHX02000494.1 coordinate 70,078,687, forward strand.
TTCTACCCTAAAAATGACTGTAAATATGTCTGTGTGTGTGTGAGTTTGTTTGTGAATAGATGTGAAGTAGGACTTCTTACCATGCATTGATGTTGCTGGTGATGAGGAGATATCTCTTCGCATTCTTTTCTGGTATTTTAACAATTTTTCTATTGTTTTTGGTTCTTCGGCCAAGTTGTTAATATTGTTATTGTCATTAGATTTTCTTTCCACATTCTTAGTTCTTATAACTTCAACTTCATGGTCTTGTTCAAGTTTACTGGAACTTCGTTTACTCCTATGACTGTCACTATTATCTATGAAAGTTGTTGAGGGAATCGTTGAAGATCTGCAAAGTAGAAAATGGTTAATAATAAAAACTAAATAGAGAAATAAGATTGAAATTTAAAACAGTTATCAAGTTTAACTGAACTAGAACTGAATTAGAATTAATTAAAATTGAACTAGAACTTAACTGGAATCGGAACTAGAACCTGAAAAAAAGCTGAACAAGAACCTAAACTTGAACTTGAACTGAAGTAGAACCTGAGCTAGAAACTAAACAAGAACCAGACCTTGAATCTGAACTATAACTGAACTAGAATCTAAACTAGAGCCTAAACTAGAACCTGAATTGGAACCTGAATTAGAACCTGAACTAGAATTTGAAGTAGAACTTGAGCTAGAACCTGAAATAGAGCCTGGATTAGAACATTAATAGAATCTGAACTGGAACCTGAACTAGAAACTGAACTAGAACTAAAATTACTAAAAATTTAAATTTATAAAAAAGTATTCTTGTAATTCCCTGATGAGTATAAATAAACAAGATACACCACACATATTAAATTTTTATATAATGCATTAAGTCTTTTAACATAAACAGTATTAACTTTATGAAATGTCATAACGTTGTCCATAAGTGCTTCTAAATACCTTCAGCTCTACGTTAGGTTTCACTGTATTTTTTATCATAAATGTAAAAATAAATATTTTTATATAAAAAAAATATTAATATGAGAACTACTTTTATGCCATTTTATAGGTTATCGCTTTTTTATATCTCTCCCCTTTAACAATTCAAATTGTTTTTATTGGAGTAAATGTAAATACTATAAAGTTTGACTTTAACATTAAATAAATATTAATATTGTTTCTCTTTCTTTTTCCCTTTTTTATTTCCACAGGTTGTTGTGGACACACACACACACACACTCATAAACATAAATTTAACTTTGGATTCATATAAAAGCTCAAAACACAATTACCCCATTAACCCGATAAACAAAAACTCACAAATATTTGTTAAATATTCAGAAAAATAAACTACATAAATTGAGAAAAGTTCATTGTTCAGTCATCATCAATAAAATCTTTATTTCTATCTCAGACGTTCACAGGTGAGTAAAAATTTTGAAAATGTCTTTAGAAAACTGAATAATTAAGTGTTAAATAAATTATGAAAGATTTTGAAAAAATATATTATTTTAATTGTTTCCATAATTAAAAATAATAAATTGAAAACAATAATTATAATAATTATAAATATTTAATTATGAACATTTTAAAATTTATTTGGAAATATTTCTAAAGAAATTTCTTCGAAGGCAACAATTTTAACAGAAGACTGAATATCTGTATTTTATTGTTTTATTGGTGAATTGTTTGAATTGTTGTAAATTTCTGGCATCAAATTGTTTATGATATAATATATTTTTTATTAATTTAATTAAATAAATTTTACACATGTTTTCCCATATTTTTGTGAGTAAATGTTTAGTTGTAGTTCAGTAATAGTTCAATGCTAATTCAGTTCTATCAGGTCTAATTAAGTTCTAATTCAGTTTTAGTTCAGTTCAGTTCAGTTCTAATTCAGTTTCTTGTTCTAGTTTAGGTTCTTGATCAAGTTCTAGTTCAGTTCTAGTTCAGGTCTAACTAAGTTTCTTTTTCTAATTCAGGCTCTAGTTCAGGTCTAGTTAAGTTCAAGTTCAGTTCAGTTCAGTTCAAGTTAAGTTCAAGTTCAGTTCAGTTCAAGTTCAGTTTTATTCATTCCTAATTCAGTTCTAGTTTGGGTTCTATTTAAGTTCATTTCTAATTAAGGTTCTACTTCAGGTTCTAATTCATGTCTTAGTTGATGTCTTAAATCAGATTTCAGTTCTGATTCTAGTTAATTTTCTAGTTGAGGTTCTAATTCAGGTTCTGCTTCAAATTCCAGTTCATGTTCTAGTTTATGTCCTAAATCAGATTTTTGTTCAGTTCTAGTTCCGGTCTATTTCAGGTTCTAGTTTAGTTCCAGTTCAGGCTCTAGTTCAATTTTAGTTCAGATTCTAGTTCGAGCTTTAGCTCAGTTTCTAATTCAGAATCTAGTTTTAAAATCTATTTCATCTTCTAGCTCAGATTCTAACTCAGTTATAGTTCAGGTTCTGCTTCAGGCTCGAGTTCAAGTTCTAACTCAGATCTCAACTTTTACTTCTGATTCCAATTCAATTCTAATACAATTCCAATTCAAAATTTGTTCAGTTTTTTGTTTATATTCGTTTTTGTCTTTAGTCGGGTTCAGGTTCAGATATAATTCCTTATTCATTATCCGCTTCAAATTCAGATTTAACTTCAGATTCTAATTCAGATACCAGTTTAATTTCGGTACAGATAAAGTTCCAGATCAGGTTTGCTCAGATTAAAATTCTGGTTCAGATTCTAGTTGAGACTTTAGTTTAGATTCTAAGTAAGATTCCAATTCTGATACCAGTTCAAATCCAGTTCAAATGCAAACTCAGATCCTGGTTTTGGTTCAAGTTTGATTTCAAGTTCAAATTTAATTGAGAATCTAGTTCAGTTTTACTTTAATTTCAGTTCTAGAACTGAACTAAATTAATTAGGACGTGTGGGAGTGATTTTCTTTGATGCACTTTTTGGGCATAATAAAGTTAATGGTGCCATTTCGATATCCGTAATAAAGCGAAAACTAAGCGTCTATAAAGTTTATGTTATCAGAAAAATATCTCTTTTTTCTGTGTCTTCATTCAAAATTGAAAGATTTGAAAAAAAATGAGTTTCTTATCTAAAAAAATTTCCAAAAAATAAATCGTTCAATTTGCTGCAACAAACTGAAAATACAAAATTGTTTGTGCACACACAACAACAACAAAAACGAAAACAACTAAAAATATAGAAAATCTTATCAACGTTATAAAATAGCTGTCACATTTGTTTGATATGACAAACTACACCAATGACGAGGATGATGATGATGAGACACAGATTCCAAATTACTCTAACTCCTTCCTGTGTTGCCATAAAATTTCATTTCATTTTTTTTTTGTTTCTTTGAAATGTAATAAATTTCAATTGGTTTTATCTGGCGAATTTCAGAGTTTGTGCCAAAAAAATTTTGTCTCATACTATTTTTGGGTAAGAGTGTGTGTTTGTGAGCATTTGTGTGTATGTGTGTGTACAAAAAAATATTTTTTAATAAAAGTGCAAAAAATGAGAAGAGAGAAAGATGAAGAAAAATAAATGGAAAACTTACTTTGATCATTAAATTCCCTAAAGAAATGTTTTTCATTTAGTAGCTGCTGATGTGTTTGTTGTTGTATTGTTGATGTTGATGTTGCTGTTGCTGTTGTTCTTGTATGAGTAGTCCCTTGCCAGCTGTGTGCTGTTTTGTTGTGATAATATTTTTCCAAACATGGAACGTAGCACATGTTCCGAAGCAAATATTCCTGTTGAAATTGTTCACGAACAACGGTAAAGATAATGATGGTAATGATGATGATGATGACGATGTTGCTGCTTCTGATGAGATGGTGATGATGATGATGATGAAATTCTTTGGGATTTTATCTCTAGTGATAGATGAAGTAGAACTGTTTGTCCATTTGTTGTTGATGTATAAGGTGGAGGATGCTGTCGGTTTTGTTGTGTTGTGTTTGATGATGAATTTTGGCAGATTGTTGACAAGAGACTACATGTGAGTAAAATAAACAGATAGGAGGCTAAAGCTAATGTCATAATACCCAAACATATATAACATGGCCAAGATGTTATAACGGGTGGTGACGGGAGTCTAAGGGTGGATAAGAAGAGGGAGGAGGAGGAGTTACGTGCATAATGTTTTCTTGATTGTTTACATATTGTGAAGGCTGGTGAAGTGAAATTGCTGTTGATTTCCTTTAAATGTT
>PYHX02000494.1:70082946-70122980 GCA_004302925.2 Cochliomyia hominivorax
ATGAAAATCCTATTAAAAAGCCCCTGATAATTGCTATTGCTGATGTCATCAATAGTAATTTGAAATGAGGTGTTATACATGACACATTTACATACATCAATGTATACAAAAACATTTACACATCCATACTCACTCACATATATCTTGATGGATATATGCCGTTATGTCTATGTATGTTTAAATGCATTCAAGTGTAAATGTATTGTGTCAATTAAATAAATCATCATCATTTATCGTCTGTACATCAACATACATTTACACATGCATAAATAAATAAATAAATTCCTGTCAAACTTACGTGCGATTTCAAAATTAACCATTGTAGCATTCAATTCATTACGGCCCACAATGATAATAACCAAAATCATCTTTACGCAAATTACTAATAGTTAAACGCATTGTGTTTTAAAGCTTCAAATAAGAATAATGAAAATAATTTTATTATTTACATTCCTTCTTGTTCTTCTTTTGTCTACCCATCAGGATATGTTTCAATACGATATTTCTTCCTGGATCTAAAATTTTACCATCGTATGCACGCTCCCATAAACGTATGGCTCTGGGAAAGCTTCCACCATATACACTCAAGTGTAGCACTACGTCCGTATTCAGCATAAATCATTTGCCGGTAGACAGATATCATGGGAGCAACTGCATGAATTGTGATGGGGGAATGTAAAAGGAATAAATTAATAATTTGTATATCAGTTGGGTTTTAAAAGAGAGCAGAATAAATCCTACGACTAGACAGATACATTTCTAGAATTCTCTAGACTATAGACAATTTGTCTAGACTATAGACAATTTGTCTAGACTATAGACAATTTGTCTAGACTATAGACAATTTGTCTAGACTATAGACAATTTGTCTAGACTATAGACAATTTGCTAGACTATAGACAATTTGTCTAGACTATAGACAATTTGTCTAGACTATAGACAATTTGTCTAGACTATAGACAATTTGTCTAGCTATAGACAATTTGTCTAGACTATAGACAATTTGTCTAGACTATAGACAATTTGTCTAGACTATAGACAATTGTCTAGACTATAGACAATTTGTTAGACTATAGACAATTTGTCTAGACTATAGACAATTTGTCTAGACTATAGACAATTTGTCTAGACTATAGACAATTTTGTCTAGACTATAGACAATTTGTCTAGAACTATAGACATTATTTCTAGACTATAGACAATTTGTCTAGACTATAGATTGCCGATAGACTGGACTTCAGTCTATCAGTAGGAAAAAGCTTTTAAATTTGTCATACAAAGACTGAAATCTTTTCAGATTTAAGTTGTGTTTTTTGTTGAACCTCTCTTTATGTTTTCACTTCTCTTATAACTTCATAGTTACTGTATGTACTTCCAATAAAATTGTGCATTCGCTACTGGTGCCAAACCATTATCCGCATAACATGTATACGCTGCCATTTGATTTCTCGTTATATTTGTAAATTTCAAATATTGACCACTTACAGATGACACTTTATACAGAGAGAGAGAGAGAGAGAGAGAGAGAGAGAGAAAAAGAAAAATAATAAATTAATATAAACGAAAAATATTGAATAAAAATCAAGGACTCAATGCATATGAAAGAGGAATGGTGAGAGGACACATTTAAATGCATAAAATCTTGATGTGTCATATACATAAATCCACGATTTATATTTAAATTTTCTTTTTCAATTTGTTTTTCTCTCTCAAAATTCCAATTTTGTTCATTTTCCATTCTCCATTTAACTTACTTTCAACTCCATGGACATTTATTGTACGACCATCATCTCGACGCCATTCAACATGAGGCATTGGATTACCGGTGGCGGCACAACTTATATTTAAAGTTTTTCCTTCTTCCACAATTAATGTGCGCTGGATATAAGGTGCATTTACATCTGGGGTGATAAAGAAAAAATAAAATGGAGGAAATTTAAAGAATGAAATATGTATAAATATTTAAGTGAATGTTTGATTGTGTGTGTGTGTAAGGAAACGGAAAAAGGCAGATAAACTCATATATCTGTGTATGTGTATGTTCGAAAAGAACAGGTTTATTTATTTACTCTACATTTGTGTTTAATTCTCTGTTTTTTGTTTTGTTTTAATAAAAAAAAACTGAGAATTTATTAATTTTAATTTATGACCCTGAATGATTTTTACAATTTTCATATAACGGTCATGGTCCTTACATGATCCTTTCTTTGGTTCAATAGTAAAATGATGCCATATGATGACCATGACTTTGATTGTTGTTGTATATTATTCATTTTAAATTGGCGGAAGTGGAGGGAGAGAAAGGGGAGGGATTAAAAGAATTATAATCATTTAAGTAGGGAAGTGAATTTTAATGCGCCAATGAAAATCATTCAATATTTAATAATCGAAAGAATTTATTCGGTTATTACAAGAGTATTAAAACCTGAGATATGGTTGTTAATGTAAATGAATTGTAATGGAAATTCATTAAGAAGAATAAGAATATAAACTTAAGAGTTTTGTTTTCATTTCAGTTTTATTTATAATAAAGTCCAGACTTTGATCTGCACTTGAAACTTAAGACTCGACTTTAGATCTTAATTTTCACTTCACACTTGTCTTTAAATAGAAACTAAAGTTGACTTTAGTCTAGAATTCTGGTTAAAGTTAAATCTAGACTTTTGGCAAAAATTAAGACTACAAAAAGTCTTATTTTAGATTTTTATTTAGTTTAGAGTTAATTTATACTAAATTTTAAATTGAATTTAATCAAAATTTTGGATTAAACTTTTATCTAGATTTTACTCCCAGACTTTAGACTAAATTTTGGTCTAAACGTAAGTCTGAGGGAAAACATTTGTCTAGAGTAGACTTTAGAGCAAACTTTAGTCTAAATTTTGGACTAAACATATGTCCAGATTTTTAGACTAAAATTTTGGTCTAAACGTAGATTACATTTGTCTAGAGTAGATGATATTAGACCACACTTTAGTCTAAATTTAGACTCAACTTATGTCCAGATTTTATATTAAAATTTTATATAGTTTTTTAGATTTTAGTCCGGAATTTAGTTTATATTTTGACTTAGCTTAAGTCGAAACTTTAAGCTAAAATTTAATCCTGACTTTAGACTAAACGTTTGTCTAGATTATTAACTAGATTTTGTATTAACTTTGAATAGAATTTTAGTCTAAATTCCAGATTGTAGACTTAACTTTAGAACTAAAATGTAGTCTAGTCTGTAGCATTAATTTTAGAATTTTAGAGTAAACTCTAGTTAAGGTTTAAGGATAAAATTTGGTCTAGAGTTCTGAATAAAACTAGTTCTTGATTTTATACTAGTGCTGAGCTTAGACTTTAGTCTAGACTATAAGACCAGACACAATCTAGGAATTAGACTAGACTTTAGTCTTAACTTTATTTTTAATTTTTAGATTTCAGTCTTGACTTTTACTGAATTTTATACCAGACTTTAAACCTTAAATTTAGTCCAGAGTTTAGGCCAAATCTTAGTCCAGATTTTAGACTAAACTTAAATGTCTAAATATTAGATTAAAATGTTGTCTATACATTAGATTGGTCTGAACTTTAGAACTTCAGAATGAATTTCTTTCTTTAGGTTTACCTTCGGTCCAGACTTTAATCTAAAATTTTAGTCTCGATTTTTTTGATTTTGGCTGATTTTATTTTCTTGATTGATATGATTTTTGGATTGAAATTTATTCTAGTTTTGTAGACCTTTTGATACAGACATTGGATTAAATTATAGTCTAGACTAAAATTTTATTGTACACTAAACATCAAACTTGACTCTTGTCTAGACATCAGATTAGGTTTTATTGGAGTTGACATATGACTTCACACTAGAGTTGAGAACTACCGACTTTAAAAATTAACTTACCCGCTATCGAAGTGGTATTAACAAAATCACTTAAGAAGGTGCCATTTTTAAGCTTGTACCTTATAAGCATTAACACCTGGTATTACCGGGTGTTACCATTAGTTCCCGCTTTACCAGGTCGACCTCTAGGACCAGCAATACCTAAAACGATAAAAGCAAACAAAAGGAAATGTTTACAGTTACCATAAATAACACATCACAGTAAACTATTTATAAATAAACGAAACAAAAACCGTTATTCACATTTTCCGATTCCTAACTTCCGTTGTAAGTTATGTTCCCTATTAACCGCCATTTTTGGTTTACTTTTTGCTATTTTCTATTATTATCTTTTTTTAGTCTTTAAACCCGACGACCAACCATTAAAAGGCCATAAATGTAAAGAAATTCATTTATAATCTTAACCACATTGGCTTTTACCATTAATCATGCGACTATTAATCACGATCCATCAACTTGAAAAAATAAAATAAAACAGAAGAGAGAAAAAAGCGCTAAAAAACAACATAAAAGAATATTTTCACATAAAAAAAATATTATTAAAAGCAGGAATAGGAAATACAACCAAACAAGAAGTAAATAATAACAACAACAACTTAATTCCAAAAAAAGAGAGAAAACTGTAATCTTAATTGTAATTCAAGTGGAAAAACAAATAGAAAGAGAAGAAAAAAATAAGAAATATAGTTTGAAGAAGTTTATTTTTACCATTTTTTATCTTATCATGTTTTTTGTTGTGGGCGAAGACCCCAAATAAAATAGGGAAAGATCAGACTGTATGTAAGCAACAATGAGAACTTGTTTGGAACCGCTCTGAAATTCTGAATGATGTAAGAAGTTTTTGATTTATTTTATTTATTTTTTTTTTTTGATTGGAATTGCAGTTCATAGAAATCAGTTCAAATTAAAATTATGATAAATTTCTTTAGATAAAGTATCCATCCTCTCGTAGCATTTTATTGCTTTATTTTAAGTTCTTTTAGCTTAAATATAGAATTTAAGGAAGTCAAGTTTATTGTTATTCTATTTTTCTGAACTTTATTTCCTCAAGAAAAATATTTTACTTTATAATAATTGTCAGTTGAAGGGGATAGATACCTCAGTCCACATTAACGTCTAAAAATTGAGAAAAAAACTGTATATTCTAGCTAAAATTCTAAAAAGTCCGCATTTAATTTAAATGAACGCAGTCTGGACCTATATTCTGGTCTAAAAGCTTGACTACAATTTACAATCTTGTTCTCGGCAATTTAGTCTAAAATCTAGTTCTAGGTGAGTTCTAGTTCAGTTCTGGTTCAGTTCAAGTTCAGTTCTAGTTAAGTTTTTAGCTCAGTTTCTAGTTAAGTTCTAGTTCAGTTTTAGTTCAGTTTTAGTTCATTTCCGTTTAGTTCTAGTTCAGTTCTAGTTCTAATTCAACTCTAGTTCAGTTTTAGTTCAGTTTTAGTTCAGTTTAAGTTCAGTTTTAGTTCAGTTTAAGTTCAGTTTTAGTTCAGTTCTAGTTCAGTTTTAGCTCAGTTTCTAGTTAAGTTCTAGTTCAGTTTTAGTTCAGTTTTAGTTCATTTCCCGTTTAGTTCTAGTTCAGTTCTAGTTCAATTCTAGTTCTTACAAGTTCACTAGTTTACAAAAAGTTCAAATATTCAGCGAAAATTCAAAATATTTTTAAAAAACTAAATTTTTCTTATTAAAAATTCGAATTTAAATTAAAAATTTTAATTTTAATAAAAAATGTAAATTCATAGAAAAATTCAAATTTTCACTAAAATTTAAAATTTTCTTTAAAAAATTAAAATTTTTAATTAAAATTAAAAAGTTGGCGAAAAAAATAAATTTTTATTAAAAATTCAAAATTTTTGATTAAAAAATTCACATTTTTGGTAGAAGTTATAAAAAGTATTTATGAATATATGTTACAAAGTTATACTTCCCTCCGTACTAAGCTCATTGCAAAGATGACCATAACTATTTGTAAATATGAAAATGTTTTCCGATTTTATTTTGATACTGAATTGTATTTTGTTCTTAAAACAGGAAGGAAAAAGTCAATAAAGACGTAATTGGTATGCGAAGGAAAATAATGAAAATAATAGAAATATTTTTTTTAATCTCGATACTTTATAAAAGTTAATATTTGAAATTGATGTTGGCTTGGTTTTTTAAAAATTATTACAGAATAATCAGCTGGAAACCATAAACCATAAAAATAAATTTTTATATAAAACAAACGTCCATGAAGAAGAATATTAATTTACAACACTTACCCTTAAGACCCCTTTCTCCCGGTGGACCTTGTGAACCTTAGGACCTGGTGCACCATCTCTGCCATCCTTGCCATTGAGACCATCTTTACCATCTCTGCCAGGCATACCATCTTTACCGGGTATACCATCAGCGCCAGCACGTCCTGGTACACCAATCTAGACCAGGTTCACCTGGTACAACCATCTCTTCCATCTAATCCTTGTCTGCCTGGTATACCAACATCACCTTTTTGACGCTCTTGGACCTATAGGTCCTGCAGCACGCATATGCTCCTGGGGGTCCTGGTAATCCCACGTCACCTCTGTTACCTTTAGGCCCGGGAATACCAGGTAGACCAGGTGGTCCCGTAGGTCCCTTAGGACCCTGAGGTCCAGGTGGTCCCTGAGGACTAGGAGGACAATATTCCTGTGTACTTTGACAGAAGCCAGTTATCATTTTTTCGGGCACACGACAATAGGTATTAAGGTATACCCATTCGTCACCTCCAGGAGCTGCACCTTTAAGACCAGTTCTTTTGCGTATATCTTTGTCTTGCTCCTCGAGCACCTTGCGATGATTGGGAGCGAAGAATTCAACGAAGGTATCTGGAAAGGGTGTAAAAAATATTTATAATTTTAAAATAATTATTTTTTTATTTATTTTATAAGTTTTCTGGATTTAAGTGGAGTCTAGAATGTAGACAAAGAATAGTCTTTAATCTATGTAGAACTTTTTATTATATGGACTGTAGACTTGTCTATAATCAGGACTATAGACTAGTCTATAATCAGGACTATAGACTAGTCTATAATCAGGAATTAGACTAGTCCTATAATCAGGACTATAGACTAGTCTATAATCAGGACTATAGACTGTCTATAATCAGGACTATAGACTAGTCCTATAATCAGGACTATAGACTAGTCTATAATCAGGACTATAGACTAGTCTATAATCAGACTATAGACTAGTCTATAATCAGGACTATAGACTAGTCTATAATCAGGACTATAGACTAGTCTATAATCAGACTATAGACTAGTCATAATCAGGACTATAGACTAGTCTATAATCAGGACTATAGACTAGTCTATATTCAGGACTATAGACTAGTCTATAATCAGGACTATAGACTAGTCTATAATCAGGACTATAGACTAGTCCCTATAATCAGGACTATAGACTAGTCTATAATCAGGACTTAGACTAGTCTATAATCAGGACTATAGACTAGTCTATAATCAGGACTAATAGACTAGTCTATAATCAGGACCTATAGCACTAGTCTGATAATCAGGACTATAGACTAGAAGTCCTAAATCAGGACTATAGACGTAGTCCTATTATAATCAGGATATTAGACTAGTCTATAAATCAGGACTATAGACTAGTCTATAATCAGGACTATAGACTTAGAAGTCTATAATCAGGACTATAGACTAGTCTATAATCAGGACTATAGAACTAGTCTATAATCAGGACTATAGACTAGTCTATATTCAAGCGACTATAGAACTAGTCTATAAATCAGGAACTTATAGACTAGTCTATAATCAGGACTATAGACTAGAAAGTCTATAATCAGGACTATAGACTAGTCTATAATCAGGACTATAGACTAGTCTATAATCAGGACTATAGACTAGTCTATAATCAGGACTATAGACTAGTCTATAATCAGGATTATAGGACTAGTCTATAATCATCACCATATACTCTAGACTAGTCTATAATCAAGACTATTGTATTTTATAATCAAGACTATATAACCTTTATTATAGTCCATATTGTAATCTATAATTTGATCTGTAGTAAAGTCATTATTCCAATTTTAACTCTAACTAATTTTCTGAACTTTAGTCTACAGTCATAGTCTTTCTTCATAATTCTGCCGCAGTCACGTTGTGACAAGTATAACTTCACCTTAATCTTAGTCATTGTCCTTGATCACACTTCATATCATTTTATGTACTAACAACTTCAATTCAAATATTATTTTATGATTTCTTTATGAGTTTTCTTGATTTGAAAACTTTTCTTCAACTTTATCCTCCGTTTGTTGGTTTAAATTATGGATTCGAGTCTTCTTTGCAATTATTGCCACTTTTCAATTTGATGCCAATTTTTTTTTTACCAGAATTCATTGTTTTATCTAACATTTGCTTTGAGAGTCCTGCATTTATTAGTTTCTTTCAATTTTGTTGCTTAAGTTTTAGTTTAGTTCTCTTTTTCTAGTTAGTTTTTCTATATTTTGCTAAATTATTATGTGGAGTTTTTGTTTTGCGACAATTTTCAATTCATTCTTTCATTCAATCATTCATTCAATCATTCATTCATTTTATTTCTCTCAGTCTTAAGTTTGTTTAACTATCAACTGTAAAAGTAAAGATAGTTTTTTTAAACAACTTCTTCTCTTCAAGTTTCTTTTACTTTGAGTTGTTCTTCATTAGAATTTCAAATTGTTTTCAATTCATATTTTAAGTTTATATTGTTGTTGTTGTAGTTGTTGGTGTTGGTGTTGCTGTTACTGTTGTTAATGATGTTTTTGTCTGTGTTGTCTATAACATACAAATTGTTGTTTGTCTTGAGTTTATATGAGTTTTTTCTTTTCTTTTCTACCCTAAAAATGACTGTAAATATGTCTGTGTGTGTGTGAGTTTGTTTGTGAATAGATGTGAAGTAGGACTTCTTACCATGCATTGATGTTGCTGGTGATGAGGAGATATCTCTTCGCATTCTTTTCTGGTATTTTAACAATTTTTCTATTGTTTTTGGTTCTTCGGCCAAGTTGTTAATATTGTTATTGTCATTAGATTTTCTTTCCACATTCTTAGTTCTTATAACTTCAACTTCATGGTCTTGTTCAAGTTTACTGGAACTTCGTTTACTCCTATGACTGTCACTATTATCTATGAAAGTTGTTGAGGGAATCGTTGAAGATCTGCAAAGTAGAAAATGGTTAATAATAAAAACTAAATAGAGAAATAAGAATTGAAATTTAAACAGTTATCAAGTTTAACTGAACTAGAACTGAATTAGAAATTAATTAAAATTGAACTAGAACTTAACTGGAATCGGAACTAGAACCTGAAAAAAAGCTGAACAAGAACCTAAACTTGAACTTGAACTGAAGTAGAACCTGAGCTAGAAACTAAACAAGAACCAGACCTTGAATCTGAACTATAACTGAACTAGAATCTAAACTAGAGCCTAAACTAGAACCTGAATTGGAACCTGAATTAGAACCTGAACTAGAATTTGAAGTAGAACTTGAGCTAGAACCTGAAATAGAGCCTGGATTAGAACATTAACTAGAATCTGAACTGGAACCTGAACTAGAAACTGAACTAGAACTAAAATTACTAAAAATTTAAATTTATAAAAAAGTATTCTTGTAATTCCCTGATGAGTATAAATAAAACAAGATACACCCACACATATTAAATTTTTTATATAATGCATTAATGTCTTTTTAACATAAACAGTATTAACTTTATGAAATGTCATAACGTTGTCCATAAGTGCTTCTAAATACCTTCAGCTCTACGTTAGGTTTCACTGTATTTTTTATCATAAATGTAAAATAAATATTTTTATATAAAAAAAAATATTAATATGAGAACTACTTTTTATGCCATTTTATAGGTTATCGCTTTTTTATATCTTTCTCCCCTTTAACAAATTCAAATTGTTTTTATTGGAGTAAATGTAAATACTATAAAGTTGTGACCTTTAACATTAAATAAATATTAATATTGTTTCTCTTTCCTTTTTCCCTTTTTATTTCCACAGGTTGTTGTGGACACACACACACACACACTCATAAACATAAATTTAACTTTGGATTCATATAAAAGCTCAAAACACCAATTACCCCCATTAACCCGATAAACAAAAACCTCACAAATATTTGTTAAATATTCAGAAAAAATAAACTACATAAATTGAGAAAAGTTCATTGTTCAGGTCATCATCAATAAATATCTTTATTTCTATTCTCAGAACGTTCACAGGTGAGTAAAATTTTGAAAATGTCCTTTAGAAAACTGAATATGATTAAGTGTTAAATAAATTATGAAAAGATTTTGAAAAAATATATTAATTTTAATTGTTTCCATAATTTAAAAATAATAAATTGAGAAAACAATTAATTATAAATTATAAAATATTTAATTATGAACATTTTAAAATTTATTTGGAAATATTTCTAAAGAAATTTCTTCGAAGGCAACAATTTTAACAGAAGACTGAATATCTGTATTTTATTGTTTTATTGGTGAATTGTTTGAATTTGTTGTAAATTTCTGGCATCAAATTTGTTTATGATAATTAATATATTTTTATTAATTTAATTAAATAAATTTTACACATGTTTTCCCATATTTTTGTGAGTAAATGTTTAGTTGTAGTTCAGTAATAGTTCAATGCTAATTCAGTTCTAGTTCAGGTCTAATTAAGTTCTAATTCAGTTTTAGTTCAGTTCTAGTTCAGGTTCTAATTCAGTTTCTTGTTCTAGTTTAGGTTCTTGATCAAGTTCTAGTTCAGTTCTAGTTCAGGTCTAACTAAGTTTCTTTTTCTAATTCAGGCTCTAGTTCAGGTCTAGTTAAGTTCAAGTTCAGTTCAGTTCAGTTCAAGTTAAGTTCAAGTTCAGTTCAGTTCAAGTTCAGTTTTAATTCATTCCTAATTCAGTTCTAGTTTGGGTTCTATTTTAAGTTCATGTTCTAATTAAGGTTCTACTTCAGGTTCTAATTCATGTCTTAGTTGATGTCTTAAATCAGATTTCAGTTCTGATTCTAGTTAATTTTCTAGTTGAGGTTCTAATTCAGGTTCTGCTTCAAATTCCAGTTCATGTTCTAGTTTATGTCCTAAATCAGATTTTTGTTCAGTTTCTAGTTCCGGTCTATTTCAGGTTCTAGTTTAGGTTCCAGTTCAGGCTCTAGTTCAAGTTTTAGTTCAGATTCTAGTTCGAGCTTTAGCTCAGGTTCTAATTCAGAATCTAGTTTAAAATCTATTTCATCTTCTAGCTCAGATTCTAACTCAGTTATAGTTCAGGTTCTGCTTCAGGCTCGAGTTCAAGTTCTAACTCAGATTCTCAACTTTTACTTCTGATTCCAATTCAATTTCTAATTACAATTCCAATTCAAAATTTTGTTCAGTTTTTTGTTTATATTCTGTTTTTGTCTTTAGTTCGGGTTCAGGTTCAGATATAATTCCTTATTCATTATCCGCTTCAAATTCAGATTTAACTTCAGATTCTAATTCAGATACCAGTTTAATTTCGGTACAGATAAAAGTTCCAGATCAGGTTTGCTCAGGATTAAAATTCTGGTTCAGATTCTAGTTGAGACTTTAGTTTAGGATTCTAAGTAAGATTCCAATTCTGATACCAGTTCAAATTCCAGTTCAAATGCAAACTCAGATCCTGGTTTTGGTTCAAGTTTGATTTCAAGTTCAAATTTAAGTTGAGAATCTAGTTCAGTTTTACTTTAATTTCAGTTCTAGAACTGAACTAAATTAATTAGGACGGTGGTGGGAGTGAGTTTTTCTTTGATGGCACTTTTTGGGCATAATAAGAGTTAATTGGTGCCATTTCGATATCCGTAATAAAGCGAAAACTAAGCGTCTATAAAGTTGTATGTTATCAGAAAATATCTCTTTTTTCTGTTGTCTTCATTCAAAATTGAAGATTTTGAAAAAAAATGAGTTTCTTATCTAAAAAAATTTTCCAAAAAATAAATCGTTCAATTTGCTGCAACAAACTTGAAAATACAAAATTGTTTGTGCAACAACAACAACAACAAAAACGAAAACAACTAAAAATATAGAAAATCTTATCAACGTTTATAAAATAGCTGTCACATTTGTTTGATATTGACAAACTACACCAATGACGAGGATGATGATGATGAGACACAGATTCCAAATTACTCTAACTCCTCCTGTTGTTTGCCATAAAATTTCATTTCATTTCTTTTTTTGTTTCTTTGAAATGTAATAAATTTCAATTGGTTTTATCTGGCGAATTTCAGAGGTTTGTGCCAAAAAAATTTTGTCTCATACTATTTTTGGGGTAAGAGTGTGTGTTTGTGAGCATTTGTGTGTATGTGTGTGTACAAAAAAATATTTTTTAATAAAAGTGCAAAAAATGAGAAGAGAGAAAGATGAAGAAAAATAAAATGGAAAACTTACCTTTGATCATTTAAATTCCCTAAAGAAAGATGTTTTTCATTTAGTAGCTGCTGATGTGTTTGTTGTTGTAGTTGTTGATGTTGATGTTGCTGTTGCTGTTGTTCTTGTATGAGTAGTCCCTTGCCAGCTGTGTGCTGTTGTTGTTGTGATAATATTTTTTCCAACATGGAACGTAGCACATGTTCCGAAGCAAATAATTCCTGTTGAAATTGTTCACGAAACAACGGTAAAGATAATGATGGTAATGATGATGATGATGACGATGTTGCTGCTTCTGATGACGATGGTGATGATGATGATGATGAAAATTCTTTGGGGATTTTATCTCTAGTGATAGATGAAGTAGAACTTGTTTGTCCCATTTGTTGTTGATGTATAAAGGTGGAGGATGCTGTCGGTTTTGTTGTTGTTGTGTTTGATGATGAATTTTGGCAGATTGTTGAGCAAGAGACTACATGTGAGTAAAATAACACAGATAAGGAGGCTAAAGCTAATGTCAATATACCCAAACATATATAAACATTGGCCAAGGATGTTATAACGGTGGGTGGACGGGAGTCTAAGGGTGGATAAGGAAGAGGAGGAGGAGGAGTTGACGTTGCATAATGTTTTCTTGATTGTTTACATATTGTTGAAGGCTGGTGAAGGTGAAATTGCTGTTGATTTTCCTTTAAATGTTGTTCACATTGTAAACTGCAGTGGCAATTTTTCCATTTACATGTTGGCATATTATCTATAGGTTCACTTGTCTCCAGAGTTGTTGCTGTAGTTCTTGTTGTTATTGTCGTTGAATATTCATTATTTTTTTGCAATGTTGCTGGTTGTTTGTTTGTGTCTATGGTGGCTGTTGATAAATCCTTAGCTGAGGCCATTGTCATTGTTATTTCACCATTACTTTGTCCTGGCAATTGTAAAGGTTTTGTTGTTTCATTTATTTGTTTTGCCAACTTTTGTTGATCCTGCTCCTCCTCCACCTCCTTCTCCTTTAATATATTCTTCGTTGGCATTAAAATATTATTCTTTTTACCTTCATCTTCTTCATAGTCCTTTTCCTGTTCAATGCCCAATTCCATCATTTCTTTTTCCTTTTTTCTCTTCTTTTGGGCACTATATTTCATTTGATTTATGGCCACAAACATCTCTAATACTTTATCCTGTTTTACGTTTGTTGTTGTTTTTACTTTCTGTCTTTATTTCGGTTTATTCCTTCCAAAACATTTCAAGACATCAAGACGTGTATTTGTTTGTTTTTTACTCAGGTCTTTACCAAAAGTACTTTTTTATCTGTGTTTTTTTTATTATCCTTGAAGGAAATCAAGTTATCAAGGTGAATAGGAATAAGTATGAGAATGAGTTGTTGTAAATTACAAAACAGCTTATTTACAGTCCGTCAGTCTAAATTTTGCAACATAATTTCAAAAGCTATAAATAGAACATAAAAAAGAGCATAAAACATTTTATTATGACAGTTGAAGAAAAATTTATGAGAAAGGAAATTAAAGTTATTTTCATAAGGATTAGACATAATTACAATAACAAGGTTTCCTTAGCTGTTGCCCGCTACATTATCATTTAAAAAGGCATATAATTATACTGCTATAAAGAAATTCTATTGGGTAAACAAGTTAACAATGGCAATTTGGACAACGTTTAAAATTGTGATTTGTTTAAAATTAATTCCTAAGCGGACAACTAAGTGATGGAACATAATCGAATCTCAAGGCCTGACTCTAATATCTTTTGTTTTGTAAATTTAAGGACATATAAATTTATAAAGAATTAATTTTTTAGATAAAACTAGCAGAACCGACAAATCTAATCAATTCCAAATTTGAAAACTCTCTTTATATATTCAATAATCAATGTTAGTATGTTTGGCGACACTCTTCCCTCAGGGATTATCCGTCCTATATTTTCTCCAGTAAAACTGTTCCTTGTTGTCGGGACCAATTTTGAAAACTCTCGCTGTTATAGTTCTTTAGTTATTCGATAATCAAAAATAATTGTATGGGGAGTACCTCTACCCCTGGTTCTTTTAAAGTTTTTTTATAGCCTGTGTTGTTTCAAAAATTTCATAAAAATTGTTCCTGCCGTTTAAGAGTCTGTATGTTACATACATACATACATACATACATACATACATACATACATACATACATATACACCACTAGAAAAATCGAGTTGAAAATCTTGAAATTTCTCGAGAGGATTTGTGAATCATGTGGGAAAATAGGGCGTGGTACACGTTCCAAGACATATTGAAATGATACTCCAAAGGGCCTTTAATAGATCTATAATAGTGGAATAAGTTAAATAATTTCCAAATAATTTTAATAATTTTTGTCCTGGAACGTGTACCACGTCTATTTTCCCACATGGTTCACAAATCCTCTCGAGAAATTTCAAGATTTTCAACTCGATTTTTCTCAAATTCCAAAATTATTTCAGATATCCCACTAAGTTTGCTCCATTAGGAGTACCTAGGACTATCATACCTTTATAGCGTGATATGTGTACCACGCACCATTTTTCATACTGACCAATCCTTCCAAAAAATGTTAAGTAATTTCATATATTTTAAAAGAGCGATATATTGAATACCAATTATATTTCTGGTAGTGTGTTGTTATGGAACAATGGCTAGCACCTTGAAGAGCCATTTCCATGATATAAGTGTTTGGAACATGGTTCCTGTTGCTCACATTGTCCATTTTAGTACACTAGTCATTTTAAGAACTTCTGTTAAATGATAAACAGCGCGCTGTTAACGGCAAAATAAGCTCTGTTTAAAAATGTGGTTTTTGTCTGTGCTAGTTAAATACGTATTTATCTTCACAAACACTAAAATATTCAAAGTTTTTATTACTTTTTTCAGAACCCCTTCTATTAATGGTTTTATAGTGCACGAACAGGTAGTTTATCTCAGATTAGTTTCGTTTTAATAAGAGCTTAATATCTCTCAACTGGACTAAGCCCTGGGTAACTTAATGAATTTGCCTCTCTTGGTACAAATACCACTTTTTCTGGAAAAGGTTGCTTAGGTTTCGAACAATACAATATATTACTTTCTTGTTTATTATTCATATTTCTTTTTGATGTTAGCGAGACGGACCTGCCTCGCTTGTTCAATATATAACTTCGATTTTCATAATTTTATAGTGCTACACTGCGTATACTTTATAATGTGACTTCAACAATAATACGCCACTTTTAACTTTTTTATAAGTTTTTAACAAAAAATCTCATCTTCAATTCAGTCCAATTACACGATAACGATCTACTTCGTTTACTTTTACTTTTTAAAATTGTATTTTTTTATTCCAAAAAAGATTTTGCAAAACGGTTATGTAAAACTTGCACAAACACACACTCATTCATGCGTTAATAGTTAATATGAGCATAATATCATTTGAGGAAAAAAATATAAGGATGATCCTTAAAAAGTTTTGTAAAAATATGAAATTCTATAACAAAAATTATTCTGATAATTTTATTATATTTAATACACCAACACAAGTGGTGAAGAGGGTATATTTACTTTCTCATTCATATCGGTTTATATCTTTAATATTTTTAATCATTTTTATAAAATGTTTATTAACAAAGAGTTAAATATTTTACCTCCATCCCCCCCAACGTATGATTAATATTATTTTAAATTTATATTCTTATATTAATCATACCTTACGTTTTGCAACCCAAACAAATCCACCAGTAATTCATATTAAATTTTTTTGTTCCACTTTTTTCTTCCATTTTTTTTTAATTTCATTAAATTAGTTTCATTTTGCAAATATCGCATTAACTCATGGAATTCATTGAATATTGTTTTAATTGTGTTTCAATTTCATTGAATTCAGTTTAAATGTTTTTGAAGTTTTAAAAGTTTCACTACAAATAAAAAAGTTTTCAATGAAATTTTGTTATTCTGTTTGGAATTTTTTTATTTCATCGGAATTTTACACTTCAATATTTAAAAAAATTTTAGTAAAAAAGATTTTATAAAAAAAATAAGAAAAACTTAAATTTTCATTAGAAAATGTCAATTTTCATTGGGAAATTTTAATTTTCATTAGAAAATTTCGAAAATTCAATTTTTCATTAAAAGTTCATTTTTTGCAAATAAATCAAATTAAAAAAAAGTCACTAAAAAATCAATTTTTCACTAAAAATTCAATTTTTCACTAAAAATTCAATTTTTCACTAAAAATTCAATTTTTCACTAAAAATTCAATTTTTCACTAAAAATTCAATTTTTCACTAAAAATTCAATTTTTCACTAAAAATTCAATTTTTCACTAAAAATTCAATTTTTCACTAAAAATTCAATTTTTCACTAAAAATTCAATTTTTCACTAAAAATTCAATTTTTCACTAAAAATTCAATTTTTCACTAAAAATTCAATTTTTCACTAAAAATTCAATTTTTCACTAAAAATTCAATTTTTCACTAAAAATTCAATTTTTCACTAAAAATTCAATTTTTCACTAAAAATTCAATTTTTCACTAAAAATTCAATTTTTCGCTAAAAATTAAATTTTTCACGAAAAAAATTCAATTTTCCACTAAAAAAATTCAATTTTCCTCTAAAAAAATTCAATTTTTCACTAAAAATTCAATTCCCACTAAAAAAATTTATTTTTTCACTAAAAAATAAATTTTTTGCTAAAAATTCAAATTTCAACTAAAAATTCAATTTTTAATTAAAAATTAAATTTTTTCACTAAAAATTCAAATTTTCACTAAAAATTCAAATTTTCACTAAAAATTCAAATTTTCACTAAAAATTCAAATTTTCACTAAAAATTCAAATTTTCACTAAAAATTCAAATTTTCACTAAAAATTCAAATTTTCACTAAAAATTCAAATTTTCACTAAAAATTCAAATTTTCACTAAAAATTCAAATTTTCACAAAAATTTCAATTTTCACTAACAAAATCAATTTTTCACTAAAAAATTCAATTTTTCACTAAAAATTCAATTTTTCACTAAAAAAATTAATTTTTCAGTAAAAAATTATATTTTTCACTATAAATTAAATTTTTCACTAAAAAATACAATTTTTCATTAAAAAATTAAATTTTTCACTAAAAAATTCAATTTTTCTCTAAAAAATTCAATTTTTCACTAAAATTTCAATTTTTCACTAACAAATTCAATTTTTCACTAAAAAATTTAATTTTTCACTATAAATTAAAATTTTCACTAAAAATTCAATTTTTCACTAAAAATTCAATTTTTCACTAAAAATTCAATTTTTCACTAAAAATTCAATTTTTCACTAAAAATTCAATTTTTCACTAAAAATTCAATTTTTCACTAAAAATTCAATTTTTCACTAAAATTCAATTTTTCACTAAAAATTCAATTTTTCACTAAAAATTCAATTTTCACTAAAAATTCAATTTTTCACTAAAAATTCAATTTTTCACTAAAAATTCAATTTTTCACTAAAAATTCAATTTTTCACTAAAAATTCAATTTTTCACTAAAAATTCAATTTTTCACTAAAAATTCAATTTTTCACTAAAAATTCAATTTTTCACTAAAATTTTAATTTTTCACTAAAATTCAATTTTTCACTAAAAATTCTCATTTTCACTAAAAATTCTCATTTTCACTAAAATTCAATTTTCACTAAAAATTCAATTTTTCACTAAAAATTCAATTTTTCACTAAAAATTCAATTTTTCACTAAAAATTCAATTTTTCACTAAAATTTTAATTTTTCACTAAAAATTAAATTTTTCACTAAAAATTCTCATTTTCACTAAAAATTCTCATTTTCACTAAAAATTCTCATTTTCACTAAAAATTCTCATTTTCACTAAAAATTCAAATTTCCACTAAAAATTCAAATTTTCACTAAAAATTCAAATTTTCACAAAAAATTCAAATTTTCACTAAAAATTCAAATTTTCGCTAAAAATTCAAATTTTCACTAAAAATTCTCATTTTCACTAAAAATTCTCATTTTCACTAAAAATTCTCATTTTCACTAAAAATTCTCATTTTCACTAAAAATTCTCATTTTCACTAAAAATTCAAATTTCACTAAAAATTCTCATTTTCACTAAAAATTCACATTTTCATTAAAAATTCTCATTTTCACTAAAAATTCAAATTTTCACTAAAAATTCAAATTTTCACTAAAAATTCAAATTTTCACTAAAAATTCTAATTTTCACTAAAAATTCAAATTTTCACTAAAAATTCAAATTTTCACTAAAAATTCAAATTTTCACTAAAAATTCAAATTTTCACTAAAAATTCAAATTTTCACTAAAAATTCAAATTTTCACTGAAAATTCTCATTTTCACTAAAAATTAAATTTTTCACTAAAAAGTTGTTCACCATTTACATAATAGATAATTTCAAATTTTTAAAATTTATTATAAAATTACTATCATCCTGGAGTTTTGTCATTTTTATAGTTTTCATTATTATTGCAAAATTAGCTCTTCAATTGGATTAAATTAGCTGCTCATGTAACAGTAATGGTACTTAAGTATCTAAAGGTTATTAAGTCTAATTTTTAATTACTGTTTACGACAATAAACATTTTATCCACCCTCGTTATAAATAAAAATGAAAAAAAAGATTTCTGCTTTTTTTCAAAAAATAAAAACAAGAAAATGTTCATATTAACTCTTAATTAACCCAATTATATCTTTTATAATCATTTCTGTGTAAAATTTCATTTAGTTGCTGTGAAATGGTCAATTATAGAGAAATTCATGTTAATTAAAATTTAATTTTAAATACTTATGTAACAAAAAAAACAGAAATAAATTAAAATCACTTAAATTTTTTAAATAAAATTAAAAATATTATAATAAACAACAACAAATTTAATTCATTTAAATCATTAAAAATAACAATAAAACAATTTGTTTATTATTTTGTGGCCACAAAAATAAATATTTTTAGAAAAAAAAAAAAAAAACATATAAATACAAAATGTTAACAATTGAATGTTATTAACAGTGACTTTCTGTTATCAACAGTTATTTAACATCAAATAAATTCCTTCATTTAAGTATTATTAAAATGTGTTAATTATGTAGTTTTCTATTTTGACACGACACAGTGACACAGAATCACAAAAATACTATAACGTTTCTCCTTCCATTTTTAAACCATTCACTACCACACTAAAAATTTTATCAACATATTTGTAATTGTAGGCGTAGCTGGTGTTTTAAATTATTTTTTAAATTTTTGTTTTTTTTTAAAATTGATCAAACAAGTTTTTTATCAAAATTATTTGCGAAAATCATCAGCTATTTTCATTCGATATGTTGGCAGGACAATGTTTTTTCAGAACCGGTGTTTTGTCTCACTGTATCATTTACACCCACTGTACATTTAAATTTATTTTCAAATTAATATATTTTATTCAAATTTAAAATTGATCGGAATAAAACTTTCCAAACAAACAGAATGGAACCAACTGCATTACCAAGATGCCAGATCGTTGATATTGGGCAAAATAAAACTCGCTACAGAACTCAAAACCAGCATATCTTCCCGACTAGCAAACTATAGTAGGATGCATGCAAGAAGTGGTACCTGCGGTCAGGGAGGGAGAAGTCTTGGTCATTGTGAACTTAGCAAACTTGATTAACTTTGTTGATATTGGTTATACAAAACCTTTTTGCAATTGAAACGGTATGCATCACCTGGATACGTACCGTTTCATAAGAAAGTGGTCAAAATTGAAGAACCAAATGACGTAGCTAAAAAATTATGACGTATGCTGAATGTAAGTTTAGAAAATTCAATGCCTTCCATCGCTCTAAAAACCAAATTTCGGACGTGAATGAAAAATATTTAAAAAGTGAGTAAAATTACGAGAACATTATGGAGCGACTCAAATGAGAGGAAAATCAAGAATATTCCGAGCTTGAGGAAAAGTGAGCTTATCAGGAAAATGAACATCCTCAGTGGACGCTTCATTGAATTGATGTCATGGATAACAACGAGAGCAGTGCATGGTACTGGAATATTATTAAGTAACTGCCCAGCTTTCCTACCTCTGTATGAGAGCACCTCTTTTTATCATTCATCTATAAATAATCAAAAATTTGTATAATAATTCTACAAATAAATGATTATAAATTATATTTGGATCAAGGGGAAAGATACCGCTATAAAGTATCTTTAACCCTGGTCCAACCGAAAATTTTTAATAAAAGAAAATTCTTTGAAAACTTCAATAAGTTATCTGCTCATAAAAATTAGACATTTTAAAATATGTTAATCCTTTGAAAAAATCAAGGCCCATAAAGAAATCATATTTAACCTGTACAACACATTTGATTCTAACTCACTGTACCTGGATGCCAACAAAAGGATATTTAAAGTTTTTCTCCCTGCCAACGGATGTCTCTAACACTTGTAACTTTTTTACAAACTCTTTGTTTTTTTCTGCAACTTTTATTTCCCTTCTCTTTTATTTTATTTTGCATTTTATTTTCTTTGACTTCCTTTTGTTGTATATTTTTTCCTGTTATTTTACTTCTATTTCTAGTTGTCATGTCCTTTTTTATTTTTATTTTAATTTCAATTTTGTCCTTTATTCTATTTTTTTTAGTTTTTGTCTTCTATTTTGATAAATGCGAACATAATAGTAACATGTCATATCATAAATCTTTCCAATTTCGGGTTTTTTTTATTATTTTTCACCAACGCACACAGTGTTTCCAAAACGCTTTTTTTTGGAAATAATTATGTAACTTTGGAAGTATAGAATATTTTTTAACGAAGTTATATAACAATATTTTTGAGATTTTTTTTCCAATTCCCGGTGTCGGAAAGTAGATCTCAAAAGTTGTTCATCTCTGGTATGACAAATTTAAAAAAAAATCGCCAAAATTTTATTTATGATGTGAATGAAAAATATTTTACATGTTTGCGATATCTCTTATAGTTTAAGCGATATTTAGACCAAAGTAAAATTTTTACCCATTTTTGAACCGGGTTTTCTTAGTGTTTTGAATTTAGTAGGCTCCATTCGGGTAAAAAAAAAGAATTTTAAATATTATCTGGATTCTGTACAAAACTCCAAATAATTCTTATACAAGAATTAATTACCTATGTGGATTCAACGAATTTCGAAATAGAAATTCAAAAAAGGAAAATATTTTTTAAAAACTCTTTAAAAAAGGTGGTTACACTTTTTCACTTTAAAAGCAACTATTTTCCATTTGGACCATGCAATTTTTTTTCTCAATTCTGAAAGAACTTCTAACGTTAATGCACATAAAGCAAATCCGAGGACATTAGGAAATACAGTTTCCCTGCAAGCCCTATTGGAATTTCGTTAATTTTCAAATATTTTTTTTTTCAGTTTATTGAGGGTAAAAAAAAACGTCAAAGCTAGAATCGCCCAAAAGATAACTTGATTATATAGCTGCATTTACTAGCAAACCACTTAAGAAATTTGAATGGGCTAAACCTCTGATAACGGCAGGGTGAGCGATTTACTAAAAGAAGTGAATTTGTTAATAAGTTTTGTCTGGATTGGAATTTTGGGTATTTTGAAATGAAAAAGTGGGAATATTTTTATAGTCCTACATAAAGAACAACTTTTTCCATGATATATTAAAAATTCATATAAATATCTTAGTTCCAAAAGAATTCATTTAATGTCGAATATAACAGATTTTGTGAACAGTACACCGAAAATATATTTTTTTTAATTATTGACAAATTTATTAAAGATTTTTACCTTAATTACTTTATTAAGTATATATTATTATAACGATACTAAAGACTTATATACATATTGTACATCACATTTCGAAAACTTACTTAAACTTCGGTCCCTCCCATTTCCCATACAAATATGTGTTGCAGAATTGTATGTAATAAGTGAACAGCAATTGCAACATGTCTCTAAATAATGTTGCATAACTTTATAACGGTTAAATATATTTTAGTGAAATTTTGCACAGTTATTTCTAAGGTACTTGAGAAGTGTTTTAAAATAGCTCCACTGGGGCCCGAGAAAGGACCAGTTTCTCCAAGAACTCGGTTATAACCTCGGATGCGAACATTTTTGCGGCTAATCCCCCGTCGCTGAGAGAAGTTGACCAACTTTGGAGATCCACTCCCCGATTCTGGGGCACAATAGAAACTTGTTTTTCTTAAAATCTAATATCATATGGAATTATTTCCAAAAAATGCGTTTTGAGACCACTGTTCAACAGTTTTCACTTTAGAATTATTTTTTTAGTTTTTTGTTCAGTGAAAAAATAAATTTTTGTTGCTTCATTCGTTTTTGTTTGTTGTTGGTTGGTTGGTTGGTTAAGTTGGACGTTTGGTTGGTCGTTCGTTTCGGTTTATTTACGTGTTGCAAATTTATCATTTTTGTCTGAGGGTTCACTTAAAAATTTGTTATGCGGATTTCGCCTTTTTTGTGTGGGTGTCCAAAATAAACTTCTCTTTTTCGTAACATGAAAACAATTTTGTTCTTGTTACAAATACTTAAAATAAAGTGTGTGTCATTCATTCAGTTGATGTGGAACAGAGGGATATGAAGAGATCTATGTTTATTATATAATTTTAAATTTTACAAATTATTTTTTATTAAAAGTGAATTTCTACTTTAACTACATGAGGATTAAAAATATCTGTTTTTTGATGAGAAATTTGTATACCCTACATTACAAAGTGTGTTCAAAACGATTTTTGTTGTGAAATAATTTCGTAAATTTTGGTCCATTAGAGAACTTGTCTATGTTTAAAGCTAAGATGTGCCTGAATTCATTTTGAGAATTTGTTTACCACTAACTGGTAGGGGACTTAGTCGATGACCCTCCAAATTTGGCCACAGTGTGTCAAAATTGATTTTTTCTTTGGGAAATAAATAAGATTGCAGACCCCTATCTGAACCATTAGAAATGTCTTAACAAAATTTCACATGTCTAGGATTAAACTGTTTCTGAATTCATTTGAAAAAGTACATTTCTCCATCTGGTGGAAAGTGTAGTCGGTAACTCCCAAAAAGGTTTGCCTTCTCAAGTGTATAGATTTTTTTAAAAATTCGGAAAAAATAAATTTTAAATATAGATGGACCTTGTAAATTTTTACAAAACAATTTTCTCATATGTAGCGGTTTTTTTTCATATAGTTTGAGAGATATTAATGGTGAAATAAATTTGTATCCAATTTATATGTTCCCAATTTCCAATAACATTTTAAAAATTATTTTTGCTGCAATAACTATTGAAATATTAATCCGTTAGAAAGTTTTAATTATCTGAGGTTCACATTTTGAAAAAACAAATTTTTTGAATTTTTTCCAAAAAGGTGGCAACATTTATTAACTGATGAAACCATATTTTTGTTCTACACTTTATTATGTTTTTATGTTTTATAAAGGAATCCTGGCAGAAATGTGTCTCATGTAAATTAAGATAAGATTGGGAAAAAGATCTGGTTATAGGCCTCATAAAAATTTTGTATTTTTTGAAAAGAAAAATTAAAATTTAATTTCTTATATTTAAAATATTTAAATTATTATTAATTTATAACTACAAGTCCATATTTGCAACTACTGGTGCAAAAAGAACTCTTCTTCAGTGAAAAATGTAAAATTTTTAAACATGATTCATATAGTGATTGGAATTTTGGATATTTTCGCCAGTAAAATTGGGAATTTTTTGAATTCTCTGATTCATGGTCAAGTTCGTATATATCGTCTTGACATTTCAAATAAATTTCTTAATTCATTTTGATTTTATTAAATTTTGAACATTATTTTTTTCATTTCTGCTACATTCTTAGTAGTTTATGAGGTCCACTTCAATTTAAGTACTCACCCAAATCAATTGGAAATCACCTTATAAATGTCTGTGAGAAATTTCATTAAGAAATATTCAGTAATTCCAAAATTGCAGAATCATTTCCACAAAAAGCGTTTAAATAGATAAAATCCATTATCACGTGTGCCAATTTCGGGGAACTACTTTTAACAATCTGGTCAGTTTTAATTAACTTCAGAATATTTTTATTTTTTGGAATTTATATTGAAAATGCCATTTATTATCTTGTTTATGAACCACTTTGATAAAATCAATTAATATTCCACTCTCACGCAGTCTACCCGGATACCTAATTTAGATCCCAAATAAAAAATGCGAAATACGTACGAACACAAAACACGCGCTACATTTCAGAGAAGACAAATTTGAAAGAAATAAATGAACTGAAAAATTATTGAATTGAATTAATGATTTTTTAAATAAATATTTGTATTATCAAAATAATAAAATGTGTTAAAAGCTCGATAAATATTTAAATTAAAAAAAAGAATTGTAATTAATTTCACAAAATGATTAAAACTTTTTTTTTGGGCCACAAATGGTGCAAACATCTTGATTTCGAAATTGTTGTTCTTTTTCATTATTAACAATAAATTTAATTGAAATTTTTTCAATTAATACGAAAAAAATGGAAAAGTAAATAAAATAAGTAAAAACAAGTATGAATGTTATATTCGGCTGTGCCGAATCTTCAATACCCTTCACCACGAATGTCTATGAAATAAATACATTATGTTTCCTATATGTACATTATATGCATACAATATATGAAAGAACTTTTTATATATAAAAAATAAACCTTAGTGGGTCATCAAATATTTTTGACTATAACTCTTTTTCTACTGAAGCGATTTTAATAATGGAATAGTAATAAGGTACATAATGCTTGATATTATGGCAAAATTTAATTCCGTGTTTGTCGATTTATAATTGATAAATCTTCACTTTAATTTAGAAGTTGTCTCAGTCTATATATCTTAATATACTGAACCGATTTTACTGGTTTTAAATAGAAAAACTTCTCAGGACTATAACAAATACTCAGACCAAATTTCTTTGACATAGGAAAATCGACACAGATTTAGATTTGATACAAGAATATATATACATTGTGGGGTCTGAGATGATTTTTTCTTAGCGTTACACACGGAATGACAAAGTAAATATACGCTCTTCGTTACTCGTGATGGTGGAGGGTATAAAAATATATGTAGTCAAGAATGACTACGTGGTACTCTACACTTTAAAATAAGCTTTACATGGAATATATTGAAATTTATGTGAGAATCCTCGTGGATTTTGGATTTTTTCATAGTGGCTCAATAAACAACACTGTAGTGGAAATTTAATACAGTAGATGGATCTATATGGAACCAAAGTAAATAAAATATTAAAGACTTTTTCTTTCTTTTGAAAATAAAAATTCTTTAAAATTGTTTTAATCCTCAAAAGTTCACTGTGAGAAAAAGACCCAAAATTGAGAGTTTTTGGATTTTGGTCTATAACGTACACATTTATTGGACGTCTGAAAGAAAACCGTTGCCATATGATAAGATTTTTTTTGAACTGTATTATGTTTTTTTTTTTTTTAAGATTTTTAAGTTATTAAGATTCATTATTAGGGCTTTGGGTTCATATAGACGAAAATAAACATTTTCAAAAAGCTATAATTCTAGAGGGCATAATTCTAGTTTTATAGACTTTTTGGATGTAAAACATAAATTATAAGCTTCTATGTAAAAATTCTTCCAGAAAAATATAAATTTCATATATGCTTTAAGAAAAATTTATTTAAGATGAAGACACTTTATCTAAACTTTTCCAAGTTTGACATTTTTTTTGGACTGGATAGTTACACTGACCTCTACCTTTCTTTATTTGAAAAATAATTTTGTTTTTTAACTAAATTTTAACAAGATAAGTACATCGGTTTTTTAATATAGACTAAGAAATATTGAGTTCAAATCATAACCCAAAAAGTACCAGAGATAAATTAGTAAACAGGTCTCGTCAAGGACTTTGATATTGTCAAAAAATAATGATAATTAAAATTTGCAAATAATAAAAATGCATGAGGTTACCCCACTTTGCATCCCTATAACTCCACCCATGGAACCCCTATGAAACGTAGAAATATATAAATTTTCAATCAGGGTGTAAACTTCTTTCACAAATATTTGGTTTCTATGAAATCAGTACAACTTGAAGTTTCTCAATCTTTAAAGTAAAAATAATTGAATTGTCATTTGATGTCAAAAATTTATAAATAACTGAAAATATTGCATTTTTTATTAAAATTTAGAAATTAAAAAAGATTCCTACTTTTCCATTATAAAATACCTAAAATCCCAATATGTTGAAATCATGTTTAAAATTGTTACTTTTTTTCACTAAAATGATCATCATGTTATTACAGGGGCCGTCTGGCAGAAAATACTTTTAGGGTGTTAAACCTAAAAGTATGTAGATTCGCAAAAGAATTTTAAATTTCTATAAGAAGTAACAAACTTTTAATAGGGTTTGCGGACAGATTTTTGTCCGAAATTCATCCAAATTTACCCGCCAAAATTTCTTTTTAAAGCGATAAAACCTTATATAGTTCAGAACTCCCGAAATGGACAATTTGGAGGGTCACCGACAGCACCCCAGACCTGATAGAAGTCTATTATAAACTTAACAACACCTCAAATATAACTAAATGAAATTTCATATCTCTTACGGTTTAAAAGTTATAGAATTATTTCCCAAAAAAATCGATTTGGACACAATGTATGACTTTGCCTACTACCACCTATGTTAATGTAGGGTGAAATCACACAATTTAAAATAAACTTATATTTACTAAAAAATGTTGTTTAGAACAATTTAATTGAACATCAATAAATTTTATTTATTTACATAAATTTCTATTTATTGTTCAAGTATTTACAAATTTCAAAAAAAAAAAAATAGAAAATCTAAACATTTTCTCCATTTCCATTTAAAACAGACATTTTCCTATTTATACCCTACACCACTGTAGGTGGTTGGGGTATTATTCGTTTGGGCTGACGTTTGTAATACATAAAAAATGTTGTTATATAAGTTCGACTCAGAATCACTTTCTGGGTCAATTTAAGAAGGTTGCAATTTTTCAGATATCTGAATGAAATTTTGTGCATATTGTTATTTTAGTTTAAGATCAAGATCTATTGAAACTGGCCATATTCGGTTCAATATTTCAAGTCCCTTCCATAAAAATGTTTTCTCGCAATGAGAGTTTAAGCTCATAAAGGTTCTAAAAAGTTCGAAATTTGGTAAAACTAAATCTTATGATATTCTAAAACGTAGTGACAAATTATAGGTGGGTATATTGCTTCTCAAAGGCCTATTGTTTCTCAAAGGTCTCATACAAGCCCCCTTCTAAATATAACATTTAGAGATATAAATCTCACATTTACGTTTGATTTGTAATAATTATTGATCGAATTTAGATAAATATAAGCAAAAGTCGATGTGCAAAATTATACGAGAGCTGACTCAGAATTTCTTCTAGTGTCCATATATAACCCTCCAGCAAAATTCATTTTAAAAATGAAATGTAAAAATCTTAGTGTCACAATACTGAACTGCACACTTAAGAATAAATCAGCAAATTGAATTATACGAGTGTCGTTAATTCATTTTTCATATTTAATATTTATAACCCACATTGTAATGTAGGGTATTAAATAGTCAGGCTTTACCGACTATAACATTCTTACTTGTTTTACGATTTTTTTTGTTAAAAAATTTTATTTAAATTTTTATCTATCAAAATGCTTTTTATCAATTATAATTAAATATAGAAAATATTATTATGAAAATAAAAGCTAAAATATAATAAATAAATTTTCTAAATAATCAAAACTATCAGCACGCTATCATAAACATACACTTACATACATACACTCACACATATACATTCATATAAAGTTTTCTAAACATTTTAAACAAAAAAAATATTTTCATAGATTTTTTCCGATTTTTATACCCTCCAGCATCATAAGTTGTGAAGAGGGTATATTTGCTTTGTCATTCCGTGTGAAACGCTAATTATATTC
Source organism: Cochliomyia hominivorax (assembly GCA_004302925.2). Taxonomy (NCBI): domain Eukaryota; kingdom Metazoa; phylum Arthropoda; class Insecta; order Diptera; family Calliphoridae; genus Cochliomyia; species Cochliomyia hominivorax. Next base: position 70,111,174 of record PYHX02000494.1, read on the forward strand.
TTGTATCAAATCAAAATCTGAGTCGATTTAGCTATGTGTGTTTGTCTGTCATATCCACAATAATTAACAGGGCTTAGTGAAATTTGTTATAGTTCTGAGAAATTCCCTATTTGAAACCAGCAAAATCGGTACTGTATTTTTAAAGATATAGACCGATATCTGAGGCAACTTCTTAGTTCAAGCAAAGAAATTAACAAACCGGAATAAAATTTTACTATAACATTAAGTTATATATGATTCATTACCATTTAAAGAATTATCAAAATCGGTTCAGTAGAAAAGAAGTTATAGCCAAAAGTATAACATATTTTCCGTGTTCCATTTTATTATTGAAAACAACTTTTATGTATCGAATACGTTTGTGAGTGTAAGTGTTTGTGTGTGTTTGAACAAAACCTAACGTATTCACTTCACACGCATTTGTAGTGGAGGGTATTGAAGATTCGGCATAGCCGAATATAGCATTCTCACTTGTTTTCTCTAAAGCAGCAACAGCAGCAGTTGTGAGCAATAAATTTAATTTTTCCCACTTTTGCTTGTTTTATTTAAACTCTTTTTTTCGTTGTTGTTGTTGTTGCTGCTGCTTTTTAGTTTAGTTTGCTATTGACCATAATCTCCATAAAATATGATGGATATCAACGAAATACAACAAAAAAAGTAAAAAATAAATATTTTTTATTTATTTATTATTTTTTAAAATACAATTTATTCATTTCGTTGTGTTAAATTATTGGCAGCAGCATCAGCATTATTTTCTGTTAAAAATGTTTATTGTCTCGTAAAGCGAAAAAAAACATAATTTTTATTTATTATATTTTTGGGAACATCAAAAACTGCATTCATCTGACCCCCCCTGTGAGAGCACAGAAATATTGTTTTATCTAAAAAAGCAGAAATGCTATAAAATTAGTTGATATCATTGTTTTAGATGATTAATGGCTGCACAATGGCCCAAAAAATGAAGAAAATGTTTAATTGCAACAAAAAATATTAAATGCATTTTCTCTACTGAACTCATTTTCGGAAAAAAAATAAAAAAAATTTTGAATGCTATATTAGGCTGTGTTGAATCGATATATATGGGTATATATATGTACTGATCCGATATTGAAAACTTTTGTTTTTTGTAATAGGGAATACGAACACCTGAACGTAATAAACTTTTTTTTAATATGTAAAAGTTATTTAACGTTTTTTCAGATATCGTTCTATAGTCAATGAAATATCTTTATACTCTGAATAACAAGTAACAATATAACCAAATTCCACTGCCCTACACCACCGTAGGTGGTTGGGGTATTATAAGTGTGAGTTGATGTTTATAACATACAAAAAATGGCGTTAAACCCACTTCGAATCAGAATCACTTTCTGATTTAACAATGTCCATTCATCCATCTGTGCTGGCTGTCCATGTTAACGTTGTGAGCACTCTTCAGCTCGCAATTTAATGAAATTTGGTACATGTATTTTTTGTGGCTTCAGGACAAATATGAAATTGTTCATATTCGGTCTAATATTTCAGGTAGCCTCAATACAAATGTCCTCCCGGAATGGGGTTTTAAGGTCATAAAATTTCAACTTTAAAGCGATTTAAACAAAATTCATCAAAAACAAGTCTTATAGTATTCTAAATCGATGTTCCAAATTATGCGACGATCGGTACATTATTTTTCATAGGTCCCAGGCAAGCACCCTTCCGAATATCACTCTGAATTTCATTAATATCACATACACATTGGCATTGAAATAACAACTGTTTAAATTAAGAAAAATATAATCTTTTAGCGATATTCGAAATTTCGTCTTCCGCTATAACCCGCCAGAAGAAATCCTTTTCCATTAATTTCACACAAATCTTAGTAGCATAATAATGTATTATCACCCTTAATCATAAATCAAAAATGAAAATTATACGAGGTCATTCATAAATCTTTCGTACCTGTCATTTACAACGAACAACCTGTAGGGTAATGAAATAGGCGGACTTTACCATTTATAACATTGTCATTTGTTTATGATCTAATTCTATTTCATATTCCAGTTAGATTCTAGAGTCGAATTACATTTCATCTTGTTTGTAATTCATATTGTTGATTAATTAGTTAATTAACTAATTAATTAATTTAAAAAATAATAATTAAAAATTAATTCAAATATAATTAAAATTAATTAATTCTGCTTCACTTCTTAGTTCAGTTTTAGATTCACGTTTAGTTTTAAAAGCTCAGTTCTAGTTTAAATTCTGGTTAAAATCAGATTCTAGTTCGGTTCCAGTTCAGTTCTGGCTCAGTTCTAGTTCAGTTCTAGTTCAGTTCCAGTTCTGTTCTAGTAAAGTTCTAGTTCACTTCTAATTCAATTCTAGATCAGTTCTATTTCAGTTTTAGTTCAGTTTTAGTTCAGTTCTAGTTCAGATTCTAGTTCAGTTCTAGTTCAGTTCTATTTCAGTTCTATTTCAGTTTTAGTTCAGTTCTACTTCAGTTTTAGTTCAGTTTTTATTCAGTTCTGCTTCAGTTCTAGTTCAGTTCCAGTTCAGTTCTACTTCAGTTTTAGTTCAGTTTTTATTCAGTTCTGCTTCAGTTCTAGTTCAGTTCCAGTTTAGTTCTAATTCAGTTTAATTTCAGTTTTAATTCACATAAACTTTAGCATTTCACCAGTTCTTCAATATTAATATATTTTCAATATTTTCCATTAAATAAATGAATTTTCGCATTTTACCTTTAATTGAAATCCAGGAGGAATATAATGTTTCATATATAAATGCGTGATTTAATTTACACTCTGGTTTCTTAATAAAATTTGTATCTTTTAATTAAAAATTATTTTATTACGAAATATTTACATGTGTTTTTTGTGAAATATATTCTTTAATTATACACACACGCACTTACATTAAATGCTCTCTTGTGAATACGCACACATGCATACATTTACACACACTTATCTAAATAAGAATTATTTTCTCACTGCACTTTTAGTGTTTGTTGTTGTTGTTGTTTATTTATTTATTTATTTATTTTTCACGAGAGTGTGTGAATGTTTAATATCAAAATATTATTTTATTTTGATTTTTCTTTAGTTTTTAATTAAAATTTTGTTTAATTATTTTTATTAAAAAAAAGTAATAATAAAGTTGTTAGTGTTCCTGTTGTTTTTGTTTGTTGTTAAACACTGGGTTGCACTCGGAAATATTGTTGTTGTCATTCGCTTGAACTGTTTGAGAAGAACTGAAATTCTGTTGAATTTCAGTTGTTTTATGATTAAGAGAAAATTCTGTTGTTCTAGAGTTTATTGTTCTTATTGTTGTTGTTGTTGTTATTCTTTGTGCTCTGTTTGTTTTTGTAATTGTTGGTACTGTTGTTGCTTTTATCACTGATTCAAAAGATAAATTTGTTGTCTGGTGCTCATGTTCTTGTTGTTGTCTTTTCATTAATTGTTTACATTCATGATGAGATTCTGCTGTTAATTCTGATTGTAATGTAGTTGCTGCTGTCGCTGCTGTTGTTAACGTAGCTGTTGATGTTGTTCCTGTGGTTTTTGTTGCTGTCACTACAGCTGCTGTCGCTGTTGTTGTTGCTGCTGTTGCTGCTGCTGCTGATGATGATGATTTACAATTTAATAAAAATATGAGTAGAGAAACATCAAACAACTGTGATGCAGTTGTTGAGACTGCTGTCGTTAAACGTTCTACATTTATCCAAAGGGGTACATTCATATACAAACACATGCTGAGATTTATTTTTATCAGTGTGTTTGTTTGTTTATTTTTGTCTTTTTATGTACTTTATTACTTTTATTATTATTTTTTTATATGTATTTTATACATTTTGTTGTTGTATATATTTTTATTTTATTTTTATTTTTTTTTTTTTGTTTATTTTTGATTTATTTTTGTTTACAAAGAAAATTAACGCGAGAAAAATGTAAAGAAAAGTGGAAAAATGTACTCTTTCAAAAAAATATATTAAAGTTTCGCTTTTCCCTCATAAAAGTGAAAATTCATATACTTTTATAACTTTTTTCCTTAATACCCTCCCCCACATGATGACATAAAAGAGTTGGAAGTAAAATATTTTTTAGGTCATATAAACATTTGCAATTATTGGGTTGTATAAAAAGTATTTGTGTGTATATTTATTTTTAATTCCAAATATAATTAAAAAACTTTATAAAATATTTGGGATGATATTTCACAGACACATTCCCCAAAATGTTTTCCAATAGATTTGAAGGACCACAAAATCTAAGTGGATCCAGGGAGAGGGTCCTCACTTTGACACAATGATCTTATAATGCTTTTTTTGGAAATACTACATTCATACAAACATTCTGGAGGTTTTTTTCCAGTTAATTTGCTTTCGCACAAATTCATAGTGGTAACATTTGTTAATGGCCGAAACTTTTATAACCATTTGATTGAAAGATCATATACATAAAGACGGTCCCACTAATTTCCTACAAAAAAAGTTTAGGATATCTTTTATAGTTTAAGAGATATTTGCTTTAAATAGCTTAATGGGATCAGCACGGTTTGAACCAAAATTTAAATATCATTTGGTTTCTGTACAAAATTCTAAATAAGTTTATGTAAAAAGATTACATTTCCATGTGGATCGATAAAGAGTTGTATCATTTTGATATGAAAATTTAATGGATTAAACCTCACATAACAACAGATAAACAATTTTCTGAAAACTAAAAACAATTTCCAACAAAATTTTTCCACTACAATTTTTTCCAACAACATATATTTCAATGGGAATTTCGGGGATTTTGAAGTACGAAAGTGGGAATGTGTTTATATTTGTAAATTAAGAACAATTTTATGTGAATTTTATTTAATTTTCGTAATTATAGCTTAATTGATATAGAATTAATTTCAGATCAAATATAATCACTTTTTTTGTGTGAAAGTTCAACAAAAATGATAATTTTTAATTTTTTGGAAAATTTTATTAAAAGAATTTAGTTTAAATATTTAATTATGTACATATAGTAATTCCTCAAGTAATTACCTTTCCAACAGTACTAAACACTTTTATAAATATCTTACGAAATTGTTAATAATTTATCTTAAACTTGGACCCCTCTAATGAAATTTGCATTAAATGTTGAACAATTTTTATACCATCCACCACAAGGAGTGGTGAACGTATATTAACTTTGTCATTTTGTGTGTGACTCTAAGAAGGACTCATTTAGGACCACATAATTTGAATAAATTTTTGCATCAAATCAAGTTCAGATTCGATTTAGCTATGTCCTTCTGTCTGTCTGTCTGTCTGTCTGTCTGTCTGTCTGTCTGTCTGTTGGCGCGCTCACAGCTCATTGAAATTACCCTGAATAATTGTTTAAGTTCTATTTTAAATCAGCAAAATCATTTCAATATATTAATTTATATAGACCGATATTTGAGGCAACCTCTACTTTTACATTTTTTTTTTACTTTTTTGTCACTAGATTAAGATTAATATGCCCCATTACTGTTCCAAAAATTGTCAAAATCGGTTAAGTGGAAAAAAAGTTATAACTTAAAATATAAATAATTTGATGGCTCATTAAGTGTCCCTGTTTGTGAGTATATATGTGTGTAAAGTGTATTTACGAAATATAACGTATTTACTTCACTCGCATTTTTGATGAAGGGTATTGAACATTCGGCATAGACGAATATATTACTTTTTAGGGACTTGTGCTACTCCAGTTCATTGAGAAAAGACCTCTAGAAAGTTCATGTGAAATTTCATTACAAAATATTCTGAAGATCTAAAGTTTCTGAAATAATTCCAAAACATAAAATTTTGGGTCCATGGTTATAGGTGAAATATTGCTTTGGGGTAGCGCATGCCCCCATATATTTGTGGAAGCTGTAAATAGTAATCTTGTTTTTTTGGAGTTTTTGAAAACTCCCAACAAAAAAATTCATAAAGTGTGTATAAATATGGTTTTTGAAAATCTCTCTATATCTAAAATATCTTTTATGGTTTCAGGATATTTAAAGTCGAAAAATGTATTACACATTGCAATAAACTTTTTTTCAGAAATTTAAACTTATTGATACAACTTTATGTATTTAAATTTTTCTTTAAAAATTTTCTTTCCACAAGATTCCTCACAATTTATTTCAATCATCCACCGACTTTTTCCAAAAAAATTACGAATTTTTTTAAGACGAATTTTCTTGTTTATTTTCTTCTGGAAAATTACTTAATTTATTTATTTATTTTCCGTTACATTTATTTTAAATTTTCTTCGTATTATATTATAATGAAAGAAACATTTTCTGAAAAATATTCAAAAAAAAACATTATTAATATTTAATGTCACTAAAACAATAAACTAAAATGTCCTAAAATGTTCTGTTCGAACTAAAAGCAAATAATTTGTCACAAAATGTCACACAAATTATTTTTTAGCGAAAAAAAAAAACAACGAATTTGTTTAATTTCGCAAAACAATAAAAATCGTTTGAGTTCCGACATGTGTTCAGAATGTTACTAATTTAAGGAAAATTTTGTAATTAATAAAGTGTATTTTAGAAGAAAATAATATTAGTTTCATTTTAGAGGTCACTAATTATACCCTACACCACTGTAGGTGGGTTGGATTATGCGTTTGTGCGCTGATGTTTATAACATACAGAAAAAATGGCGTTATACCCACATTTAAGTATATCATTTGACTCATGAACACTTTCTCAGTCGTTTTAATGATATCCGTCCGTCTGTCTGGCTAACCATGTAAAAGTTGTGTACAGGTCGCAATTTTTGAGACATCTTGATAGTTAGTGGTATTTTTTTTGGCCCAAAGTCGAAGCCGACTAAAATATTCTATGTTTAGTTCAATATTTCATAAAAGTCCTAAATATAAAACGATTTTAACAAAATTTGACAGAAATTAGTCATATTAAAATATTAAACGAACGATTGATTCTCATATGTCCCATAAAAGTCCCCTTCCAAATATCACTCTGAATGACATAAATCAAACATATAATTTAGTATTGTAACAATAATTGGTGAAATTTAGGTAAATATAAGCAAGATCGATGTGCAAAGTTATACAAAAGTCGGTCCGTAATCACATGTAGCACCCATTAGACGCCTCACAAAATTTCATCTTAAAACACATAAAGTGCACATAAATGTTAGTTTCACAAGAATATTTTAGAAAATAAAATTATACGAGTGTCGTTCATTATTTTTGTGTAACTACCAATGCGGTGTAGGTGTATAGTCGGGCTTGAGTGAATACAATACTCTATATGATCAGAATTTCTTACAATTGGACTTTAAAATTGTAAAGTTTAATATGGGTATCAAATATTGCAGATAAGAATCTCTTTAATATATTAAAATTATATAATTTTATAAATTATTTATGAGAACTTTGAAATTGAAAATTATAATTATAAAAGCAAGTAAAAAAGTTATAGTCTATCAAGCGCGACTATGTAATACCCTACACCACAATGTTGGTTATAAATTGTAGTAACGAAAATAAATAAACAACCCTCGTATTTTATAATTTTCTGATTTCTGTGTAAGTGTGACTACGTTATTGTAACATTGATGTGAAATTTATACATTTTAAAATTGTTTTTTTCGGGGGAATAATATGGGAGCTAGATCGACCCACGTATCATTTCGTGCGTAGGTATTTGCTTATATTTGTCTTAATTTGAATGAATATTATCACAATACCAACACATATGTGAGACTTAAACACTCATATGATATTAATGGACCGATCCTCGGCACATTACTTAAAGCTATAAAAACTTAACAAAAATAATTAGAAGATTAAAATTTCTTTAAAAATTAAATTTTAGCAAAATTTGCAAGTAAACAAAATTATACATAAAGTTTTTTTCACAAAAGAGAACATTTTAAAAAGAAATGCAAATTTTAGAAAGATTTTAATTTTTAACAGAATTTTTAAGTTTCATTTTTACGAAAATTTAAAATTTTAAGAATAAAATTATTTTATTTAACTTGATATTTTCAAGAAATAAAAATATTTTTTTTCATAATTCAAAAGATGAATAAAATTTAAAAATTGTGAAAAAATTAAAAGTTTAAAAGAAAAGAATGAAAATTAAAAAAAAAAAAAAAAAAAAAACAAAATTTGAATGAAATTGAAGAATTAGAAAATCGATGATTTTAAATAAAATAAAAAATGAAAATATTGAAAAAAAATTAAAAACTTGAAAAAAATTAATTAAAAAAATGTGTTTTTTTACAAAAAAAAATATTTTCTGGAAATTCTGAAAAGTTAAAATTATCAATTAAATTAAATAAAATAAATAGACATAAAGAAATCGACTCAGATTTTGAAGTCACGCGCGAATATTAATGCTTAATGAGATCTTGGATGATTTCTATTTGATGTTACGTATGGAGTGACAAAGTTAATAAACGCTTTTCACCACTGTAATGAAGGGTATAACAGTATTAGTGTAAACTTAGAATTTTAATGAAAATAAAAATTATTATAAATTCTATCGAAAAATATTTTCTTTACATTGGAAATTTAAATCTTAAATCTTTGATTCCTTTTCTAATATAATTTTTGAGGAAAATTCATGTCCTTTTTAATTTAAATTTACGGCAGAAATAAAATTTTAAAAATTGAAAATTTGAAGATGTTTTACCTTTTGGAAACTGATGTGACTTTATTTACACAGAATTTTTTCTTATGAAATATTGATTCAATTAAAAAAAACAATCAAAATTGTCAAAAAATTATTAATTTTAATTTTGATACTTTTAATTTTAAAATTTTATTCCTTTGAACTTTTATTAAAAATAGCAAAGAGATATCAATTGCAGAAGAAAATTTCCAAAAACACGTGCAAAAAGAAACTTAATATCCTTTGGGAATTACGAAAAACCCATTTTAGCTATTTTATGTGATTTTTGGAAATTTTATTGAATTTTTATTTTTTGTATATATATTTTTCAGTGTATTTATGTTTTTTCTTTCACTTTACATAAAATATATATTAAATTGAAACCAGCTGTTGTTCAAAAAATAGCACAGACAATTCATCCCACGAGAAATTTCAAACTAATAAATTTTTTTATAATTATTTATGAAAAAAATCATACACAAAGAAAAAATATATTTAAATTTAAATTTTTATAAGAAATACAAGCTTTTACCCGGTGCGCATTGCTAAACAAAAATTTTCCTCAGTTCTTGAACTCGAAAGAATGATAATCCATTTTAAAATTTTCCAATAAAATTGTTTCGTAGAAAAAAAAGAAAATTGCATGAATGTGTTCCATGGTAACATGGCAATTCCTTGGACCAGATTATTTCTACTATTTGACAAAGTAATTGGTTTGAACTCTCACACCGATAGTACTTAAGATAATCAATATTTGGTTTGTATGGGGAAGGTACCCCCTTCCCCATAGTTCTATCCATTCTACATGTCGTTCAGTAAAACAGTTCTTGGAAAATGCAATTGGGAACAAAAAATGTTTCTACTACTTGAAGAAGTAATTGGTTCATACAGAAAAAAAAACATGAAAGAAAATCAACGTTTAACATAGTTGATTTAAGATCGAATAATTTTTTTCATTTAGTTAAAATTGAACGTTTTCCATTTGTGGTGAAATAATATTGTACATATTTTTTTCTGCGTGTATTGACTATCACTTCGATATTGTTTCAGATAATCGCTAATCAATATAAGCTTTGTACCGGGGCTACCTCTCCTCTTGATTTTATTCGTCCTACATTTTGTTAAGTAAAACAGTTCTTGGCGAAAATAATGGGGACCAAATATTTGCTTTGTATGGGGGTTACCTTTCCCTCTAACCCTATCGGAATTTTTTAATAGCCAATGTTGTTTTTGGCAATATTGGTATCCTTTTATGAGAATTTTTGAAGTCCATGCATATATACATCCTATTTTAAATACATATATAGAAAATATCTTATATATCTTTTTGTAAACAAGTTAACAATAATAAACAATTTCCATTAGCACAGGGTGGAGGGTATAATCCATTCAAGTGACACGCTTTATTTTCAACAGCTCTTACTTTTTCGAAATAAACGTCATTTAAAACACATTAAACTCAGAAAAAAAATTGTTATCTAGAAGTTTTCATATTTAATCTCTTAATTTTGCCACTTGATTTATTCAAACAATTTACACATTTTTAAGTATTTATTTTGTTGTTGTTCTTATTAATGAATTCCATTTTTTTATTTACTAAAATCACTAAATTATTTTATTTGATTTAATTTTTTTCAAAACACTTTTATTCAAATCTTTTTTATATTCAAATTTATTTAAAAATTCACACTTTTTTTTTCAAAATTTTATCACTTTTTTTCATTTTACGTTCCGGCAAATAAATTTTCATTCATAAATCGTTTGTTTATATTTTTATGGTTGTTTTTGTTCTCATTATTATTTTGTTTTTATTGTTGGTATTTTATTTGTAGCATAAGTTAGTGTGTTAGTAGCGGTAACAGCAGCAATTGCATTTATATATGTGTATGAGTATTAGTATAAAAAGCAGGAATTAGTTTTTCTTTCATTCTTTCTTTATATACAAATTATACCGTTAGTTTTGTTTACGTATTTCCGTTTAACTAAAACTTTTTCCGTTTTCCACGTCTTAAAACGACCAACGCAAACGTTTAACTAAATACAACTGACTAGAAATAATTCCAGTTCATAATATTTATAGTAAATTTTGCTCTTTAAATTCCTTTTTATTTGCTCTCTTACAACAATTTTCTCTTTATTATCTCTTTAATATTTATTTCCCTTAATTTACCAATTTTTCTTTTATATTAATTTTTCTTCTTTTCCTTTGCTTTGATTAAATTTTATATTAAACAACAAATTTTCATTTCCTTTTCTTTTCATTTTTATACCTTCTAATACCACAAGTGGTGAAGAGGGTCTATTAACTTTTTTATTCCATATGTAACGCTAAGAATGAATCATCTAAGTATCTGAGTCAATTTAGCTATGCCCGTTGTCTGTCTGTCTGTCTGTCTGTTGTTGGCACGCTGACATACACAATAGTTGACAGAGCTCAATGAAATTTGACCTGAATATTTTTATAGTCCTGAAAAATGTTTAAAACCAGCGAAATCTGTTCAGTATATTAAAAGATAAGACCGATATATGAAGCCACCTCTAAATTCAAACGAAGAACTTTCGTAATATTATCAACTATAAAACAAAAAATTAGGATAAAATTCTACGAAGTAGTAGTTTTATGTACTTCATTAGCATTGAAAAATTACCTAAATCGGTTCAGTAGAAAAAGAGTTATAGTCCAAAAAATGGCTGATTTTTACTCATTACTTATTTCTTATATAAAGGAAGCAAATTATGCCTTATTTACCTCTGAGACTGTATGTGTAAATATGTGTATAAAGGAAAATTAACGTATTTACTTCACACGCATTTGTGGTGGAGGGTATTAAAACCGGATATTCTCAAAGGAAATTAAGTTTCCTCTTCGTGTGTTAAGCCTTAACTTTATTCTAGTTTTCTGTATGTGTGTGCGTTTCAGCTATAAAACAAGGAACAAAAAAATTAAATAGTAACTGTAATTCTCGTAAAATTTTCTAAAAATCCTTTAATTTCACACACATTTAAATGTTTTTTTTTCAACAGAAAGGGAAATGTAAATGTTTATTAAAACATTTAAAAAAGAAATTATAAATTTAAATATCTTTTGCATATTTAAGGCTGTTTAACAGCAGGAACATAATTTTTATCTTAAATAGCAGGGAATTACTAAAACTAAGGAAACGTTATGGTCCAAA
>PYHX02000494.1:70123080-70208585 GCA_004302925.2 Cochliomyia hominivorax
TTTGAATTTAGAAATTAAAAAAAGACTCCTATTTTTCCATTAGAAAATACCTAAAATCCTAATATGTTGAAATCATGTTTAAAATTGTTACTTTTTTTCACTAAAATGATCATCATGTTATTACAGGGGCGTCTGGCAGAAAATACTTTTAGGGTGTTGAACCTAAAAGTATGTAGATTCGCAAAAGAATTTTAAATTTCTATAAGAAGTGACAAACTTTGAATAGGGTTTGCGGACAGATTTTTGTCCGAAATTCATCCAAATTTACCCGCCAAAATTTCTTTTTAAAGCGATAAAACCTTATATAGTTCAGAACTCCCGAAGTGGCCAATTTGGAGGGTCACCGACAGCACCCCAGACCTGATAGAAGTCTGTTCTAAAATAAAAAACAACAACAAATATAACTAATGAAATTTCATATCTCTAACGGTTTAAAAGTCACAGAATTATTTCCCAAAAAAATCGATTTGGACACAATGTACGACTTTGTCTACTACCACCTATGTTAATGTAGGGTGAAATCACACAATTTAAAATAAACTTATATTTACTAAAAATTGTTGTTTAGACAATTTAATTGAACTTCAATAAATTTTATTTATTTACATACATTTCTATTTATTGTTCAATTATTACAAATTTCAAAAATAAAAAAATAGAAAATCTAAATATTTTCTCCATTTCCATTTAAAACAGACATTTTCCTATTTATACCCTACACCACTGATGTTTTTAATATATAAAAAAATGTTGTTATATAAGTTCGACTCAGAATCACTTTCTAAGTCGATTTAACAAGGTCGCAATTTTCAGATATCTGGATGAAATTTTGTGCATATTGTTATTTTAGCTTAAGGTGAAGGTCTATTGAAACTGGCCATATTCGGTTCAATATTTCAAGTCTCTCCCATAAAAATGTTCTCTCGGAATGAGAGTTAAAGCTCATAAAGGTTCTTAAATGTTCGAAATTTGGTAAAACTAAATCTTATGATATTCTAAAACGAAGTGACAAATTATAGGTGGGTTGGTATATTGTTCTCAAAGGCCTATTGTTTCTCAAAGGTCTCATACAAGCCCCCTTCTAAATATCACTTTTAGAGATATAAATCTCTCATATATGTTGAATTGTAATAATTATTGATCGAATTTAGATAAATATGAACAAAAGTCGATGTGCAAAATTATACGAGGGTTGACTCAGAATTTCTTCTAGTCTCCATATATAACCCTCCAGCAAAATTCATTTTAAAAATGAAATGTAAAAATCGTAGTGTCACAATACTGAACTGCACACTTAAGAATAAATCAGAAAATTGAATTATACGAGTGTCGTTAATTCATTTTCATAATAATAATTTTTCATAATTAATATTTATAATCAACATTGTAATGTAGGGTATTACATAGTCAGGCTTTACCGACTATAACATTCTTACTTGTTTTACGATTTTTTTTTTTGTTAAAAATTTATTTAAATTTTTATCTTTAAAAATGCTTTTATCAATTATAATTAAATATAGAAAATATTATTATGAAAATAAAAGCTAAAATATAATAAATAAATTTTCTAAATATCAAAACTATCAGCACGCCATCTAAACATACACTTACATACATACATTCACACACATACATTCACATGAAGTTTTCTAAACATTTTAAACAAAAAAATTTTCATAGATTTTTTTCCGATTTTTATACCCTCCAGCATCACAAGTTGTGAAGAGGGTATATTTGCTTTGTCATTCCGTGTGAAACGCTAATTATATTCTTGTATCAAATCAAAATCTGAGTCGATTTAGCTATGTGTGTTTGTCTGTCATATCCACAATAATTAACAGGGCTTAGTGAAATTCGGCTGGAGTATTTGTTATAGTCCTGGGAAATTCCCTATTTAAAACCAGCAAAATTGGTACTGCATTTTAAAGATATAGACCGATATCTGAGGCAATCTCTTAGTTCAAGCAAAGAACTTTTTAAAATTAACAAACCGGAATGAAATTTTACTATAACATTAAGTTATATATGATTCATTACCATTTAAAGAATTATCAAAATCGGTTCAGTAGAAAAGAAGTTATAGCCAAAAGTATAACATATTTTCCGTGTTCCATTTTGTATTAAAAACAACTTTTATGTATCGAATACGTTTGTGAGTGTAAGTGTATGTGTGTGTTTGAACAAAACCTAACGTATTCACTTAACACGCATTTGTAGTGGAGGGTATTGAAGATTCGGCATAGCCGAATATAGCATTCTCACTTGTTTTCTCTAAAGCAGCAACAGCAGCAGTTGTGAGCAATAAATTTAATTTTTGCCACTTTGCTTGTTTTATTTAAACTCTTTTTTTCGTTGTTGTTATTGTTGCTGCCGCTTTTTAGTTTAGTTTGCTATTGACCATAATCTCCATAAAATATGATGGATATCAACGAAATACAACAAAAAAAAAAATAAATATTTTTATTTATTTATTATTTTTTAAAATACAATTTATTCATTTCGTTGTGTTAAATTATTGGCAGCAGCATCAGCATTATTTTCTGTTAAAAATGTTTATTGTCTCGTAAAGCGAAAAAAAAACATAATTTTTATTTATTATATTTTTTGGGAACATCAAAAACTGCATTCATCTGACCCCCCCAGTGAGAGAGAGCACAGAAATATTGTTTTATCTAAAAAAACAGAAATTCCATAAAATTAGTTGATATCATTGTTTTAGATGATTAATGGCTGCACAATGGCCCAAAAATGAAGAAAATGTTTAATTGTAATAAAAAAAATTAAATGCATTTTCACTAATGAGTTCAATATTTCAAGTGGCTTCAATACAAATGTCCTCCCGAAATGGATTTTTAAGGTCATAAAATTTCAAATATAAAGCGATTTAAACAAAATTCAACAACAACAAGTTTTATAATATTCTGAATCGATATGCCAAATTATGCGATTACTTTTCATTGGTCCCTTGCAAGCACCCTTCCGAATATCACTATGAAGGCCATAAATATCACATGTACATTAACATTGTAATGACAACTGGTTAAATTATGAAATTTTACGAGGGTCGGTCCATCATTTCGTTTTCCGCTATAACCCGCCAGAAGAAATCCTTTTTCCATTAATTTCACACAAATCTAAGTAGCATAATGATGTACTTCACCCTTAATCATAAATCAAAAAAATGAAAATTATACGAGGTCATTCATAAATCTTTCGTACCTGTTATTTACAACGAACAAACCTGTAGGGTAATTAAATAGTCGGGCTTTACCATTTATAACATTGTTATTTGTTAATGATCTAATTCTTTTTCTTATTCCAGTTAAGATTTGTGTTCAGAATTGATTTTAGATTCTAGAGCCGAATTAAATTCCATCTTGTATGTAATTCATATTTTTGATTAATTAGTTAATTAACTAATTAATTAATTTATAAATTAATAATTAAAAATTAATTCAAATATAATTAAAATTAATTAACTCTGCTTCACTTCTTAGTTCAGTTTTAGATTCACGTTTAGTTTCAAAAGCTCAGTTCTAGTTTAAATTCTAGCTAAAATCAGATTCTAGTTCGGTTCCAGTTCAGTTCTGGCTCTGTTTAAGTTCAGTTCTAGTTCAATTCCAGTTCTGTTCTAGTAAAGTTCTAGTTCACTTCTAATTCAATTCTAGATCAGTTCTATTTCAGTTTTATTTCAGTTTTAGTTCAGGTTTAGTTCAGTTCTAGTTCAGTTCTAGTTCAGTTCTAGTTCAGTTTTAGTTCAGTTCTATTTCAGTTTTAGTTCAGTTCTGGTTCAGTTCTAGTTCAGTACTAGTTCTGTTCTAGTTCAGTTCTAGTTCAGTTCTAGTTCAGTTCTAGTTCAGTGCTAATTCAATTCTAGTTCAGTTCTAGTTCAGTTCTAGTTCAGTTCTGATTCAGTTCTAATTCAGTTTAATTTCAGTTTAAGTTCACATAAACTTTAACATTTCACCAGTTCTTCAATATTAATATATTTTCAATATTTTCCATTAAATAAATGAATTTTCTCATTTTACCTTTAATTGAAATCCATGAGGAATATAATGTTTCATATATAAATGCGTGATTTAATTTACACTCTGGTTTCTTAATAAAATTTTGTATCTTTTAATTAAAAATTATTTTATTACGAAATATTTACATGTGTTTGTTTTTTGTGAAATATATTCTTTAATTATACACACACGCACTTACATTAAATGCTCTCTTGTGAATACGCACACATGCATACATTTACTCACACTTATCTAAATAAGAATTATTTTCTCACTGCACTTTTAGTGTTTGTTTGTTGTTGTTTTTTATTTATTTATTTATTTTTCACGAGAGTGTGTGAATGTTTCATATCAAAATATTATTTTATTTTGATTTTTCTTTAGTTTTTAATTAAAATTTTGTTTAATTATTTTTTATTTAAAAAAAGTAATAATAAAGTTGTTAGTGTTCCTGTTGTTTTTGTTTGTTGTTAAACACCGGGTTGCACTACGGAAATATTGTTGTTGTCATTCGCTTGAACTGTTTGAGAAGAACTGAAATTGTGTTGAATTTCAGTTGTTTTATGATTAAGAGAAAATTCTGTTGTTCTAGAGTTTTTTGTTCTTATTGTTGTTGTTGCTGTTATTCTTTGTGCTCTGTTTGTTTTTGTAATTGTTGGTACTGTTGTTGCTTTTATCACTGATTCAAAAGATAAATTTGTTGTCTGGTACTCATGTTCTTGTTGTTGTCTTTTCATTAATTGTTTACATTCATGATGAGATTCTGCTGTTAATTCTGATTGTAATGTAGTTGCTGCTGTCGCTGCTGTTGTTAACGTAGCTGTTGATGTTGTTCCTGTGGTTTTTGTTGCTGTCACTACAGCTGCTGTCGCTGTTGTTGTTGCTGCTGTTGCTGCTGCTGCTGATGATGATTTACAATTTAATAAAAATATGACTAGAGAAACATCAAACAACTGTGATGCAGTTGTTGAGACTGCTGTCGTTAAACGTTCTACATTTATCCAAAGGGGTACATTCATATACAAACACATGCTGAGATTTATTTTTATCAGTGTGTTTGTTTGTTTATTTTTGTCTTTTATGTACTTTATTACTTTTATTATTATTTTTTTATATGTATTTTTATACATTTGTTGTTGTATATATTTTATTTTATTATAATTTTTTTGTTTATTTTTGATTTATTTTTGTTTACAAAGAAAATTAACGCGAGAAAAATGTAAAGAAAAATGGAAAAATGTACTCTTTCAAAAAAAAATATATTAAAGTTTCGCTTTTCACTCATAAAAGTGAAAATTCATATACTTTTATAACTTTTTTCCTTAATACCCTCCCCCACATGATGACATAAAAGAGTTGGAAGTAAAATATTTTTTAGGTCATATAAACATTTGCAATTATTGGGTTGTATAAAAAGTATTTGTGTGTATATTTATTTTTTAATTCCAAATATAATTAAAAAAAACTTTATAAAATATTTGGGATGATATTTCACAGACACATTCCCGAAATGTTTTCCAATAGATTTAAAGGACCATAAATTCTAAGTGGATCTAGGGAGATGGATCTCACTTTGACACAATGATCTTATAATGCTTTTTTGGAAATACTACATTCATACAAACATTCTGGAGGTTTTTTTTCCAGTTAATTTGCTTTCGCACAAATTCATAGTGGTAACATTTGTTAATGGCCGAAACTTTTATAACCATTTGATTGAAAAGATCATATACATAAAGACGGTCCCACTAATTTCCTACAAAAAAAGTTTATGATATCTTTTATAGTTTAAGAGATATTTGCTTTAAATAGCTTAATGGGATCAGCACGGTTTGAACCAAAATTTAAATATCATTTGGTTTCTGTACAAAATTCTAAATAAGTTTATGTAAAAAGATTACATTTCCATGTGGATCCGATAAAGAGTTGTATCATTTTGATATGAAAATTTAATGGATTAAACCTCACATAACAACAAGATAAACAATTTTCTGAAAACTAAAAACAATTTCCAACAAAATTTTTCCACTACAATTTTTCCAACAACATATATTTCAATGGGAATTTCGGGGATTTTGAAGTACGAAAGTGGGAATGTGTTTATATTTGTAAATTAAGAACAATTTTATGTGAATTTTATTTAATTTTCGTAATTATAGCTTAATTGATATAGAATTAATTTCAGATCAAATATAATCACTTTTTTTGTGTGAAAATTCAACAAAAATGATAATTTTTAATTTTTTGGAAAATTTTATTAAAAGAATTTAGTTTAAATATTTAATTATGTACATATAGTAATTCCTCAAGTAATTACCTTTCCAACAGTACTAAACACTTTTATAAATATCTTACGAAATTGTTAATAATTTATCTTAAACTTGGACCCCTCTAATGAAATTTGCATTAAATGTTGAACAATTTTTATACCATCCACCACAAGGAGTGGTGAACGTATATTAACTTTGTCATTTTGTGTGTGACTCTAAGAAGGACTCATTTAGGACCACATAATTTGAATAAATTTTTGCATCAAATCAAGTTCAGATTCGATTTAGCTATGTCCTTCTGTCTGTCTGTCTGTCTGTCTGTCTGTTGGCGCGCTCACAGCTCATTGAAATTTACCCTGAATAATTGTTTAAGTTCTATTTTAAATCAGCAAAATCATTTCAATATATTAATTTATATAGACCGATATCTGAGGCAACCTCTACTTTTACATTTTTTTACTTTTTTGTCACTAGATTCAGATTAATATGCCCCATTACTGTTCCAAAAATTGTCAAAATCGGTTAAGTGGAAAAAAAGTTATAACTTAAAATATAAATAATTTGATGGCTCATTAAGTGTCCCTGTTTGTGAGTATATATGTGTGTAAAGTGTATTTACGAAATATAACGTATTTACTTCACTCGCATTTTTGATGAAGGGTATTGAACATTCGGCATAGACGAATATATTACTTTTTAGGGACTTGTGCTACTCCAGTTCATTGAGAAAAGACCTCTAGAAAGTTCATGTGAAATTTCATTACAAAATATTCTGAAGATCTAAAGTTTCTGAAATAATTCCAAAACATAAAATTTTGGGTCCATGGTTATAGGTGAAATGTCGCTTTGGGGTAGCGCATGCCCCCATATATTTGTGGAAGCTGTGGATGAACTTTCAAAATTAGTAATCTTGGTTTTTTGAGTTTTTGAAAACTCCAAAAAAAAAAAATTCATAAACTGTGTATAAATATGGTTTTTGAAAATCTCTCTATATCTAAGATATCTTTTATGGTTTCAGGATATTTAAAGTCGAAAAATGTTTTACACATTGCAATAAACTTTTTTTCAGAAATTTAAACTTATTGATACAACTTTATGTATTTAAATTTTTATTTAAAAATTTCTTTTCCACAAGATTCCTCACAATTTATTTCAATCATCCACCGACTTTTTCCAAAAAATTACGAATTTTTTTAAGAAGAATTTTCTTGTTTATTTTCTTCTGGAAAATTACTTAATTTTATTTATTTATTTATTTATTTTCCGTTACATTTATTTTAAATTTTCTTCGTATTATATTATAATGAAAGAAACATTTTCTGAAAAATATTCAAAAAAAAACATTATTAATATTTAATGTCACTAAAACAATAAACTAAAAATTTCCTAAAATGTTCTGTTCGAACTAAAAGCAAATAATTTGTCACAAAATGTCACACAATTTATTTTTTAGCGAAAAAAATTATATTTTTTTTAATTTCGCAAAACAATAAAAATCGTTTGAGTTCCGACATGTGTTCAGAATGTTACTAATTTAAGGAAAATTTAGTAATTAATAAAATGTGTTTTAGAAGAAAATAATATTCGTTTCATTTTAGAGATCACTAATTATACCCTACACCACTGTAGGTGGGTTGGATTATGCGTTTGTGCTGATGTTTATATTATTCAGAAAAAATGGCGTTACACCCATAAATAAGTATATCATTTGACACTTAAACATTTTCTTAGTCGTTTTAATAATATCCGTCCGTCTGTCTGGCTAACCATGTAAAAGTTGTATACAGGTCGCAATTTTTGAGACATCTTGATAGTAAGTGTTATTATTTTGGCCCAAAGTCGAACTCGAATAAAATTTTCTATGTTCAGGCCAATATTTCAGGTACCTCACATACAAATGTCCTTCCGGAATTAGGTTTTATACTCATAAAAGTCCTAAATAAAAAACGATTTTTAATAAAATTTGACAGAAATTAGTCGTATAATAATTTTAACCGATCGATTGCTTCTCATAAGTCCCATACAAGTCCCATTCCAAATATCACTCTGAATGACATAAATCAAACATATAATTTAGTATTGTAACAATAATTGGTGAAATTTAGGTAAATATAAGCAAGATCGATGTGCAAAATTATACAAAAGTCGGTCCATAATAACCTGTAGCACCCATTAGACGCCTCACAAAATTTCATCTTAAAACACATAAAGTGCACATAAATGTTAATTTCACAAGAATAATTTAGAAAATCAAATTATACGAGTGTCGTTCATTATTTTTGTGTAACTACCAGTGCGGTGAAGGTGTATAGTCGGGCTTGAGTGAATACAATACTCTATATGATCAGAATTTCTTACAATTGGACTTTAAAATTGTAAAGTTTAATATGGGTATCAAATATTGAAGATAAGAATCTCTTTAATATATTAAAATTATATAATTTTATAAATTATTTATGAGAACTTTGAAGTTGAAAATTATAATTATAAAAGCAAGTAAAAAAGTTATAGTCTGTTAAGCCCGACTACGTAATACCCTACACCACAATGTTGGTTATAAATTGTAGTAACGAAAAATAAATAAACAACCCTCGTATTTCATAATTTTCTGATTTCTGTGTAAGTGTGTAGTACGTTATTGTAACATTGATGTAAAATTTATACATAAAATTGTTTTTTTTTTCGGGGGGATAATATGGGAGCTAGATCGACCCTCGTAAAATTTTGTACATAGGTATTCGCTTACATTTATCTTAATTTGAATGAATATTATCAAAATACCAACACATATGTGAGACTTAAACACCCAATCCTCGGTACATTACTCAAAGCTATAAAAACTTAACAAAAATAATTAGAAGATTAAAATTTCTTTAACAATTTAATTTTAGCAAAATTTGCGAGTAAACAAAATTATACATAAAGTTTTTTCACAAATGAGAACATTTTAAAAAGAAATGCAAATTTTATGAAGATTTTAATTTTTAACAGAATTTTTAAGTTTCATTTTTACGAAAATTTAAAATTTTAAGAATATTATTATTTTTTATTTAACTTGATATTTTCAAGAAATTCAAAAAAATATTTTTTCCATAATTCAGAGATGAATAAAACTTAAAAATTGTAATAAAATAAAATTTTGAAAAAAAAAATTGAAACTTAAAAGAAAACAAAATTTTGAATGAAATTGAAGAATTTGAAAAAATTAATAATTTTAAATAAATTAAAAAAAATGAAAATATTGAAAAAAATTAAAAAACTTAAAAATTGAAAACTTGAAAAAAAAATTAAATTAAAAAATTGTGTTTTTATAAAAAAAAGAATTAAAAATTTTAATTTTCTGGAAATTCAGAAAAGTTAAAATTATTAATTAAATTAAATAAAATAAAAATAGACATGAATTTGATGTCAGATTTTGAAGTCACGCGCGAATATTAATGCTTAATGAGATCTTGGATGATTTCTATTTGATGTTACGTATGGAGTGACAAAGTTAATAAACGCTTTTCACCACTGTAGTGAAGGGTAAAATAGTATTAGTGTAAACTTAGAAATTTTAATGAAAATAAAAATTATTATAAATTCTATCGAAAAATATTTTCTTTAAATTGGAAATTTAAATCTTAAATCTTTGATTCCTTTTCTAATATAATTTTTGAGGAAAATTCATGTCCTTTTTAATTTAAATTTACGGCAGAAATAAAAATTTTAAGAATTTAAATTTAAAGATGTATTGGAAACTGACGTGACTTTATTAACACAGAATTTTTTCTTATGAAATATTGATTCAATTTTGTAAAAAAACAATCAAAATTGTACAAAAATTATTTTTTTTTATAATTTTAAAATTTGTATTCCTTTGAACTTTTATTAAAAATAGCAAAGAGATATCAATTGCAGAAGAAAATTTCCAAAAACACGTGCAAAAAGAAACTTAATATCCTTTGAGAATTACGAAAAACCCATTTTAACAATTTATGTGATTTTTGGAAATTTTATTGAATTTTATTTTTATTTTATATATATTTTTTCAATTTATTTATTTTTTTTCTTTCACTTTACATAAAATATATATTAAATTGAAAACAGCTGTTGTTCGAAAAATAGCACAGACAATTCATCCCACGAGAAATTTCAAACTAATAAATTTTTTATAATTATTTATGAAAAAATTCATACACAAAGAAAAAATATATATAAATTTAAATTTTTATAAGAAATACAAGCTTTTACCCGGTGCGCATTGCTAAACAAAAATTTTCCTCAGTTCTTGAACTCGAAAGAATGATAATCCATTTTAAAATTTTCCAATAAAACTGTTTCGTAAATAAAAGAAAAATTTTATGAATGTGAACCATGGTTACATGACAATTCCTTGGACCAGACTATTTCTACTATTTGACAAAGTAATTGGTTTGAACTCTCACACCGATAGTACTTAAGATAATCAATATATGGTTTGTATGGGGAAGGTACCCCCTTTTCTATCCATTCTACATGTTGTTCAGTAAAACAGTTCTTGGAAAATGCAATTGGGAACAAAAAATGTTTCTACTACTTGAGGAAGTAATTGCTTCATACAGAAAAAAAACATGAAAGAAAATCAACGTTTAACATAGTTGATTTAAGATCGAATAATTTTTTCATTTAGTTAAAATTGAACGTTTTTCCATTTGTGGTGAAATAATATTGTACATATTTTTTTTCTGTGTGTATTGACTATCACTTCGATATTGTTTCAGAAAATCGCTAATCAATATAAGCTTTGTACCGGGGCTACCTCTCCTCTTGATTTTATTCGTCCTACATTTTGTTAAGTAAAACAGTTCTTGGAGAAAATAATGGGGACCAAATATTTGCTTTGTATGGGGGTTGCCTTTTCCCCTAGTCCTATCGGATTTTTTTATAGCCTATGTTGTTTTTGGGAATACTGGTATCCTTTTATGAGAATTTTTTTTTTCAAAATTAGCCATTTTGAAGTCCATACAAATAAACATCCTATTTTAAATACATATATAGAAGATATCTTATATATCTTTTTTGTAAACAAATTAACAATAATAAACAATTTCCATTAGCACAGGGTGGAGGGTATAATCCATTCAAGTGACACGCTTTATTTTCAACAGCTCTTACTTTTTCGAAATAAACGTCATTTAAAATACATTAAACTCAGAAAAAAAATTGTTATCTAGAAGTTTTCATATTTAATCTCTTAATTTTGCACTTGATTTATTTAAACAATTTACACATTTTTAAGCATTTATTTTTGTTGTTGTTCTTATTAATAAATTCCATTTTTTTATTTACTAAAAATCACAAAATTATTTTATTTGATTTAATTTTTTTCAAAAACACTTTTTTTCCAATTTTTTTATATTCAAATTTATTTAAAAATTCACACTTTTTTTCAAAATTTTATCACTTTTTTTTCATTTCACGTTCCGGCAAATAAATTTTCATTCATAAATCGTTTTGTTTATATTTTTATGGTTGTTTTTGTTCTCATTATTATTTTGTTTTTTATTGTTGGTATTTTATTTGTAGCATAAGTTAGTGTGTTAGTAGCGGTAACAGCAGCAATTGCATTTATATATGTGTATGAGTATTAGTATAAAAAAGCAGGAATTAGTTTTTCTTTCTTTCTTTATATACAAATTATTACCGTTAGTTTTGTTTACGTATTTCCGTTTAACTAAAACTTTTTTCCGTTTTCCACGTCTTAAAACGACCAACGCAAACGTTTAACTAAATACAACTGACTAGAAATAATTCCTGTACATAATATTTATAGTAAATTTTGCTCTTTAAATTCCTTTTTATTTGCTCTCTTACAACAATTTTCTCTTTATTATCTCTTTAAAATTTATTTCCCTTAATTTACCAAATTTTCTTTCATATTAATTTTTCTTCTTTTCCTTTGCTTTGATTAAATTTTATATTAAACAACAAATTTTCATTTCCTTTTCTTTTCATTTTTATACCTTCTAATACCACAAGTGGTGAAGAGGGTCTATTAACTTTTTTATTCCATATGTAACGCTAAGAATGAATCATCTAAGTATCTGAGTCAATTTAGCTATGCCCGTTTGTCTGTCTGTCTGTTGTTGGCACGCTGACATACACAATAGTTGACAGAGCTCAATGAAATTTGACCTGAATATTTTTTATAGTCCTGAAAAATGTCCTGTTTAAAACCAGCGAAATCTGTTCAGTATATTAAAAGATAAGACCGATATATGAAGCCACCTCTAAATTCAAACGAAGAACTTTCGTAATATTATCAACTATAAAACAAAAAATTAGGATAAAATTCTACGAAGTAGTAGTTTTATGTACTTCATTAGCATTGAAAAAATTACCTAAATCGGTTCAGTAGAAAAAGAGTTATAGTCCAAAAAATGGCTGATTTTTACTCATTACTTATTTCTTATATAAAGGAAGCAAATTATGCCTTATTTACCTCTGAGACTGTATGTGTAAATATGTGTATAAAGGAAAATTAACGTATTTACTTCACACGCATTTGTGGTGGAGGGTATTAAAAATTCGGCATAGCCGAATATAGCACTCTTACTTGTTTTAATATAAAAAGCAGCGATTAAATCTTTTTGTTTTTAATATTTCTACGAAAAAGACTAAAAATATTAAAATAAAAATGAAAATATTAAAAAGACCGGATATTCTCAAAGGAAATTAAGTTTCCTCTTCGTGTGTTAAGCCTTAACTTTATTCTAGTTTTCTGTATGTGTGTGCGTTTCAGCTATAAAACAAGGAACAAAAAAATTAAATAGTAACTGTAATTCTCAGTAAAATTTTCTAAAAATCCTTTAATTTCACACACATTTAAATGTTTTTTTTTCAACAGAAAGGGAAATGTAAATGTTTATTAAACATTTAAAAAAGAAATTATAAATTTAAATATCTTTTGCATATTTTAAGGCTGTTTTAACAGCAGGAAACATAATTTTTATCTTAAATAGCAGGGAATATTACTAAAACTAAGGAAACGTTATGGTCCAAACAATAAGCTAAATTACTATATATTATTAAAGACTACTACGTAATAGTTAAATTAGCTATTTTAACGATAAAACTAAAGACTATTTTAAAGTCTTATGCTATTGGATAATATAGTATATATACTATTTTATAGGCTAATTTAAAGATTGTGGTTTAATAAACTAGACTTTTTAAAGACTACAGATCATTTTATACTTTAAACACTAAGTTATTTTTTATCTTAACTATAAACTATTTGAACATTTAAGAACAGTGTAACAAATACTTCTTGCTATAGACTATTTTCTGACTTAAACTATCTGCTATTTAATAGTCTAAAATACTTCATATTATAAATCCTAAACTATAAACTATAAACAGCTTAAATCATAATTAGTCTATAACTGTAGCTTTTTCTAAATTCTAAACTATATCCTATTATATAGCATAAATTAACAATTTATAGAGCTAGTCTTTGTAATAGCCTTTTTATAAGTTAATTGTAGTCTATTTTTTATACTATTTCAGAGTCTATTCTATAGACTATTTCATATTCTATTTTATATTATCCATTCTATACACTATTTCATGCTCCATACAAAAAGTATTTCTTATTTTATAACATAATCTATTCCATAGACTATTTCATAATATATTTTAAGACTATTCATAGTTTATTCATTATAGTATAATTTTTTTAGCTATTAAAGCCTATTCTAGAGACTATTTAATAGTCTTATTTTAAGAATATTTTATAATCCATTTTATTGACCATTCCGTAGTATATTCAACAGACTATTTTATAGTCCATTATATAACTATTTTATAACTATTATTTTATATAACTATTTTATAATAAATAGTAATAGAATAATAAATTCTATAGAATATTTCATAGTCTCTATGATAGATTATTTTCTAGTCTATATTATTAAATATTTCCTAGTCCATATTATTTCATGCTCCATATTATAGACTATCAAATAGACTATTCCCTAGTCTAATTAAAGACTACCATAGTCTATTGTATATACTATTTCATAATCTGGTCTATAATCTATTCGTTATTCTATTCTATTTATTATTCGATAGTCTATTCTATAGAATATTTGATAGTTTATTCTATAGACTATTCGATAGTCTATTCTGAAGTTTAATTTATAGTAAATTTTATAGACTATTTCCTAGTTTATTTTATATTAAATAGACTATTGGTAAGACTATTGGAAAGTGATATACATTGTATAGACTGTTTAATAGATTGATTTCGATAGTCTATTCCATAAACTGCTCCATAGTCTATATGATAGACTATTTTATAGTATATTCTATAGACTATTTCATAGTTTATATAAAAACAACTACTTATAGTTTTGTCTATAATTTTTGTTCTTGGCAATTATCTTTATAATAACATTGACTGTGGTAGCCAGATTATAGTCTTTTCTCGATTATATTTTAGTTCTCTTAATGCAAATTTCCTATTTTTTAAAATTTTCTTTCTATTTAATATCTCCTTTTTATCCGTTATTCTCAATTACTCTCTCATTCTCTGATTGTTTGTTGCTCTCACTGCACATGACTTAAGAAATAGTTCGCATTTCTCAGATTCAGTTTCTATTGCTCTTAAATTTTTTATTTGTGCAAAAGTAAAAAAAAAAAACAAAGAAAAAGTAATCAAAACAAAAAATAACAAAAATAAACAAAACAACAGAGAAACAATGAAGCACGTGGATTTTTAGCTTTCAATGTCTACACATATTGATGGACTGACTGGCGTACTAATTAAGATAATAAATATCATTAGAATTATTCGAATATTTTTTCATGAAACCAATAAAAACATTTCTCTCAATTAAATTTCTAATTTAATTAAATTTAAAGAATTTTTATGAAAAATATTTTTATTTCAAAAATGTTCATATCACAAATTTAAGTTCTCATTCACTCTAAATGTTTTAAATAAAATTATTTTCATGTCCTTCGCAATAAATTTAATTGTGTGAGAAAATAAATTTTAGAACTTTATGTGACACACTTTTTATTCTTTCTACTTATAAATATTTTGATATCTATGTATGTATGTATGTGTGTGTGTGCAATTGTATATAACACTTAGTTTATAGTATATCCTTATGATGGATAATGTTTTTATGAAGGAAAAGTAACAACAACAAAAAAAAATAAGCAACAGGATATCTTGTACAATAAGTCTACATAATGTACAACAAGAGACAACAAATATAAAAACAACAACTGGAGTCTGTGTGTCACCATTAAAATAACTTAGATTTGTTGTCAACATGTGTCATACCAAATACAGATGGAAATCATCATCATCATCATCAACAACAACAGCAACATCATTATGATGTTAAGGATAATGCAAAAAAAATGAGTATGAAATTGTAACAAAAAAGAAAACAAGTGAAAATATTTTATTGGACGAAAATGGAATTTTAATGCACTACAATATAAAAAACTAGACTAAAGTGGAATATAGTCGAATAGTCTATAGAAAAGTCTTCAAAATAGTCTTTAAAATAAAAAATAGTCTTCAATATAGTTCGCAAAATAGTCTTCAAACTAGTTTTCAAAAGAGTCTTCAAAATAATCTTTAAAAGAGTCTTCTAAATAGCTTGGAAAATAGTCTTCAAAATGGTCTTCAAAAGAGTCTTCCAAATAGCTTTTAGATAAGTCTTCTAAATAGTGAAATAGTTATATGTTTTCCTATGCTGAAGCCTACAATATGTAAGTAGTAGACTGTAGTCAAGACTATAGTCTAATCACTCACAATTTGTGGTGCATGAAAAGTGGAATGTGAAATTTAACAAAAAAGAAAAAAAGTAAAATATGTGAATGACTGACTGAATGAAAGTATGTTTTGATTTATGTATGAAAAGTACATATTTTCAGTTTTTTTCCTGAACTCAGAGATTATTTACAGGGTTTGTAATATTACTAATACATATGTATTCTACTTCTGTTATACACATGTATATGTGTAGTCTTCTCTTTTAGAAATTGATGACACAATTTTAGAAAACAACAAAAAAATGTCAACAAAATATTTTATTTATAAGATTTAATTTGGTTTCTATTACAAGAGATGAACAGAAAAAAATGAGAAAAGAAGGAAAAGAATGAAAATAGAAATGAAATATTAAGAAACTCGTACAGCTGTCATGTTGCAAGTTTCGAGATATACAATTCAATATAAATGTCACCAGTGATCCTAAAATACTTTTTTTTGGAAATAACTCTGTAATTTCGAAACTATTGAAAGTTTCACTTGGACATTCTTGAGGTATTTTCTGATTGATTTGAAGAAGGATATATTTGAAGTGAGTACTGGGGTCGGGAAGTAGATCTCCAAATTTGGTCACACAATTTTTTGGGGCCACTGTGTGTTAGTGAATTTTAACATTATTTTTCTAAGAAAAGATGAACGAATAAAAATATTCCTTTTTAAAGAAATTTTTCAAATGAATTCAGTTTCGTTCCAAAGAAATTTAATATTTTTCTCAATGATATTTTTTTAAATTCAGTTAACATTTTCCCAGAAATTAAATATTTATTAAAACAAAAATTAGTAATGAGATTTATATCATAGAAGATTAGTTCCTATGAATTATTATGAGCAGATAGTTAATATTAGGAATAAAAATTTATCTAAATGGTTTTAATAACAGGTGGATGTTGTTATCAAAAATATTTTTAGGAAATTATCTCTAAGAGTTTTCAGGGAAATTTTCTTCGAAATACAAAAATACTGTTTTTATGTCCTCAAACCAATTTTTGTATTTTTATCTCATGACGGATGACATTTTGTTCACATACATGAACAGGTCGATATTAGAGTAAAACTAAATATTTAACAAAATTTTTAAATTTTATAAAAAAAAATCGAAATTTTTATTAAAAGTTGAAATTTTTGTGATTTTTTTAATTAATCTTAAAGTAAAAAATAATTTTTATATGAAAATTTTATTGAGGACTGAGATCGAAAAAATCTAAACACAAGTTTTACATTAAAAATTTTAATCTGTTATTTGATTATAAGGGGACTTTGTTTGGACTTGGCATACTGTCACTATGGCAAACAACTCTTTAAGTAGTACAATAACAATAATGTAATATTTGTATTAAGAGAGCGGAGATAAGGCCAGTTTATAAATATTGAGATCTTGCTAAAAGAAAACTGAAAAGCATGGAAAAGGTGTGCAAACATCTGGTAGATTTTAAAAGGAGATGGATCACCTGTTGGAGCAAAGTGATCGAAAGCACTATAAAGACGTTATTGGAAAGTATAAAAATATTTTATAAATAAATTATGACAAATAAAACAAATTAAAACTGTAAATTAAATTGTAGCTTTCACCCGTTGCACTTTGCTGCACAAACATTCTCTTTTGTCCAAGATCTCGAAAGAAAATTTCTCATGCAAAAATGTATGCAAAAGAGATTTTTCCGAATGCCCAGGGCCCTGTCCGTTTTAAAGATTTTATTAAATATTTGCATTTCGTCCTACATTTTGTCCAGTAATACTGTTTAAAACTAAATTTTAATTATTAAGATATTCGATAATCATTATTTTCTTTGTATGGGGGGTATTCCTCCCCCGGTCCTATCGCATCTACATTTTGTTCACTAAAATAGTTCTTTGAGAAAGTGATTGGGACCAAATTTGAGAGCTTTCGCTGTTATAGTTTCTTAGATATTTGATAATCATTATGTGCTTTTTATAGGAGGATTTCTTCCCCTCGATCCTACACGTCCTATATTTTTATCAGTAAAACAAATTATTGAGAAAATGTTAAGGGTCGAATTTGAGAACTTTTTCTGTTATAGTTCTTTATATATTCGATAATAAACATTTTCTTTGTATGGAGACTGATCCTGATTCAATCCGTTTTTCATTTTGTCTAGTAAAATAGTTGCTTGATAAAGTAGTTTGGAGCATGTTTCAAAATTCTCGCTGTTATAGTTCTTAAGATATATAATTATCAAAATTTGCTTCGTATGGGGGCTACCTGTCCCTCTGATTTTGTCCGCCCCACACTTTGTCTTGTAAAGTAGTTCCTTGAAAAAGATGAAGTATTTCTTAAGGTATTTGATGATTAATTATTTTTTTGTATGGAGATTACCTCCCCCTGATCCTATACGTTCTACATTTTGTCAAGCAAACCAGTTCCAAGAAGAAGTGATTGAAAGAAAATTTGAAAATTTTCACTGTTTTATTTCTTTAGATATTCGATAATCAATATAGGGGGTACCTTTCCCCAAAGTCCTATCGAAATTTTTATGGCATATGTTACTTTCGAGTATATTGGGATCATTCTGTTCATCGGTCCAGTAGTTTAGATGTCTATAAGTCCCAAACAAACAGATAAACAAATGCAGATTTATTATATAATAATATATATCTATGTTAATTATTTTTCGATCTAAGTCCTTACAATCTGATGTAGAAACTGAACTTGAATCAGAACTAGAACCGATCTTGAACCTAATTTGAATCAGAATTAGAAGCGATCTTGAACTAAATTGGAACTGAATTAGAACTTGACTAGAACTGGTCTAAAACTGAATAGAATTCAAATATATTTGTCAATTTCAATGGTTGCTTTAGCTAGAAAATACTAATACTGAATTTTTAATACAGTGTATAATATCTCGACAATTACGTTTATTTAAAGGCAGTATGAAGTCATATTTCGTATTAAAAAATCAGTATTGGAATCAGAACTGCTCAGAAAGGTAGTCGATGGTCTTACGATTTTGCGTATTTGTTTTTTTTTTTTTTTAGTTCCAAAGCGATATTTCTTTTAACATTTTGCAATTTGGAATTCATTTTAAATTTAAAATGGTTATAGCTGATGTATGTTCGAATTACTTCTAACTGGCCAGAGAGGTAGGAGGGTGACCTAATAAATGTTACCTTTGATAAAAAAGAAATGCGGAAAACAAACTTCAGAAGTTTCAATGTTTATTTAAAATCAACCTTTTTCCATTAAATCTCCATATCAATTCAAAAATACTTTAGATAGAACTATACAAAATAATAATAATAATAATAATAATAATAATAATAATAATAATAATAATAATATAACTCATACGCCTGGGATAAATTGGTTTTATGTCTTCATTGTTCAATAAAATTTTAAATTTTTTCTTAAAAATATATATTTTTTAATCCAATAATTTACTTATTATTCATCTATAATGAAATTGTATATCATTTAACAATATTTCCATTTTGATTTTATTAAAACGAACTAAAATAAAAATTAATTAAAATGTCATTCATTATTATTCACCTTTCGTATTTATATTCTTCTAAAAATATATATTAATTTCTTAATAAAATCCCTGAGGGAAATTAAATAATAACTTCATTAATAAGGGCCTTTGGGAAGCTTATAATATACCAACCATTTCAGAAAATATCTCAAACGGTTTTCTAATTTCACTACTCTGCAAATCTCTCTTAAAAAGATTTTATTTGTTGTTATCCAAAAAAATTGAAACATTCTCTTTTCAATTCTTCTGGAAGTCTAAATGGAAGTTGTACAATCTTATGCTCTTAATAATATTTTTAAGATGAAGGAAAATATAACTTTGTCAGGACATTCCATGACTTGATCTTATTAGGCTTTCCTTGTATCACTTTAAACAATATGTTTCCTTCTGGCAATACACACACTTATATATAAACAGATAAATATACAATTTTTGTTGCCAGACATAGTCAAACACGCAAACAGGCTTAAATAAACATAAACATAAAAACATGTCATTCAAGACATTAAAAGAGGTTTTTATTTTTCATTTCTTTAATAAACTTATTGTTTATTATTAAACACATTTATTCGCACACTCACAGATACACAAATACATATACAATTACAATTCATCCACACATCCACATGACAATGAATATGCATGTGATGATGATGATGATGGCGGGACACATGTGTGTCTGTTTCCGTTTTGCAAGTGTATGAGAATATATTTTTATTAAAGCTTTTATTAATGTTACCAGTTTATTCATTCATATTTGTTGTTTTTTTATATTTATTTATATTTTTATATTCTTTTATTATTTTTATTTGCCCAACTGTTGTTGTTGTTAGTCGTCAGTCCACAAATGTTAAATATGCGTTTGAAAGTTCCCATTTGGTTTCTATTTAGACACGTACAACGCATTTCTCTACATAAAACTTTTTCAATAAAAAACAAAAATACTTTTTTGCAAATATTTTTGTTGCAAAAAAAAAAAATATTTATGTGAATTTGAAATACCAACATCAGAGAGCGGTTTGGTGAGAAAAACCCAAAAACTGTACTCTGATGCAAATATTCTGGTGGGGGATCAAAATTTAACAGGAATAAAAAGAATTAAAAAAAAACTGTAGAAAAAATATTTATAACTTAAATAATGTTAATTATGCAATTTAATTCATTTTTTTTTTTCTATTAAAGAGTTATTAATGTTCCGAATCGATTTTTCTTAAATAACATTTTTTAAACCGTAGGAACTGAACAAGAAATGACGTAGAACTGAACTAGAACTGGAATAGAACTGAACTTAAACTGAACTAAAATTGAAATAGAACTGAACTAGAACTGAAGTAGAACTAAACTAGAACTAAACTAGAACTGAAGTAGAACTGAAATAGAACAGAACTGGAACTGAACTACAACTGAACTAAAACTGAAGTAGAACTGAACTAGAACTAAACTGGAACTGAAGTAGAACTGAAATAGAACAGAACTAGAATTGAACTACAACTGAACTAAAACTGAAATAAACAAATGAACTAGAATTGAACTAGAACTAAACTGGAACTGAAGTAGAACTGAAATAGAACAGAACTGGAACTGAACTACAACTGAACTACAACTGAACTACAACTGAACTACAACTGAACTACAACTGAACTACAACTGAACTACAACTGAACTAGAACTAGAACTGAACTAAAACTGAACTAGAACTGAACTAGAACTGAAGTAGAACTGAACTAGAATTGAACTATAACTGAACTAGAACTGAAGTAGAACTGAACTAGAACTAAACTAGAACTGAACTAGAACTGAACTAGAACTGAACTAGAACTAAACTAGAACTAAACTAGAACTGAAGTAGAACTGAACTACAACTGAACTAGAACTAGAACTGAACTAAAATTGAACTAGAACTAAATTAGAACTGAAGTAGAACTGAAATAGAACTGAACTACAAATGAACTAGAACTAAACTAGATCTGAAGTGGAACTGAAAAAAATCATCTTAAACCCAAAAGAGTATATATTCGAAAAAATTTTAGCAACGATTATGACTTAACGCTTATTCAATTTTCACGAAATATTACATTCATAAATATTATTAAGCGAAGGACCCTTACAAACGATAGGTAATGCAGGAAATATCACGTAACTTGTCACATAAATAGTGCTTTGACAACGTATTTTGGTAAAAATTAAAATTATTAACATACATATTTTTAAAAGACTTATCCCCTGAATAGTTTAGAATATTTTATGCTTGTTATAACCAGAGTATGGAAAAACTCGGTGCAAAATCCTTATTTTCAAATGACCTTTATTTTTACTCTTCTTTGAGGAGTTTGAACAATTTATACTCTTTTATAAAAATTAAAAAAAAACTCTTTGAAAGATCCGATTATATGAAGAAAAAAAAAGAATCAAAAGCCTTAACTTGGTTTAGTCCTTTAAAATTTTGTTATTTCGTTTGGCCAAAAATTTTTGTCAATTTCACTCTTTTTGAGAAAAGTTATTCTTTTCACTTCTGTAACTAATTTATTTTACCCCTTTATTTTACCCCTTCACCCCTTAGTAAAATTTAATTAAAAAGCATTTCTGAGATTTTAAATACCTGAAAAGAACAAAACAATTCTTCATTAAATTCTACATCATGGAATTTGAGGGGAAAATCTATTTATTATTGCATAGCATCAATAACGACTTCAATGTATGATTTTTCATTGTGAAGATACAGATATGATTTCGAGAAATATGTTTTATGTAAATTCTCTCTTTACACCCCCACTTTCTCTTCGATTTTGCAATTTATTACAAAACTCATAATCCAATTTAAAATGACATGTGTCACATTTAAAATTTCATAGTATTTCTTTCCCAGTTTTTTGTTTTTTGTACCATTAAAAACCTCAAATATGCACAAATACGCACACAAAAAAAACACATACACACACTTAGACGCTTCTCAAATTGGTTTTATATGTATGAGTTAATGCTTTTATTTTTTTCTTCTCAGAATTTTACCTCCTCCTATTCCTCCTCTTTATTGTTATATAAATAACAAAGAAAAACTCACGTTTTTCATATAAATTTATCTGAATAAAAAAACAAACAAAAGTGTTAAAAAACATTTGTTATGCGAAAATGACATAAATTCAACTTACTGGTTGGTGAATTTACTAAGTAAATCAAATCAATTGTATATAAATATGTGTAAGTGTGTGAAAGCATATGTGTTTTTGAGGGGAGAGAGAGTAAGTTAGCAATATGTTAGGGAATCGTGGATCCCAACTTTTTATTATTTGTTTAATAAACGACTTTGTTGATGACAAATATCACGATAAATGCAAAAATGCAACGATGATTACAATACACAGTGTGTTCTTCAAAGGGAATTTGTGATTCGTGATTTAGTTAGAAAAAAATTTTAACTCGATATAAATATATAAATTTTCTATTAAGAGAAAATTTACGATAAAAAATCGATTTACAGAAAATTTAAGACTAATTTTCGATTCAGAGAAAACTTACAACAAAGTTTTGATTCAGAGAAAATTTACAACAAATTTTCGGTTCAGAGAAAATTTACAATAAATTTTCAGTTCAGAGAAAATTTACAATAAATTTTCAGTTCAGAGAAAATTTACAATAAATTTTCGATTCTGAGAAAATTTGCGATAAATTTCCTATTTAAAGAATTTTTGCGATAAATTTTCTATTTAGAGAAAATTTGCGATAAATTTTCTATTTAGAGAAAATTTGCGATAAATTTTCTATTTAGAGAAAATTTGCGATAAATTTTCTATTTAGAGAAAATTTGTGATAAATTTTCTATTTAGAGAAAATTTACGATAAATTTTCTATTTAGAGAAAATTTGTGATAAATTTTCTATTTAGAGAAAATTTGCGATAAATTTTCTATTTAGAGAAAATTTGCGATAAATTTTCTATTTAGAGAAAATTTGCGATAAATTTTCTATTTAGAGAAAATTTGCGATAAATTTTCTATTTAGAGAAAATTTGCGATAATTTTTCTATTTAGAGAAAATTTGCGATAAATTTTCTATTTTGTAAAATTTGCGATAAATTTTCTATTTAGAAAAAATTTGCGATAAATTTTCTATTTAGAGAAAATTTGCGATAAATTTTCTATTTAGAGAAAATATGCGATAAATTTTCTTTTTAAAGAAAATTTTCGATAAATTTTTTATTTAAAGAAAATTTGCGATAAATTTTTTATTTAAAGAAAATTTGCGATAAATTTTCTATTTACAGATAATTTTCGACAAATTTTCTATTTAGAGAAAATTCTCAATATATTTTTTAGCTAAAATAACCTTAATTTGTGATTTCTTTTCAAAAATCCTGAAATGTTTTAAAAATTCCTTTTTTCACCTAAAAACTTTTCATATCACTAAATAATGCATTTTGCTTCCAAAATACCCATAATCAGTTATCTCATTTAGAAAAGTGTACAAAACGCTTCACTGTATTTATTTTATAACTTTACTTCATTCAGCGCATCTGCATATTTTCAAATGAAAAATTCATCGAATAAAAGAAAAATTACAGGGATTGTGCCAGTTTCTAGTTTTTTCACTTTATTTCTTCTATATTAACGATTTCCATATATTGTAAATAGTTTTCTTTACGTACACATATTTATCAGATCTGGCAGCAGGGAACAATATGACAGTAGCTATTTTCCTGGAAAGAACATCAGATTTGCAGTATCAACAACAACAACAACAACAGTAAAAGCAGTAATTTTAACCTCCCCGTCTTTCACAAGTTAAAGCATTTTGCACTTTTGTGGAGGGTAAAACCTGTAATAAATATATTTTGTGATATTGAAAAAAAGAAGGAAAATATGAAATGTAATGGAATTTCAGACAACAGCAAAAAATCTGAAGAATATATATTTTTACTTACTTTTATGTTGTTATAGAATAAAAACGAATAACGAAAAAAGTGAAAATAAAAATCGATATTTTATGGTTGAATTGAATAATACAACAACAACATAAAAGTAAATAGAAGTTGTAAGAGCATCGGTGTTATGTATGAGAAATGAGGATGAAAAAAATCATCAAAGGAGTCAGAAATTTGTAAAAAAGCAAAATGTTTATTTTTTGTAAAAAATATCACAAATTACGATTATTTTCGAAAATAATTCTGTAACTTTTAAACCATTAGAGATATTGAAATAAGATTTGACATGATTACAGCTAAGGCATTTCTAAGTTGATTTGAAAAAGAACAGACTTCTATAAGCTCAGGGATGTGATGGGCGATTTTCCAAATTTAGCCATCTTGGGCTTATTGATTATTAAAATTCACAAACAATTTCTTTAACATTCTTTTGAGCATCAGCAACATGAATTTTTTGACCAGGAAGCTGCAAAAAAATCTGCCAGAACATACATTTCGTCCTCAAAACGACTTCAAATTATTAAATCCCATTTTATCGATTCTCACCCAATTGGTGTTCTTGCATTAGAAATTATGACCAATTTACCATGAGAAGATTCAAAAGATACATCATGAGGTTGAAACTTTCAAATGGGTGTACGTATACCGTACATAAAGTCTTTAGGGTACTTATGAAAAAGATTTAAAAAAGTACCATAATAAAATTCTAAAATTACTCGAACAATTAAAAAGGCACCAATTGTTATTTTTGTACTAAAAAGCACCCTTTGACTTGAATTGCCAAATTGTTTAGCATATTTATAATATTTCTATTCATTCTCAAAATATTTTTTATCTAAAAAGGTACCATTTATTTCTCTATTTTGGTATTATTTATCATTTGGGACCACTTTTCATAAATTAAGTTATTAACTCTTTTTTATGGCTAAATGTACCAAACTGATTTAATTTTGGCCAAATAATTTTAAATAGATACTTATTTCTTTTCCCAATGTACCAAAAAGGGTATAAAGGCTTTTTGGTACTTTGAAAAAAGTACCAAATTTATATTTTAATTTTTGTGGATTTTGAATGTAATAAAAATCAGATTTCTATATGTACTAGTTAGAAAAAATACATTGGGGACAAAAAGGTACCAAATTATTCATGTTACCCTTTTCCCTATCAAAAAATTCCTCTTAGTGGATCTATTTGCGGGAAGAGGAACCCAGAGTTCAAATATTACGTTCAAATATTACAGATATGATTGGAATTTATGTTTGTTTTATATTTTTTCCTCCTCACTCGTTATGCATGTGTATGTGTGAATAAGTGTGTGTATTTTGCTTTTAAAAGAAAAGTTTCTTTTCTTGTGTATCAAAAAAAGTTAAAGAAAATATTAAATTTTATTTTAAAATAAAAAATATAAAAATTGAATTATGTAAATAAACTTTCTTGTGGCAGCAAAAGAAAACTTTTAACGGAAGTTAAAATATAATTTAACTTTAAAATTTTACCATTAAAATAATTAAAATTGAAAAGTAATAAAAATGTTTGATTAAGTTTTCTTTTTTATCAACAAGATTTATGTATTTTTAAAGAAAAACATTTTTCTTTCTATTTATAGCTCATATTGATTGTCATTGGCATCATTTCGAAAAAAGGAAGAGGAAATTCCCGGAAATGCATCATTGTAATCTGTTAAAAATAATTTTTCATCTGTGTACACAACTACCTTTCTCACTCTCTCTGTCTTCCACGTTCTCTTTAAAGTGTCAACTTAATATTTATTAATGTAAGTTAACAATTTATTTTAAACTTTTACTTCCTTTTTCTTTAATTTATTTACAAACACAAACACACATTCGCACTTAAAAACAGGAAATATTCGTTTCACTTAAATTAAACACACACAGTCAAACTTACACTTAGTTTTTTTCCATAAAAAATCTCAATTTTTTTCTCTTTCTACTTCTTTTTTATTTCATATTTTTTTCTCAGTTCTTTTTTTATTAAGTTTTCTTTAATTTTCTTATAGTTCATATCGTGTAAATGTCACATCGTCATGAAGTCAGTTAAGTTTTAGAGTTAACGCAATTTTTAAACATATGTTACTACAATTTAATATTATTTCCCTTTTTACACTCAACTAACTTGTACACTTGCACCTCGTTTTTTTTTCATCGCACACAATTATAAAATGTAACACACATATAGCCACTGAAAAAAATTTAAATATAAAGTAACAACTAATTTCGATAAATCTTGGTTTAGATACATTTTCTCACAAATTTTCGATGTAAAAGAAATAAATAAGATTTTAAAGAAAACTTGCGATAAATTTAGAAAAAATTTTCGAAAATTTTTCGATTTAAAGAAAATTTGCAAAAATTTTCGATTAAGGGAAAATATGTGACAAATAAATTTTCTATTTAGAGAAAATTTTTGATAAATTTCCTTATTAAAGAAAATTTTCTTTTTAAAGAAAATTTGCGATAAATTTTCTTTTTAGAGAAAATTTGCGATAAATTTTCTTTTTGGAGAAAATTTGCGATAAATTTTCTTTTTGGAGAAAATTTGCGATAAATTTTCTTTTTAGAGAAAATTTAAAAAAAAATTGCGAAAAAATTTTAGAGAAAATTTGCGATAAATTTTCTTTTTAAAAAAAATTTGCGATAAATTTCCTTTTTAAAGAAAATTTGCGATAAATTTCCTTTTTAAAGAAAATTTGCGATAAATTTTCTTTTTAAAGAAAATTTGCGATAAATTTTCTTTTTAAAGAAAATTTGCGATAAATTTTCTTTTTAAAGAAAATTTGCGATAAATTTTCTTTTTAAAGAAAATTTGCGATAAATTTTCTTTTTAAAGAAAATTTGCGATAAATTTTCTTTTTAAAGAAAATTTGCGATAAATTTTCTTTTTAAAGAAAATTTGCGATAAATTTTCTTTTTAGAGAAAATTTGCGATAATTTTTTTTTAGAGAAAATTTACGATAAATTTTCTTTTTAGAGAAAATTTGCGATAAATTTTCTTTTTGGAGAAAATTTGCGATAAATTTTCTTTTTGGAGAAAATTTGCGATAAATTTTCTTTTGGAGAAAATTTGCGATAAATTTTCTTTTTGGAGAAAATTTGCGATAAATTTTCTTTTTGGAGAAAATTTGCGATAAATTTTCTTTTTAGAGAAAATTTGCGATAAATTTTCTTTTTAGAGAAAATTTGCGATAAACTTTCTTTTTAGAGAAAATTTGCGATAAACTTTCTTTTTAGAGAAAATTTGCGATAAACTTTCTTTTTAGAGAAAATTTGCGATAAATTTTCTTTTTAGAGAAAATTTGCGATAAATTTTCTTTTTAGAGAAAATTTTCGATAAATGTTCTTTTTAGAGAAAATTTGCGATAAATGTTCTTTTTAGAGAAAATTTGCGATAAATGTTCTTTTTAGAGAAAATTTGCGATAAATGTTCTTTTTAGAGAAAATTTGAGATAAATTTTCTTTTTAGAGAAAATTTGCGATAAATTTTCTTTTTAGAGAAAATTTGCGATAAATTTTCTTTTTAGAGAAAATTTGCGATAAATTTTCTTTTTAGAGAAAATTTGCGATAAATTTTCTTTTTAGAGAAAATTTGCGATAAATTTTCTTTTTAGAGAAAATTTGCGATAAATTTTCTTTCTAGAGAAAATTTTCGATAAATTTTCTTTTTAAGAAAATTTTCGATAAATTTTCTTTCTAGAGAAAATTTGCGATAAATTTTCATTTTTGAAAAAATTTGCGATAAATTTTCTTTTTAAGAAAATTTTCGATAAATTTTCTTCCAGAGAAAATTTGCGATAAATTTTCATCTTTGGAAAAATTTGCGATAAATTTTCTTTTAGAGAAAATTTGCGATAAATTTTCTTTTTAGAGAAAATTTGCGATAAATTTTCTTTTTAGAGAAAATTTGCGATAAATTTTCTTTTTAGAGAAAATTTGCGATAAATTTTCTTTTTAGAGAAAATTTGCGATAAATTTTCTTTTTAGAGAAAATTTGCGATAAACTTTCTATTTAGAGAAAATTTTCGATAAATTTTCTATTTAGAGAAAAT
Organism: Cochliomyia hominivorax; assembly: GCA_004302925.2. NCBI lineage: Eukaryota > Metazoa > Arthropoda > Insecta > Diptera > Calliphoridae > Cochliomyia > Cochliomyia hominivorax. Next base: position 70,151,649 of record PYHX02000494.1, read on the forward strand.
TTTCGATAAATTTTCTATTTAGAGAAAATTTTCGATAAATTTTCTATTTAGAGAAAATTTTCGATAAATTTTCTATTTAGAGAAAATTTTCGACAAATTTTCTATTTAGAAAAAAATTGCGTTAAACTTTTTGTTTCAAAAAAAATATGCGATAAATATTCTATTTGGAATAATTTAGAAGAAATTTTTTTATTAATTCTTAATTTATAGAAATTTTTTGATTTCAAAAAAATTTCTTCAAGTGCATTCTACCAGAGTATTTTTCCACATGTGTGTTAAACTTCAGCTAAACTCTCTGAAAGACGATGCAAGTTTTTCTTTGTGAAAAAAATAAAATAAAATTTAAAAACACGCAGACATTTTAAACAGGTGATTTTCTCGCAGAAAATAACACACACTTGTAATTTTTATATGTTGACTGGCGAAAAGAAAAGTTTCTCCTTTGCATTTTTATTTGCACAAAAATATATATTTTTTCTCGCAATTTTAAATATAATGGAAATAGTTGTATGGTTAAAGAGGTAGTTAATGGGTGATCCCACCAAAATACACGATTCTTAATAGCTTCATTTCAATTTTTCTTAAAAATTCGCATCAGCGTTATTTGTGAAAGTAACATAAATATTTTTGGAATTAATTAATTAATTAATTAGATGATATTTTCGATAATAAAGACAGTTTTTGCCATCCCACTGTGCATATTATTTGTCATAAACTTTTCTTCGCCCCAATTGAAAAAGTTTTGTATCCTCTTCATCTTGTTCTTTTTGCTTTTATAGAATTTTTAATAAGAATTTGTCTAGACTCAAACCACTGTGAATATTCCTTCTTGCAATTTAAACAAAATTGTACATCAGAGAATAAATTTCTATTCAAAAGCGTAAGTGTGCAAGAGAGGAAGAGTGTTAGAGAGTGTGTGTGCATGTGTAGATGTCTGCGTCTATATATTTGTGTAATTTTCACAAAGTTTTAAAGTGCACTAACACAAGTGTTCGTGTGTGTAAACAAAAGTCTGTGTATTCTGTATGTTTAGAGGTTTTTCATCTCTTTTTGTCTATGATATTTTACTCCTCCACAATTAGAAAGTTATTATAATATTTCTATTGTTGTTGTTTTATGGTGTAAATAACAAAAACACAAAATGTAAATACTCCAACCATAATAAATTTATACGCTCATGCTACACTACCAAATCGCCACAAAGTCTGCTAACAATTTGTAACGATATTTTTTTGCCCTACACCACCACAGAACCATTTCTTCCTGTAGCTCCCATGAAACAATTCTTAATGTATAACAGTTTTGACTTCATAAAACTCTTGAATAAACCCCGATTCTATTGAAATTCGACAAAATTATTTTTCTAACTGTATCAAATATATATTATTAATTTGGCCAATATTGGTCCATGTATTGCTATAGATCCTATATAGGGCCCCTTCCCAGAAAGCATTTTTGACCTTATGAAATTGGTAAATAATGACCAATTCTGTTGATAAGAGGATCAAATTTGTTTATAGGTGTTTTGATGTATATGAAGATATATCTGACCAATATCAGTTCATAATATGCTATGACTCCATTTTACCGCCTTTTCCCGTGAAACGGGTTTAAGCTTATAAAACTATTATATGAATGTGAACCAATTTAATTAATATTCGTAGCGATTATTTTTCTAACTTGTATGGTTCTTTGTTGGCGAATAACGTTCCTTTTTTGATACAGCTACCATTTAAATCTCGTCCTTGGAAAAAAATTTTAAACTTATAAAACTTTTAAACTTGAAATAGTTCTATTGGTATTTGGCACAATTATTTCTCTAACTATCTGAAATATATACTACTAATTTGATGAATATCGGGCCATATTGTCTTATAGTTCGCATTTAAGTCCCCTTCGCATAAATTGGTTGAAATTCGATCCATTTTTTGAAAAGTCTTGAACATATGCATGCAATTAGCTTGACAATTATCGGACCATATTTGGTTATTACTTCTTTATCATGCTACTTCTCGGAATAATATATGAACTAATTCCGTCGAAATTCTGAAAACTAGATAATTTTCCTCAATATAGTATTTGAGGGTATTAAAGATTCGGCACAGCCGAATGTAACATTTTTATTTGCTTTTTTTTCCTCAAAGGGAAAAAGAAACCCAACGAACATTTAAGGTTTTAAAGAGAGCAGAAAGAATTCTTAGAACATAAAACAAGATTTTAATTACAGTTATATTCAAGAAACTTTTGTTAAAAATTATTTTTAAAATTTAATTAATAATTGTTAACTGGGTTATTTCTTGTGTTATGGTATTAGTGTCGTCACCATTGTTGTATCTGCTGTTACCAATTCCATTGCTGTTGCGGTTATGGTTTGTAAAACTTTACGGTAATTAAAATAAATGCACTCGTGAATACAACATACACCTTTTTTGTATAAGTATGGGTGCAGTCATATAAATACTTAATCACACACACTAACACACTCATATATAAATGCAAAATTTTAAATATACACACACAAATATAATTTTGAATGTAAGCAAATATTTCATTTAGCTCTTTTTTCCTTTTTTAATAAGCATTTTATAGCATTTAGAGTTATGGAGCATAAAATATTATAATTTTAGAATAATTCAGCAATTAGTTCGAAAGAAATTATTATGTAAAACTTTTCTAATATTCCCTGAAGCATGATAAATAATAATTATTATTTACACTTACAAAAAGGAGAATCAAACAGGAACAAGGTGAAAAATGAATCAAAATTCAACGAAAATTGTCTCTAAACAAAAAACTTACTGAAATCTCCCCCTAAATCGAAGATGTAGGGAATATTTTCTTTGAATTAGAAAAATATTCTCTTTTTAATTTTTCTAAATAAGAAAATTTTTCTTTGAGAGAAAATTTTCTATATATATATATATATATATATATATATATATATATATATATATATATATATATATATATATATATATATATATATATATATATATATATATATATATATATGTATATATATGTATATATATATATGTATATATATATATATATATATATATATATATATATATATATATATATATATATATATATATATATATATATATATATATATATATATATATATATATATATATATATATATATATATATATATATATATATATATATATATATATATTTTTTTTTTTTTTTTTTCTAAATCGAAAATTTATCGTAAATTTTCTCTTAATCGAAAATTTATCGTTAATTTTCTCTTAATCGAAAATTTATCGTTAATTTTCTCTTAATCGAAAATTTATCGTAAATTTTCTCTAAATCGAAAATTTATCGTAAATTTCCTCTAAATCGAAAATTTATCGTAAATTTCCTCTAAATCGAAAATTTATCGTAAATTTCCTCTAAATCGAAAATCTATCGTAAATTTTCTCTTAATCGAAAATTTATCGTAAATTTTTTCTAAATTGAAAATTTATCGTAAATTTTCTCTAAATTGAAAATTTATCGTAAATTTTCTCTTAATCGAAAATTTATCGTAAATTTTCTCTTAATCGAAAATTTATCGTAAATTTTCTCTTAATCGAAAATTTATCGTAAATTTTCTCTTAATCGAAAATTTATCGTAAATTTTCTCTTAATCGAAAATTTATCGTAAATTTTCTCTTAATCGAAAATTTATCGTAAATTTTCTCTTAATCGAAAATTTATCGTAAATTTTCTCTTAATCGAAAATTTATCGTAAATTTGCTCTAAATCGAAAATTTATCGTAAATTTGCTCTAAATCGAAAATTTATCGTAAATTTTCTCCTTATCGAAAATTTATCGTAAATTTTCTCTTAATCGAAAATTTATCGTAAATTTTATCTTAATCGAAAATTTATCGTAAATTTTCTCTAAATCGAAAATTTATCGTAAATTTTCTTTTAATCGAAAATTTATCGTAAATTTTCTCTAAATCGAAAATTTATCGAAAATTTTCTCTAAATCGAAAATTTATCGTAAATTTTCTCTTAATCAAAAATTTATCGTAAATTTTCCCTTAATCGAAAATTTATCCTAAATTTTCTCTTAATCGAAAATTTATCGTAAATTTTCTCTTAATCGAAAATTTATCGTAAATTTTTTCTTAATCGAAAATTTATCGTAAATTATCTCTTAATCGAAAATTTATCGTAAATTTTCTCAAAATCGAAAATTTATCGTAAATTTTTTCTTAATCGAAAATTTATCGTAAATTTTTTCTTTATCGAAAATTTATCGTAAATTTTCTCAAAATCGAAAATTTATCGTAAATTTTTTCTGAATCGAAAATTTATCGTAAATTTTCTCAAAATCGAAAATTTATCGTAAATTTTTTCTTAATCGAAAATTTATCGTAAATTTTCTCAAAATCGAAAATTTATCGTAAATTTATCGTAAGTATTCTCTAAATCGAAATTTTTTATAAATTTCTAGATAAAACGGAGTTTAATTAATGACTTATCACATTTTTGGCGCATTGGCTACATATATTTTTTTGTATAACAAATTTTATGGTATTTAAATTTAGTTGTAATCCTTTAATATCCTTTTTAAAATACAAACAAAGCAGTTAATCACATTAACCGTTAAATAAAATGTTAAAATTCTGTAAAACGACTAAAATTACAAATTTAAAAATAACGATTTAGCGAATAACAAAAATATTGTATGTTTTTTGTAATTTAAAAAAATATTTTTTATTTTAATGAATTTCACGATTTTTTACTTGAAATAAACTTTTTTGCTGATTGTGTCCGAGTAATTAATTCAGTTGTAATTTTTTACGTATGTTAACACGTCATTCGTCACTATCATTTGAATTTTTTTGCACCATATTTCTCTAGAATTAATTTTTTACAAGTTTTGTGAAATTCATAAAATGACTAGTGAGAGGAAATGTTTCGGATTTAAAATACCCTACTTACACCTCGTCCAAACATGGTTCACTTGCGAAAAATTTCATTTCATATTCGATTTGAAAAGTATAATCAGCCGTTTCAAGATAAAATATATTCTTTTGATTTCCCCATTGTGCAGTGCACAATATTAATTGACAAGAAATGAATAATTTAATATTCTGATGTTTTTAGAAAAAGGAATATTTTATTTAAAATTTTTATTCAAATCTACGACGTATTAAATATTTAAGTGGCTTTTTAGATTCTTTGAACTAAAATTTCAAAAGAATTTTATTTTTTGATGTGTCTTTTTTTTCATAACCTTAAAATTAATTAAAAAAGAAAATAAAATATTTATTTATTTCAGTGTATGTGTGTGTGTTTTACAAACACAAATAGCAAACTAAGCGCATTAACTAATTAAAGATTTTATCAAATTTTTATATGGAAAATAATTAAAAAATTTTGCTTTTAAGCGATAAAAGCGAAAATGCATGTGAATGAATGAATAAATATAAACGAATATTTGCTTTTCTGTGACAAGAATTAACTTGAGTTTAAAATGTAAATAAATATGACATATTTGAAGTGAAAAAAAAATATTTGAAGTGATTTAAACAAATGTTTCTACAATATAAATAAAAATATGATAAATTTTCGATTGAGTGGAATTTACGATAAATTTTTGATTTATAGATAATTTTCGATAAATTTTCGATTTTGAGAAAATTTACAAATTATTAAAAAAAAAATTAAAAATTATATTAATGAAATTCGGCACGTTGTGATCGGTCCATTATTTCATATAGGCCCCATACAAATGTCCCCCCGGAATGGGGTTTTTATTCTATAAAATTCCTAAATATAAAACAATTTTATCCAAATTTTGTAAAAATAAGTTTTATTTTAGAATGCTGTGACAACTTATACGAGGATCGATCCATTATTTATCATTTGTCCCATACAACCATCCTTCCAAATAGCATTTTGAAACTCGTCAATCGCACACATGAGTGGAATTGTAAAAATATTAAATCAAATTAATATAAGCCAAAACCGCTGTGAGAAATTATATGAGGATCGGTCCATTATTTTTTCTTACTCCCATATAATTCTCCAGAAGAAATTCCTTTAAAAACATATAAACTTCACATAAATGAAAGAATCATAATAATCTATTGCAGACGGAAACATAAATAAAAAAAGAAAATTGTACGAGGGCCGTTCATTAATTTAGTGTATTACATAGTTGAAGTTGACCGACCATAACATTGTTACTTGTTGTGGTTGATTTTGCTTTTCCTAGAAAATTTTTGATAAAATTTCTTATACGAAAAAATTTTCTACGTTAAAGAATTTTGTGATTTCGTAAAAATTTTCGAAAAAAACTTATATTTCGAAATTATTTTTCATTTATTTTATGTCTTTAGAAAAATTTTTGTTAAACTTTCTTGTAATATTTTTGAAAAATTTTTATTTCAAGTTCTATTTCTATTTCTATTTCTATTTATGGAAAATTTCCAATAACTTTTCTAATTAAAGAGAATTTTGAATAAAATCAGAAAATTTTCCTATTTTTGTATTTAATAAATGATTTTATCAAATTTTAGACAAATTTTTTCTTTACAACTTTTTTACAAACTTTACATTTTACATAAATTAATTTATATCTCCTTTATTTGTAAAGAAAACCATTAAAATGTTTAAATTTAATTCCATTTTATTTAAACACGTAATAAAACCATAAGTTACTATCTTCCATATTTCCTACACTTCCATTCTTCCCATCAAAAGAGAGAAAAGAAATAACCAGATTCTAAAAACCGGAAATGAAGAGTTTGTCCTTGTTAACAACAGGCAGTAGCAACTCCAGCAACCAGCATCCCTAACAATGACTCTATTAATTTTTGCTACTTACTCCTAAATAAGTATCTCTAGATATTCATTCAGTCATTGAGTCAGTCATTCCTTACAACTACAATGGAAATCCTGTTGCATTAAACAACAAATTTAAAACTTTATTTTCTTTTTCGCATACAAACACGTCCTTAAAGAAAATATTTTATCTATTTTTTCTCTTCTTCTTTTAAATTTGCGTTTCTTTAATGTTTTTTTTTTTTTCAAAAATTCCTTTCATTCTTTGTTATACCCTCCACCACCACAAGTGGTGAAGGGTATATTAAGTTTGTCATTCTGTATGTAACGCCAAGAAGGAATCATTTCAGACCCAACAATGTATATATATTATTGCATCAAATCAAAAACTGAGTCGATTTAGCTATGTCCGTCTGTCCGTCTGTCCGTCTGTCCGTCTGTCCGTCTGTCTGTCTGTTGGAAACATTCTCACGCCTAGAATAATTGACCGAATTCAATAAAACTTGGCCACATTGTTTGTTATTGTCCTAAGCAGTTTGCTATTTAAAACCAGCTATATCGGTTTATAAGCAAGGAAGTTATAGACCGATATCTGAAACAACCCCAAAATTTCGAAAATGAACTCTTATAATTTCTTCTAAAAATGTAATTGGACTTAAACAAAAAATTAATTTTAGCATACAATTGCACGTGTTTCATCATCGTGCAAAAAATTATCAAAATCTGATTAACCGGAAAAAAGTTATAGGCTATAATATGCAAAATTTTGATACACCCCAAACTCTTTGTGCCATATAGGCCGCAATTTTTAAGATAATTTACTAAAATTTGTCACAACTAATTTTTTAACCATTCTTAATATACGTTATAAATTTTATTAACATTGGTCCATATTTTGATATAGCTCCCATATAAGGCCTTTTCCCGGAATATGATTTACAGCTTATAAAACTCTTAAATTGGAACCAATTCTATTGAAATTTGGCATAATTAATTTTTTAACTATTTTAAATATGTGTTATAAATTTTGTTAACATGGGTCCATATTTTGATATAGCTCCCATATAAGACCTTTTCCCGGAATATGATTTACAGCTTATAAAACTTTTAAATTTGAACTAATTCTTTTGAAGTTTGGCACAATTATTGTTTTCACTATTTTAAATATATATTATGAATTTTATTAACATAGGTCCATATTTTGATATAGCCCCCATATAAGGCCCCTTTCCGGAATATGATTTATAGCTCATAAAACTCTTAAATTGGAATCAATTCTATTGAAATTTGACACAGTTAATTTTCTAGCTATTTTAAATATATGTTGTAAATTTTATTAACATGGGTCCATATTTTGATATAGCTCCCATATAATGCCCCTTCCCGGAATATGATTTATAGCTTATAACACTTTTAAATTTGAACCATTTCTATTGAAATTTGGCATAATTAATTTTTTAACTATTTTAAATATGTGTTATAAATTTTGTTAACATGGGTCCATATTTTGATATAGCTCCCATATAAGGCCTTTTCCCGGAATATGATTTATAGCTCATAAAACTCTTAAATTGGAATCAATTCTATTGAAATTTGACACAGTTAATTTTCTAGCTATTTTAAATATATGTTATATATTTTATTAACATATAAATATGTGTTATAAATTTTGTTAACATGGGTCCATATTTTGATATAGCTCCATTATAACGGCCCTTCCCGAGTAAATAAAGACCAATTCTATTGAATGTCGACACAATTATTTTACTAACTGTTCTGAAGATATTATAATAATTTGCCATCTATCGGTCCAAATTTTCCTATAGCTCGCTTATAACGGGATTTCCCGGAAAACGGATTAGAGTTTATAAAACATTTAAATAAAGATCAATTCCATTAAAATTTAGCACAATGATTTGTTTAACTATAATCAAAGTATATTATAACTATAAACAATCTTGGTTCAAATTTTGTTGTAGCTCCCATATAAGACCCCTTCTCGGAAAATAAGTTTGAGATTATAACAATCATATTTTTTGTTTTTATACGCTCCACAGTACAAGTGGTAATGATAGAATATTAACTTTGTCATTCTGTGTGTAACGCTAAGAATGAATTATTTCAGACCCCATAATGTATATATTCTTGCATCAAGTCAAAATCTCAGTCGATTTTCGTCAATCTCTTTGTCTGCTCACATCCACAAAAATTAACAGAGCTCAAAGAAATTTGGTAGAAAAAAGGCAGTTCAGTATAAAAATTGTATAGCCTAAATTGTAACTAATTTTATGACTAATTAAGTATTTCTGTGTTATATACATTTGTGAGTGTATGTGTATCTATGGAACCTAACGTATTAACTTTACACGAATTTGTGGTGGAGGGTATTTAAGATTCGGCATAGCCGAATATAGCATTCTTACTTGTTTTTTTTTTTCTTTTGCTTTTGTGGAGAACTTAAATATTTGGTTTTACATCCTTTTTTGTGTTTTATATTTCTTTTGTTTGTATTTGTGTGTTAACACAAAGAGTGTGTATGTGTGTGTAGTTAAAATACACGCCAATAAAATTGTCTTAAAGTAAAAATAAACAGAATAGAATATTTTTATTAGGTTAAAATACTTTAAGAAACCCTGTAGTTTTTTAACGATATATCGATAGATAAGTTATATCAATATGGAGAATAAAACCTAAAATTTCCAATTTTCGCTGAAAAATCAATTGAACATTTAAACTAAAAATATTTACTTGTAATTTCAATATGGTGTATATGGACCCGTTCATGAGTCAAATAATTACAATTATTCCCATTTTTCAATGCTGAAATATCCAAAATCCCAACTTGTATTAAACATGTTTAAAAATTTGACTTTTTTCACTGAAATGATTACAAAAACAAATAAAAATGTTATAGTCGGTCAAGAACAACTATTTAATACCCTACACTACATTGTTGATTGTAAATTTCTGCTACGAGTAATTTATGAACGACCCCCGTTTAATTTATTTTCCTTATTATGCTTTTGTGTGCAATATATTATTATGATTCTAACATTTATATGAAATGTATGGGTTTTAAGGGGAATTTTTTCTATAGGGTTATATGGAAATTAGAAAAAATTATGTACCGACCTTCGTTTAATTTCGGGCAGTTATTTTTGCTTATATTTATTTCATATATGACTAAATATTTTACAATACCCACGTTTATGTCTGACTTATGAGTTTAAAAGTGATATTTGGAAGGATGGTTGTAGGAGACCTATAAGAAATAATAGACTAATCCTCGTATAATTTGGCAATTGTTTTAGAATATAATAATTTGGTTAAAATCGTTTTACATTTAGGAATGTTATGTGCTAAACAACCCATTACGGGGGGCATTTGTATGGGACCTTTACGAAATTATAGACCGATCATAACCAAAACCTTGCCAAATTTCATTAAGATATCTTCAAAACTGCAACCTGTACCTTGCGAACAAGCTTAACATGCACAGCCAGCCAGATAGAAGGACATGCTTAAATCGTGTCAGGAAGTGATTCCAAGTCTAACGGTATACTTAACAGTGGTGGTAGGACTACTTTTCTGTCTGTTACAAACATCTAAATAAAAGCAAAATATCCTCGCCATCTATGGCAGTGTAGAGTATAACTACAGTGGAGGCAGAAAAATATTTGCAATTTTCTTTATTAGCTCTAAAATCTATTCCCGGAAGGGGTCTTATATTTGGAAGTTATAGAAAAATATAGACCGATATTCGTCAAATTAGTATCATATCTCATGACGGTAGCATATAGCAAAATAAAATTAAAAACATATATTCAAGGAAGATATAAAAATAATTGCACTGAATTTCAATAAAATTTTTCATATATAAGAGATTTATAAGATCAAAAATGTTTCAAAGAAGGGGCCTTACGGGGAAGTTTTAGCAAACTATGAACTAATGTAAGTCAAATTGATAACATATATTAAAGACAGTTAAAATTTTCATGAAAATTTTTAATTAAATTGGTTCATGTATTAGCTCAAACCCATTTTCCGGGAAGAGACCTTATATAGAAGTTTTAGCAAAATATGAACCGATATTTGTCAAACTGATAATATAAATTCAAGACAGTTAGAAAAATATTTGTGACGAATTCGAATAAAGTTGGTCTACATCAATTAATAATTGAGGCAACTTCGAAGTTCCGTAGAAAATAAGGTACCTTATAAGTTGCCTCAGATATCGGTTTATTACTTTTTTTGCTAATTGATCGATATAGACAGCTTTAAATATGAAACCGCTTAGAACAACAATCAATAATGTGACCAAATCTTATTGAATTCGTATAATTATTCTAGACATTATTCTAAACACTAGACAGACAGGTCGACAGAGCTACATCAAAATTTGTTTGTATACACTTTATGGGGTCTAATATGGTTAATTAATAAAAGTCTAATAAAAGAAAATTAAAAATGAGTTAACAATTTATTTTGACTTAAATATCTCTGAATCAAAAGAGAAAATTTCTTTAGTCTCGATTTATAAATGACTTTTTGAAGTATTTTAAAAACACCAACGTAACTAAAGTGGCCAAGTTTAGAGGGTTACCGGCTACTTCTATGACCAGAAAGTAACCTGTTACCTTCCAAATCTAATCGAAAGCACCTCAGCTCTTACTATGTGCAATTTTATTATAAGATCTTTAACGGTTTAAAAGTTTTAGAATTACTACCTAAAAATCCATATTGGGTCATGTGAGTTAAGAGATACATTTTGGAATTTTTGGAAATAATTAGAAAGAAACTCGGACAAAAAAAAAATTCTAAAATATTTTCTTTATCAAACTTCGTAACATATTCGTCAGATATATAAACTGGTATATAAAGATACTTTCAGTCAGATAATGTTTTTACTTAATCACACTTCTAAAGTTCAATTTTCATTCCTTAATAGTTCCATTCTCGGAAAATCAGAGATAACGAAAAGCTTTCAATATTATTTCCATTTTTAGTTTTACAGGGTATTTTTCCTAAAGTTAACCTGTTTAAGAAGGTGTGTTTCTGAGCATAAGTGCGTGTATGTGTGTGTTTATTGGGTGTATAAGTATTAGTAAGAATATATATTTCCTTGTATTTGATGTCTTTGAAAACACTTTAAGTTGTTTGATTTTATGTCACAAAACAACATCATCTATTTTAAGTTTAATATTGCTACAACATATTTACCTAAACAACAAGCCAACAACAACAACTACGATTAAAAAGGATTATTAAATCTTAAAATGTTCTTTAAAACCAAATTTTTTGGGTGAATGAAAAAAAGTCAGTTACAACAATAAAGTTGTGGTTTCGACATACGTTATTAAAATAGAGATTTCAAATAGAGATTTTTCAAAGAAATTCTTTGATGATTTCTAAGAAAGTTAAAAGTTTAATTAATTTGTTTGGTGATATGATTTTTATACATTCCCCCCTCACATGTTGCCAATATGTACACTTTGTCATTTAATGGTAGTCACTGTGGTCGTTACAGTTCTAAAAAATAGGTTTCCCTGACTATAAGAACGTCTCTTTAAAAAGTAGTAAGTATCATGTGATCCTGAATACTAAATGGATTTAGGTTTGGGACAATATAGAGATATACGAATTTCTATACAATGCAACCACTTCATCGCCTTTATATATAAACAAAATTGGTTTATATGCCCTTTTTTACATATAAATTATATATTTTCTTATTTGTCTCTATTAAAGTGGATGTATGTGTAAAACATGTTTTGTTAATGTATTGACACAAACACAACATCATCTTAAATAACTGTAATTCAAGAGAAATATGTGAGAGATGCAATAATAAAGAGAATAACAAATCAAAGTATTGATTACAAACACACACTAATACAAAGAAAATTTTTAAATTATGTAAAATTTGTTGTTTTTTTTTTTTTTTTTAATAAATTAAATAATTCAATTTTTTTTTATAGAAAATTCACAATAAAATTTCTTCTTATAAGAAATTTTCAGCAAATTTTGAATTTAAGGATAAATTTTCTGTTTAGAGAAAAATTTCGATAAAGTTTCTATTCTATTTTCGATATTTTCTATTTGCAGAAAATTTTCGATAATTTTCTATTTAAAAAAAATTTTGGATAATTTTCTATTTGGAGAAAATTTTCGATAATTTTCTTTTTGAAAAAAAATTTTCGATAATTTTCTATTTAGAGAAAATTTTCAGTTTAGAGAAAATTTTCGATAATTTTCTATTTAGAGAAAAGTTTCGATAATTTTCTATTTAGAGAAAAGATTCGATAATTTTCTATTTAGAGAAAATTTTCGATAACTTTCTATTTAGAGAAAATATTCGATAATTTTCTATTAAGAGAAAAGTTTCGATAATTTTCTATTTAGAGAAAATTTTCGATAAATTTTCTATTTAGAGAAAATTTTCAATAAATTTTCTATTTATAGAAAATTTTGGATAATTTTCTATTTAGAAAAAATTTTTGATTTTCTATTTAGAGAAAATGTTCGATAATTTTCTATTTAGAGAAAATTTTCAATAAATTTTCTATTTATAGAAAATTTTGGATAATTTTCTATTTAGAAAAAATTTTTGATTTTCTATTTAGAGAAAATGTTCGATAATTTTCTATTTAGAGAAAATGTTCGATAATTTTCTACTTAGAGAAAATGTTCGATAATTTTCTATTTAGAGAAAATTTTCGATAATTTTCTATTCAGAGAAAATTATCAATAAATTTTTGTTTTAGAGAAAATTTTCAATAATTTTTTTATTTAGAGAAAATTTTCAATAAATTTTTTATTTAGGAAAATTTTCTATAAATTTTCTTTTTTAAGAAAATTTTCGACAAAGAGAAAATTTTCGGTAAATTTTTTATTAAAGAGATTCCCATACATATTCGATTTAAATTTATTTATAGAAAATTTTCGATAAATTTTCGACTTACAGCAAATTTTTAATCAAGAGTAGTTTTTCGATTTAGAAAAAAATTACAATAAATTTTCCATTTACAGAAAATTTTCGATAAATTTTCCATTTAGGGAAAACTTTCATTTAAATGTCTTCTTATAAAAAATTTTAGATAAATTTTCCTTTTGTGGAAAATTTTACTTAAATTTCTCATATTTTTTTTTCATTAAATATTGATATATCCTTGCTAACCACCATTTTTAATTACAATCCTTCATTAATCTTATTAAGTTTTATATTCAAATTTGATTTTCTTTTCACGATTTTTTGTATCGAACAATTTTATCACTCTGAGCAAATTTTTGAAAACAGAAAAAATCGAATTTTAAATATTTTCACCAATTTACATTTTGTCAGCATTAATTCGCAAACACGTTCACGATGATCAAAACATACACACTATGCATGATTGTATGTGTTCGTAAGGACATTGAAAATCTCTCAAACACTTGAACAAATGTTACATTTATGGCTGATGATGATGATGACGTTGGTGGTGTTGGTTGTAGTGGGAACTGGTTACCAAAATAATAAAACAAGAGAAATAATACACAAGTAGTAGTCAATTAATGTGATATTTTTATTAGGTGGATGCCAAGTTAAGGAAGTTTGATATGTGTATGTGTGTAGAAATAATTTTTTTATTTTTGATTATCTATATATTTATAGTCTTTAGACCAGATTATAATCTACATTATAGACTTGATTATAATCTATATTATAGACAGATTTTAGTCTACATTGTAAACTAGATTATAATCTTGATTATATGCTATATAATGACCTTTATTATAGACTATATTATAGCCTTTATAATAGGCTAAATTAAAGTTTTTATTATAGACTAGATTATAGCTTTTATTATAAACTAGATTATAGCATATATTATAGTCTATATAATAGACAGATCTTAGTCTACATTGTAGACCAGATTATTGTTTTGATTATATACTATATAATAGCATTTATTACAGACTATATTATAGCCTTTATTATAGGCTAAATTATAGTCTTTATTATAGATTTGATTATAGTTTTTATTATAAACTGGATTATAGTCCATAAATTAAACTAATTTATAGTCCATATTATAAACTAAGTTGCAGCCTACATTATAGACTAGATTATATATTATAGGATAAATTTTGGTCTGTGTTATGGACTAGATTATCGTCCATATTAAAGAATAGCTTATAGTCAATATTATAGACTATATAATCATCTAAATTATGGACTATTAGTTTATGTTATGATCAAAGTAGTAGTCCATATTATAGACTAGATTATTGTAGAATGAATTATAGTCAATGTTATGGAATAGATCATAGTCTTCATAGTAGACTAGACGTAAAATATAAAATAGATTGTAGTCAATATTTTTAACTAAACAATAATCTACATCATGGATTAAGTAATAGTCCATATTATAGACTATATTTTTTTTTATATTATAAACTAACTAAATTAGACTATATTATAGTCTTGATTGTGGCCTACTTTATAGACTAAATTATAGTCAATGATCGGTTGTAGTCTATATCATAGATAAATTCAAATTATAATTTATACTGTAAACTGTAATAAACTCCAAGTAGCATATCCATGTAGACTATATAATATGGATAGACTTCTTGGAGTTTTGATAATTTGTAGCACCCTAATAAGTACCTCTGAATGTGTGTGTGTGTTCATCCTACTCTATATGACAATAATCACATTTAACTGTACTTCACTTATCACAGGCAACACATGTTGGTTTTGCATTAACTGTCATCAAGAATTTCAAGTATTTTCCGGTTTCAGTGTTTTCACATATTTTTTTTTTGCACTTTCACTTGTTTTTATCACTTTTTTTCTACACTTTTCTCCTCTTCTTCGTGTTTTTTTGCTTAGTATGACAACATAACAGGATACTCAAATTGACACCATTCGATTCAATGAATTTATGATTGGTTTTTATCCTCCATCCGTAGAAGTGACTTAAATACGTTCAATGGTTAAACTTGATGTGTAACAAATGTATGTATGTATATGTATGTCTATATAACATTCCAATATTCAATACACATACTAACTAATACAAGTGCAGTGTATAATGAAATAAAATTTCTGTACATTCTTGTTGCTGTTGTTATTGTTGTTGAGGTCAATCATATATCAGCAACATTTCGAACTCATTCTGTTTTTCTTTCTTTTTTTTTCAAAATTGTTCTTTTCTTCTATTTTCTTTCAAACCATAAATATTTACGTACGAAAAGAAAGAAATGGAAAAACTGAGAAAAATTCTTTAAAAAAGAAATATTTAAACAAATATTTACTCTGGTTCTAGTGAAAAAATTCTTTAGTGAATGATGTTGAGTTATGTTGTATGTATGTTGGTATGTGTGTGCAATTGAAAACGATATGAAGAAATTAAATAACATTTATACTTCGATAGGAGGCAAATTAAAAGTGACATAGATGACAATTTAAGGCATCAAATTGACATTGAACTTTGATTTAGTTGTTTTTTTTCTCCTTTTTTCTATATGATTTATGTACTTTTTATTGGATGTATTTTTTATATATGTTTATGTAAGACTTTTTAAAAGGTGACAAAAAATATATTTATTATACCACACAAGATACAGGAAAATTGCAGGAAATATTATACCAGATTTTGAAAAAAATGTTTATCAATAAGTTTATTTAAATATCATTTACTGAATCTAAAGGTATCTTTGATATATAAACTGGTCTGTATTATAGACTAGAGTATGGTATATATAGTAGACTATAGTCTGAATTATTAACTAGAGTTTATATTATATTGCAGTCTATGATATACACTATAGTTTATAGAAAACATTAGAATACAGTTTATATTATAGACTAGAGTGTAGTCTATTCAATAGACTAGAATATAGTATGATCAGTATTATAGACTAGAGTATAGTATAGTTTGTATTTTTGTGTAGATTACAATCTATATATAGACTAGAGTATAATCTACATAACAGACTAAAGTATAGTCTTTATAAAAGGCTAAAATATAATTTACGTAAGAGACTAAAATCTGTAATAAAGTAAATTCTAAATTAAAGACTGGAATATAATATAAATTGAAGACTATAGTATAGTCTATATTATAGTCTGGAATATAGTATATATTAAAGACTATAGAATGGTCTGTATTATATACTAGAGTATAGTCAATGATGCAGATTATAGCATAGAATATATATTATAGACTAAAGATTCATCAATATTGTAAAATATAACATTTTCAATATATTATAGATAAGTTTGGTCTATATATTATGAGAGAAGAGAAAATTCTCTGTATTATTGACTACCAGAGTATAGTTTATAACATGGACTACTGTATTGTCTATAATAATTTAAATATAAATTATTTCTCTTTTTACTTTTAGAATTAATGGTTGGATGAAATGAAATCGATTTTACTTCACATAATTTTTCCTCAAAAAATTTAAAACGCAGGAGATAACAACTATAATGTTTCTTGTTTTAATTTTTTAATTTTAAGTTTTAATTATAATGTTGATATAATAACAGAAATAAATAAAAATTATATAAAAACATAATCGTTATTATTGTTTTAAATTAAATGTAAATATTTCGTTTCTCTTCCCTTGCTCATAATATTGTTATACTTAAATTACGCTTTGAATTAAAAAAATCAATAGAAAACACAACTCCTAAATTTTTTCTGACAAAAATCGGTTTATTTTGAAATTTCTTTAAAATCGCACTCTGGCAACCCTAATTTTTCAGTCACAAAATCAATTTTAAAATTTCATGAAAATACCAGGCGAACAGAATTCAGCAGCAAGGTGTATTTTTTTGAAAAACTAAAAATCCGGAAAAAGTATCACATATCTTGAGGCGTGAAAAAGTATTTGATTCAACCTGTTTTCTGTGGAGTAGCTAAAAAGTGACTCGACTACATTTGTTTACCCCATAAAGTATGCTCGTGATTTTATTTGTAAATTTTTCGTTAACAAGGTGAATCAAATATTTCGGCGCCCGAAGGTATGTGACACTTTTTCCGGATTTTTTTAGAAATAAAATTTTGAAAAACATACCTTGCTGCTGAATTCTGTTCGCCCGTTACTTTCATGAAATTTTGAAATGTAATTTTGGGTAAAATAAAATTGGGGTTACCAGAGTAGGATTTTTTAATGAAATTACAGATTGCGGAATTTTAATGGGTATTTAAAGGGTTTATTGGGTATTTAAAGGGGCTTTTGTATTTTTTCGTATATAATAAAAATAAAAATGAATTTTTTAAGTTCTTTTTGAAAAGTTAACTTTATTTTAACTAAAAGAAAATCAGTATAATTTGTTGTTTATTTAATAGAAATAGACATGTCTTTATGATTCCTTTATGATTGTTCTTTAAATTGATCATTCAGTGATTTAATGAATCTGAAAAGAGACAAAAAGAAATATACAATATAAATGTTTACAGAAATTTCGATATTTATATTATATTAATGAAATTAACTCAAAAACTACTATTTATTTAGATTTTGGACTGTACCTTGTGGTATTTTTACGATTTTAAAGCATAATACAAAATTTTTAAGGCTTTTCAGCTCTACTTTGAATTGTGAGACAAATAACTAACAAAAATATATTCATTGATATTTTAAACGTTCTCAATTGTATTTCAACAGAATAAAGAATTCATCATTTTTAAGTTTTATCTTAATTCCATTCCAACTGTAGATCACAGTTCAACTGTAGATCACTACTATTTCAGATTTAGTTCTTTAGGTACAGTTAAAAACTCATGCTCAGATTCTAGATCGGACTGTACTTCTAAATCTGGTTCAATTCAACTTCAGATTCTAATATTGACTCTCGTACAGATCCTAGAAAAGATACTACTTCAGTTTAAATTCCGTTTTGGTTCAGTTCTAATTTAGTTTTTTTCCTTTCTACTTTAGTTCTAGTTTATTAATAGTTCAGTTCTCTTCTTGATCAGAATCTAGGTAAGGTTTTGGTTTAGTTTAAATACATATCAGTTCTAATGCATTTGTAGAGCAAATTCATCTACTGAATGACTTGAACTGATTGTATCTTTCATATCATAATTTCCGGAAACAGAATAATGGATCAACAAATGCCATGGAACTTATACATCACTAACAATTGTTACTCAATGGAATTCGAAAGGAAAAGCATAAAGGAGACCCCAATTTAATGTATGTACATACACCTACATTAATTACATTAAAAGTCCAGCATTTCCAAAGCGATTAACGAATATGGTTAAACATATGGAGGTTCTTTAAAATTGTTAACCCCAGAAAACCAAACCTCTTGTAAAAATAACCCAAAAAAATGGTCACTTCCATTACAAGAAACTTTTTTCTTGTGTCTCGCACTTAAGAGTTGTTTATTTATAATTTTTACGATTTTAACGCAACCACACACACACACATATATATGCACATAAAGACGTCATTGACATCTTCTATATATAAATATTTCTTTAAACATTTGTTGTATTCGTGATGACATTTTCATATTTTTTTCCATTCATTTCTCGTAATTTCTTTTAAACTTGACTCAAGTGCACTTTTAATGTCATTTCCGGTTAGTTTGATCAAATGATAGTCCACAACAGCCAATTACATTAACTACAGAAGAACGTAAGAAAGAGTTTTCATTTTTTCCTTATTACAACAGATGTATCACAATACACATGGATATACATATACACATGTAGGTGTATCATAATCCTTTAAAAAAATGGAGCAGACAAAAAATAATGTGTGAGTGTGTATATGCAGGTTAAACTTCTGATACTCTCATGTCACACACTCTTAAGTTTCAGCAGAAAAAAAATTAAACTCTGAATTTAATGTGTTAAATGTGTTTTAAGGAGTGAGATCGAAATAGTTTAAACACTGAAAAAGAAATAGTTTAAACACTGAAAGAGAATTAAGAGTGACAAAATTTTGAACGTTTTTCGGAAACCCTTCAGTTAATTTATAAATCTGACACTTTCACCATTTAATATCTGTCACCTTTTTGAACTCTTTTCCTTTATTCTGCTCCTTAATTCCTTTTTTTAACAAAAGCCCAATATCTATACACTGTACTGTACCACTCAAGGGCTTGTTTACCATAGTGACGGGATGGTAAGTCTGGCCAAAAATAAGTTATTTCCACTCTAAGACATACTATGAAGTCTTGGAGTGGAAATAGTTTTTTTGTATCAAGATTTTTTTTGGGAAATTTTGACTGACTTTGGGTCATTAACTTTTCTTCAAAATTCTCTTGAGCATCAGCGACATAAAATTTTAACCAGGAAATAGCGAAAAATGTGCCAAAACATACATGTCGTTATATCCATTACGCAACAATAATCTTTTTTAGAAAACTTGACTTCAATCTCATTGATCTGTTTTTAGCCTCTAAATTTTTAGTAGCGTTCCTGTTAGGAACTCTTTGAGCCTTATATGATTTTTTGATCTACATTAGCTTTAACATTTCGTACCAAATAGTTTGAGCATTAAGTTACCGGATGTGTTGGGAGCTCTTTTGAAAATGCTTTCTATTTTTATGGCCAACTCCTTCTACCTTAATCAGGTTTTCTATCCACAGACAAGTTCTCCCGGTACTGTTTAATAATATTGAAAACAGTTTGATGGCAGACGTTTGAATCCTTGGTCAACATTCTTGTAGGACCAAGTTTGGTTTTGTTGAAAATATTTAATAATTTTAGAGCGCATTTTTTTCTGGTCCCTCATTTTAATTAGATTTATTTGACATAACTGACACATTTTACAAAGGTAATGAGATTAAAAACAAAAAGTTTTAGTCGGTCAAGACCAACTATTTAATGCCCTACACCAAATTGTTTGTTTTTATACTTGGGCTATGTGAAAATTCTCAAATCGATTTGGTTTATGTTTAAAGGGAGTTGTATGGGACTTATGAAAAATAATGGACTAATCCTCGTATTATTTGGCACATCACTTTCGAATTTTATATTCAGGACTTTTATAACCTTAAAACCCCATTCCGGGAGGAACATTTTTATGGGGCTGGGTGAAATAATGCAGCCAACATCACCAATATGCATCGTCCCTGGGCTAAAATAATGAACCTGTCAAGTTTCACTTGGATATCTCTGACATTGGAACCTGCATTTTGTTCATAATGTTAACATGGGCAGCCGGCCGGATGATTCTGAGTCGAACAGTTTACTTAAAAGTGGTGGTAGCACACTCGCATAATATCCCAACCACCTACGTAGTGTAGAGCATAAATATCAAATAATACTTGGATGAAAAGTTTTAATGAAAAACGTGTGTTAATAATTTTTCGATCTCACTCCTTAGACCGTTTTCTTTGTGAAATAAACTTTTGTTATTTTAAACTTTAAGTTTAATTTCGTGTTTTAAATTTTTTTTCTCCCTTCGAAACTTTTAAACGAATTTCATTCTTTTTCAAATTGTTTCAAGTGTTAATAGAAGAACAATTTAAGTGGTTTTGAGGAAAAAAGACGTTCCTTTAATTTTTTGTTATGTTGAAAACTTATTGAGTTGTATTTCGACTTAAATTGAATTTGATTGTAATTTGATTTTGGTTTTAATTTAATTTTCTTGTTTTTTTTTTCTTTTACAAAAACGAATAATGAAAATGTGAAAATGCTCAACATGTTGTTGCCAAAATAAACATCTTTTTTGGCCTAAAGACAAATAAATGATTTATATTATTTTTGCTCTTTTTCTCTCATTTTTATGGGTGTGTAATTACAGTTTTTCTTTTAACAAAACAAAAATCTCGTAATTTTTTTTTATTTAGAAACTGAAGTCTCTCTTGTGTTACGATAATAAGGAGTGAGATCGAAAACTTCTTAAAACAGGTTTTTCATTAAGACTTTTAAAGCAAAGAGTTATGTGATTTATTTCTTGATCAAGTTACCTTTGTAAAACATGTCTCTTTTTAAAATTAGGTCCTAGAAAAAGGTGGCCAAGGTCCGCCATAAAACTGTTTTCAATGTTATTAAACAGTGCCGTTGATAGAAAGCCTGGTTCAGACAGGAGGAATTGTCCACATGATGTTTCTAAAGCCAAAAACCAGAAAGCATTCCAACACTTCCAGTAGAAAGCAGCCCGCTGAGCTCAGTGGTTAAACTATTCAATACGAAAGGAAAAAGCTTATGCAGATTTTAAAACACACAAGTCTCGGTACTCGAAAAAATGTTGAAGAAAAGTTTATGACCTAAAAGCTGACAAAATTTCCAAAAAGATCTTGTTATTGCAAGAAATATGCAATTGCGACAAAAGAAGTCAATAAATACCGAAGGTATTTGCAAAAAAGGCTGCTCTATTCATAATACTTAATGTGTCCACCACTTGTCATCCTGTCACTATGGTCAACAAACTCTTGAGTGGTAAAATAGTGTCCGAAGCAAAGGTCAGTGAAGAGATATGGGGTTCATCTTAAAAGTGAATTGGAGAGCACAAAAAAGTTGTCCAAAACCATAAAATAATATTTAACACGAAGATGAACTACCTCATCAAACAAAATGACACAAATTATTTCCGAAAAAAAGTATATTTTTCGTAAATTGTAATAATAATTTTAATCAAATGAATTAAAAAAACTAAAACTGTAAGTTTAGTGTTTTCTTATTTATTAACATATATGTGTGTTAAGCATTTACCGATCTCACTCCTTCCATTTGAATTAAATATATGAAGGTCATTACAAAACGCATAAAAAACTGCTTTCGAGGAAATAAAGCCAATTAAAAAAATATATCTCGTGGCATTTTTTTTTGTTTCAAGAAAAATATTATTTTAATTAAATTTTATTAACAAACGAATAAAAAATTCTGCCTCAAGGATATTTTTCGTGATTTGTAATTTTACTCTCTGATACTTCACGCTTTAATTGTAAAAGAGAAATATTTACTTTAGAGGTTAAAGAACCACAATTAAATTAATTTTATTCGGTATTCATTTCGGTATTCGTTTAATGGATTCTCTTTTCTCCATTTCGCTCAAGTTAAATTCTTGAATAACAATTAATGAGTTTTTGATGATTTTAAAACGCTTAAATGATTTCAAATATCGAAATCGTTAGCTGATTAAAATGAATCCTCTATTTTAATACATAACATCAAATGAATGTATGAATGAATGTATCTTTGAATGTATGTAAGTATGTATGTATGTAGATATGTATGTATGTATGTATATATGTATGTATGTATGTATGTATGTATATATGTATGTATGTATGTATGTATGTATGTATATATGTATGTATGTATGTATGTATGTATGTATGTATGTATGTATGTATGTATGTATGTATGTATGTATGTATGTATGTATATATGTATGCATGTATGTATATAATTATTTATGAATGTTTGTACACAGAATGATCCCAATACACCCGAAAGTAACATAAGCGAACAACAAATTTGGCCCCCCTACTTTCTCAAGGAAATGTTTAACTGAACAAAACTTTAGATGGATAAGACCAAAGGGAGGGGTATCGCCCATACTAAGCAAATATTGAATATTTGCTACAGCATACATTTTTTGGCGTTACGAAGTTATGTAAAAACTAATACAATAATTGCCAACTTAAAAACAACATTTTCATGCAATATAAAAGTAATCACGAATTAACATTATTTTCCATAAAATTATTATTTACTTACTTGTTATTTACCTGTGAGTCTCAAGTCTTCTGTTAAAGAAGAATTAACAATAATTTCAATTTTCTTTTTAAACAAAATTTTTAATGAATTTGATTTTGAGAAAATTGTCGATAATTTTTTGATTTGGGAAAAAATTGGAAATTTCTTTATATAGAAAAAAGTTCTGACAAATTTTTAATTAAAGGAAAATGAAGATAAATTTGCAAATTAATAAAATTTTTTAACAAAATGTGACTATAAAGAAAATTTACGATAAAATTGTCAGAAATTTTCGATTAAGGTAAAATTTGCGATAAATTTTTGATTAAGAGGAAAATTACGGAACATTTTTGATTACAAGAATTTTACAATAAATTTTCTATTCAGAGGAAATTTATGATAAACTTAACGAAAAAATTTCAATTAAGAGAAAGCTTACGGTAAATTTACGATTAAGATAAAATTTACGATAAATTTCCGATTTAGAAAAAATTTCGAAAATTTTTTGATTTATAAAAAATGTTCAATTTATTTTTGATTAAAGAAAATTTACGAAAGATTTCCTATGTAAAGAAAATTTTCGATAAATTCTCTATTAATACTTTTTTGATAAATTTTCTATTAATAGAAAATATTATAAATTTTATTCGAAAATTATAGTTTATGTTATAAAAATATTCCAATTGTATTAGATCTCAAATTAACATGATTTTATTTATTTTAGAAATAATGGCGAATTTTAGCTTTTAACCGCCACTTTAAAATGTAAATATTTACACAAAAATTTCGCCACAAACAATTTAACAACGACTACTAATGCATTTTTTTGTTTTTGTTTTTGTTTTTTGTTGTTTTTATTCTCTTGTTAATAAAAATATTTAACAATGAGATTATTTTTTACGTTTTTGTTGTTTTATTTTTCTCTTATTTTCATATTAAAAGTAAAAATAACTAAACTAAAATAAACGATATTATGTTTATAAACAACAATAATAATAACAACAACAACAATAATAATAAAAACAGGATAATTATTGCTTTAAGCAATTACAAGTTGTATGTTGTTAGTTGTTGGTATTATTTTTGTTGGTGGTAATTTAAATAATGCTGTTGCTGTTATTATTGTTATTGTAGTTGTATTAACATAAGGATAATCGTATAGAGAGAAAGAGAGAAAAAAATCCAACATAACATAACAAAAAAACGTAGAATAATACTTAGACAGGAAATTAAACTGTGAATATATTTGTGTGTTTGTTATTGCTGCAGCAACTTTTGTATTTTGTTATCTGTGTTAGTGAAAACTCCAGATTATGTGAATGAAATTAAGTTAAAATTTAAAAAAAACTCAATATAAATTTAGTGTTTTTGAAAAGTTTTCTTGTGCAATTAATTTTTAGCAGTTTTTATAATTTTTAATAAAGTGTTAGAAATGAAATCAATTTTAATTATTTTTAGAGCCATAGTGCAGCTACATTGCAGAATAATTTCACATCACATAATATTGACACAAGACTACGGCTAGAAAAGTTTTACTTTTTTCACTGCGGAAAAAGGAAAAATCAAACAACGTTTTGTTTAAACACGTATATGCGAAACAGGGATGCCAGATTTTCCATTTAAAAAACAAATTTTGACAACATTTTACAAGTATCTTATTTATGCAAATTTTATTTTGAAAGAATTTTTTTTTAAATTTTCTATTTAGAAAAAAATGTATATACATTTCTTTACAGACATTTTTTTTTATAAATTTTTTATTAAACAAATATTCAAAAATTTTCTATTTAGAGAAAAATTGGATAAATATTCTTTTTCAATTTTCTTTAGAAAAAAATTCTCGATTCTTATTAAAGAAAATTTTTTTTTTTGAGAAAATTTTCGATAAATTTTTTTTTCATAAATTTTCTTTTCAGAGAAAATTTTCGATAAATTTTCTTTTCAGAGAAAATTTTCGATATATTTTCTTTTCAGAGAAAATTTTCGATATATTTTCTTTTCAGAGAAAATTTTCGATAAATTTTCTTTTCAGAGAAAATTTTCAATAAATTTTCTTCTCAGAGAAAATTTTCGATAAATTTTCTTCTCAGAGAAAATTTTCGATAAATTTTCTTCTCAGAGAAAATTTTCGATAAATTTTCTTCTCAGAGAAAATTTTCGATAAATTTTCTTCTCAGAGAAAATTTTCGATAAATTTTCTTCTCAGAGAAAATTTTCGATAAATTTTCTTCTCAGAGAAAATTTTCGATAAATTTTCTTCTCAGAAAAATTTTCGATAAATTTTCTTCTCAGAGAAAATTTTCGATAAATTTTCTTCTCAGAGAAAATTTTCGATAAATTTTCTTTTCAGAGAAAATTTTCGATAAATTTTCTTCTCAAAGAAAATTTTCGATAAATTTTCTATTCAGAGAAAGTTTTCGATAAATTTTCTTTTCAGAGAAAATTTTCGATAAATTTTCTTTTCAGAGAAAATTTTCGATAAATTTTCTTTTCAGAGAAAATTTTCGATAAATTTTCTTTTCAGAGAAAATTGTCGATAAATTTTCTTTCCAGAGAAAATTTTCGATAAATTTTCTTTCCAGAGAAAATTTTCGATATATTTTCTTCTCAGAGAAAATTTTCGATAAATTTTCTTCTCAGAGAAAATTTTCCATAAATTTTCTTTTCAGAGAAAATTGTCGATAAATTTTCTTTCCAGAGAAAATTTTCGATAAATTTTCTTTCCAGAGAAAATTTTCGATATATTTTCTTCTCAGAGAAAATTTTCGATAAATTTTCTTCTCAGAGAAAATTTTCCATAAATTTTCCTCTCAGAGAAAATTTTCGATAAATTTTCTTCTCATAGAAAATTTTCGATAAATTTTCTTTCCAGAGAAAATTTTCGATAAATTTTCTTCTCATAGAAAATTTTCGATAAATTTTCTTTCCAGAGAAAATTTTCGATAAATTTTCTTCTCAGAGAAAATTTTCGATAAATTTTCTTCTCAGAGAAAATTTTCGATAAATTTTCTTCTCAGAGAAAATTTTCGATAAATTTTCTTCTCAGAGAAAATTTTCGATAAATTTTCTTCTCAGAGAAAATTTTCGATAAATTTTCTTCTCAGAGAAAATTTTCGATAAATTTTCTTCTCAGAGAAAATTTTCGATATATTTTCTTCTCAGAGAAAATTTTCGATATATTTTCTTCTCAGAGAAAATTTTCGATATATTTTCTTCTCAGAGAAAATTTTCGATAAATTTTCTTCTCAGAGAAAATTTTCGATAAATTTTCTTCTCAGAGAAAATTTTCGATAAATTTTCTTCTCAGAGAAAATTTTCGATAAATTTTCTTCTCAGAGAAAATTTTCGATAAATTTTCTTCTCAGAGAAAATTTTCGATAAATTTTATATTCAGAGAAAATTTTCGATAAATTTTATATTCAGAGAAAATTTTCGATAAATTTTCTATTCAGGGAAAATTTTCGATAAATTTTCTATTCAGATAAAATTTTCGATAAATTTTCTATTCAGAGAAAATTTTCGATAAATTTTCTATTCAGAGAAAATTTTCGATAAATTTTCTATTCAGAGAAAATTTTCGATAAATTTTCTATTCAGAGAAAATTTTCGATAAATTTTCTATTCAGAGAAAATTTTCGATAAATTTTCTATTCAGAGAAAATTTTCGATAAATTTTCTATTCAGAGAAAATTTTCGATAAATTTTCTATTCAGAGAAAATTTTCGATAAATTTTCTATTCAGAGAAAATTTTCGATAAATTTTCTATTCAGAGAAAATTTTCGATAAATTTTCTATTCAGAGAAAATTTTCGATAAATTTTCTATTCAGAGAAAATTTTCGATAAATTTTCTATTCAGAGAAAATTTTCGATAAATATTTTATTCAGAAAAATTTTTTCAATATATCTTCTATAAGGAAAAAATTTTCCGATAAATATTTAATGTAGAGAAATTTTTAAATCATTTCCTTTGTTACTTAATCTCTGTTCAAAGAAAAAATTATTAATAAATTTTTTTTTATAAAAATTGTAAATTCTTGTTACATTAAGTGTATAATTTTAATTTCAATTTATAAATCTAAGAAAATCTATACAAAAAGAATCCTGCAAACTCCTTTAAATTTTCTTCTCAGAGAAAATTTTCGATAAATTTTCTTCTCAGAGAAAATTTTCGATAAATTTTCTTCTCAGAGAAAATTTTCGATAAATTTTCTTCTCAGAGAAAATTTTCGATAAATTTTCTTTTCAGAGAAAATTTTCGATAAATTTTCTTCTCAAAGAAAATTTTCGATAAATTTTCTATTCAGAGAAAGTTTTCGATAAATTTTCTTTTCAGAGAAAATTTTCGATAAATTTTCTTTTCAGAGAAAATTTTCGATAAATTTTCTTTTCAGAGAAAATTTTCGATAAATTTTCTTTTCAGAGAAAATTGTCGATAAATTTTCTTTCCAGAGAAAATTTTCGATAAATTTTCTTTCCAGAGAAAATTTTCGATATATTTTCTTCTCAGAGAAAATTTTCGATAAATTTTCTTCTCAGAGAAAATTTTCCATAAATTTTCTTTTCAGAGAAAATTGTCGATAAATTTTCTTTCCAGAGAAAATTTTCGATAAATTTTCTTTCCAGAGAAAATTTTCGATATATTTTCTTCTCAGAGAAAATTTTCGATATATTTTCTTCTCAGAGAAAATTTTCGATAAATTTTCTTCTCAGAGAAAATTTTCCATAAATTTTCCTCTCAGAGAAAATTTTCGATAAATTTTCTTCTCATAGAAAATTTTCGATAAATTTTCTTTCCAGAGAAAATTTTCGATAAATTTTCTTCTCAGAGAAAATTTTCGATAAATTTTCTTCTCAGAGAAAATTTTCGATAAATTTTCTTCTCAGAGAAAATTTTCGATATATTTTCTTCTCAGAGAAAATTTTCGATATATTTTCTTCTCAGAGAAAATTTTCGATATATTTTCTTCTCAGAGAAAATTTTCGATATATTTTCTTCTCAGAGAAAATTTTCGATAAATTTTCTTCTCAGAGAAAATTTTCGATAAATTTTCTTCTCAGAGAAAATTTTCGATAAATTTTCTTCTCAGAGAAAATTTTCGATAAATTTTCTTCTCAGAGAAAATTTTCGATAAATTTTCTTCTCAGAGAAAATTTTCGATAAATTTTCTTCTCAGAGAAAATTTTCGATAAATTTTATATTCAGAGAAAATTTTCGATAAATTTTCTATTCAGGGAAAATTTTCGATAAATTTTCTATTCAGATAAAATTTTCGATAAATTTTCTATTCAGATAAAATTTTCGATAAATTTTCTATTCAGAGAAAATTTTCGATAAATTTTCTATTCAGAGAAAATTTTCGATAAATTTTCTATTCAGAGAAAATTTTCGATAAATTTTCTATTCAGAGAAAATTTTCGATAAATTTTCTATTCAGAGAAAATTTTCGATAAATTTTCTATTCAGAGAAAATTTTCGATAAATTTTCTATTCAGAGAAAATTTTCGATAAATTTTCTATTCAGAGAAAATTTTCGATAAATTTTCTATTCAGAGAAAATTTTCGATAAATTTTCTATTCAGAGAAAATTTTCGATAAATATTTTATTCAGAAAAATTTTTTCAATATATCTTCTATAAGGAAAAAATTTTCCGATAAATATTTAATGTAGAGAAATTTTTAAATCATTTCCTTTGTTACTTAATCTCTGTTTAAAGAAAAAATTATTAATAAATTCTTTTTTTAAAAAATTGTAAATTCTTGTTACATTAAGTGTATAATTTTAATTTCAATTTATAAATCTAAGAAAATCTATACAAAAAGAATCCTGCAAACTCCTTTAGGCCATAAACGATACTAAAGAGATTTTTTCAATAGAAATGTTTACTTACTTTTGCTAATGTTACATGAATGAATATTTGAAATTCTCCTTCTTCTCTTGCAACAATAATAGTTAACAATAAAAGATGATTGTATTCTGTGACTCGACTTAACTTCAGTATTTTTGTTCATTTCAGTTCAGTTAACTACCTGTTTATAGAGTTTTTTTCCACTTTTAGTTCAACTTAAAGTTTTTCATTTTCTATATTTTCCATCTGTTGTAAAAATATTTTGTTTGTATTTGAACAATGTAAATGTTGATTTTTTTTCCAAGAGAACAACTTTTTACTTTTACTACTAATTCCAGCAGTAGAACGATAAAACTATAAAAAACTAGAGTTTTAGAACACATTGTTGTTATGTGCTACGATAACATATGAGACCAGATTATGCTGAGTTCTTTTTTATTGATGTGATGTCACGTTTAATAGAAACAATGTAAAAAATTTATTCAAATGTTTGCAAGGAAATTTATGTAAAATATTTATGATAGAAATTTTATAGAAATTTATGGACATTTTTCTTGAAATCAGAAATTCATCGGAAATATACAGAAAACTTTCTCTAAATAGAAAATTTAGCGAAATTTTTTTCTAAATAGAAAATTTATCGAAAATTTTCTCTAAATAGAAAATTAATCGAAAATTTTCTCTAAATAGAAAATTTATCGAAAATTTTCTCTAAATAGAAAATTAATCGAAAATTTCCTCTAAATAGAAAATTAATAGAAAATTTTCTCTAAATAGTAAATTTATCGAAAATTTTCTCTAAATAGAAAATTTATCGAAAATTTTCTTAAAATAGAAAACTTATCGAAATTTCTCTCTTTAAAGAAAATTGATTGAAAATTCTCTCTTAAAAGAAAATTTATTGAAAATTCTCTCTAAATAGAAAATTTAATGAAAATTTTCTCTTAATAGAAAATTTATCTAAAATTTTACTAAATAGAAGATTAATCGAAAATTTTTCTCCAAATTTATCGAAAATTCTCTCTAAATAGAAAACTTAAAGAAAATTTTCTCTAAATAGTAAATTTATCGAAAATTTTCTCTAAATAGAAAATTTATCGAAAATTTTCTTAAAATAGAAAACTTATCGAAATTTCTCTCTTTAAAGAAAATTGATTGAAAATTCTCTCTTAAAAGAAAATTTATTGAAAATTCTCTCTAAATAGAAAATTTATCGAAAATTTTCTCTAAATAGAAAATTAATCGAAAATTTTCTCTAAATAGAAAATTTATCGAAAATTTTCTCTAAATAGAAAATTAATCGAAAATTTCCTCTAAATAGAAAATTAATAGAAAATTTTCTCTAAATAGAAAATTTATCGAAAATTTTCTCTAAATAGAAAATTAATCGAAAATTTTCTCTAAATAGAAAATTTATCGAAAATTTTCTCTAAATAGAAAATTAATCGAAAATTTCCTCTAAATAGAAAATTAATAGAAAATTTTCTCTAAATAGTAAATTTATCGAAAATTTTCTCTAAATAGAAAATTTATCGAAAATTTTCTTAAAATAGAAAACTTATCGAAATTTCTCTCTTTAAAGAAAATTGATTGAAAATTCTCTCTTAAAAGAAAATTTATTGAAAATTCTCTCTAAATAGAAAATTTAATGAAAATTTTCTCTTAATAGAAAATTTATCTAAAATTTTACTAAATAGAAGATTAATCGAAAATTTTTCTCCAAATTTATCGAAAATTCTCTCTAAATAGAAAACTTAAAGAAAATTTTCTCTAAATAGAAAATTTAATGAAAATTTTCTCTAAATTTCTTCTTTTTTCGAAAATTTCTTCTTAATAGAAAATTTATCAAAAATTTCCTCTAAATAGAAAATTAATAGAAAATTTTCTCTAAATAGAAAATTTATCGAAAATTTTCTCTAAATAGAAAATTTATCGAAAATTTTCTTAAAATAGAAAACTTATCGAAATTTCTCTCTTTAAAGAAAATTGATTGAAAATTCTCTTAAAAGAAAATTTATTGAAAATTCTCTCTAAATAAAAAATTTAATGAAAATTTTCTCTTAATAGAAAATTTATCTAAAATTTTACTAAATAGAAAATTAATCGAAAATTTTTCTCCAAATTTATCGAAAATTCTCTCTAAATAGAAAACTTAAAGAAAATTTTCTCTAAACAGAAAACTTAAAGAAAATTTTCTCTAAATAGAAAATTTAATGAAAATTTTCTCTAAATAGAAAATTTCCTCTAAATCGAAAATTTATCAAAAATTTCCTCTAAATAGAAAATTTATCGAAAATTTCCTCTAAATAGATAATTTATTTATTTTTTTATTTTTTTTATTTATTTTATTTCCTCTAAATAGAAAATTTATCGAAAATTTTCTCTAAATAGAAAATTTATCGAAAATTTTCCCTAAATAGAAAATTTAACGAAAATTTTCCCTAAATAGAGAATTTAACGAAAATTTTCCCTAAATAGAAAATTTAACGAAAATTTTCCCTAAATAGAAAATTTAACGAAAATTTTCCCTAAATAGAAAATTTAACGAAAATTTTCTCTGAATAGAAAATTTATCGAAAATTCTCTATTAAAAGAAAATTTATCGAAAATTTTCTTTAAATAGAAAATTTATCGAAAATTTTCTTTAAATAGAAAATTTTTCGAAAATTTTCTCCAAAAAGAAAATTTATCGAAAATTTTCTCTTAAAAGAAAATTTATTGAAAATTCTCTATTAAAAGAAAATTTATTGAAAATTCTCTATTAAAAGAAAATTTGCTGAAAATTCTCTATTAAAAGAAAATTTATTGAAAAATTTCTCTAAAAGAAAATTTATTGAAAGTTTTCTCTAAATAGAAAATTTATTGAAAGTTTTCTCTAAATAGAAAATTTGTGGGAAATTTGTCTCTAAATAGAAAATTTATCGAAATTTTTCTCTGAATAGAAAAGTTATTGAAAATTCTCTCTAAAAAAGAATTTTGAAGAAAATTTATAGAAATTTTTTACTTAATCGAAAATTTGCTCTAAACAGAAGATATATCGAAAATTTGTTTTACATATATATAGAAACCTTCTCTAAATAGAAAATTTTGCTAAGAATAGAAAAAATTTCTAAAAGTAGAAATTTATCGAAAATTTTTGGTCAATTTAGAACCTTTAGATAAAATGTTTACGAAAAACTCTGCTTCCATTCATAAGACTTCATAATGTGTTTACTTATTTTTAGTCTGACTTGGCAGCTGTCACTATGGCAAACAAGCCCTTGAGCGTTACAAGGACAGTAATGTGGTATTTGTACCAGAAGAAATTCTCCAAACCACCAGAAGCTGAGGTCAGTGGAAGGTTATTGGTCTCTTGTGAAAAGCGAATTAAAGAGTACAAAAAGTTTTTCTAAAGTGTGTAGATTTTAAGCGGAGATGGACTACTTATACGAGAAAAATGCAGAAAGCTCTGTAAAACGTAAAAGGTTAAAAATTTTATCACTAGTGATTAGAACTATAAAAAATACATATATTTTTGTAAATTGTAATAATGATTTTAATAAAATAAAAAAAAAAAACTTAAAGTAATTTATGTAAATTAATTCAAAAAATTTTCGAAAATTTTCTCTAAATCGCAAATTTTCTGTAAATCGAAAAATGTTCGTAAACTTTCTCTTAATTGAAAATTTATCGTTAATTTTTTTAAATATGAATTATTTTCGTAAATTTATCTAAATCAAAAATTTATCGTAAATTTTCTTAAAATTGAAAATTTATAATTTTTTGTTATTCAATTTAATTTATTTTATTTCTCTACTTTTATTAAATTTTTAACCTTCAGTAAATAATTGAAATTATAAATATTTTTTTAATAAATAGAAATAAAAAACTTTTCATGTTTTAAAAATGAAATAAAATTTTCAATTGTTTTTAATATTTTGGTTTATATTTTCTTTAGTTTTGTGTAATTGAATTAAATTTGGATAAACAAATATTTTGCATTAAGGTGGTTTCTATTATTTGAGAAAAATATTAAATTATATTAAAATTATTATTTTTTCTTGAAAGTTAAAATTTAAAATCAATTATTATCAATTAATTTTTTAATAAACAAAATACTGAATCAACCTATTTGAAAACCACCTTAATATAGGAAATAGAAAATATTTAGTATTTATAAATAAACATGTCATAAATTCAATTAGCAACTTTTTAGCAAAAGTCATAAATAAATAATTATTTGTGAAAAGTTTAGAAAAAAAGTTAAATTAAAAACTAAAATTTTTACTGGTTTTTATAATTTAATTATTTTTTTTAAATTAGAAACAATTTAAAATTTATTGTTTTATTTCAAAAATAAAAAATTAATTAAATTATTTTAGATTTTTTATAACTTTTGCAATTAGAAGTAAATTAAAAGAATGTTTTCTTTAATGTTCTAAAATTGTAGATTTTGATTTTAAATTTCTGAAAATTTACTTAAAAGTTATTAAGTACTTTAATGATTTTATTCAAGTTATAAAATAATCTGAATTTTACAAAAAAAAAAAAAAAAATAGAAGTGTAAATATAATAGTTTATATAGGAACATTAGGGTGGTTCACAAAGCAATGTTTCAATAAAAATCATAATTTATATGAAATGCGTCCATATATCCTAAACTACATATCCTTCAGACAAACGAAAAGAAGTACGAATGGTATATTCGACTAAGCCGAATCTACAATACCCTTCTTACTTCACACGTATACGTTTTGCACACAATATATTAAAGTTTTTCTTAAATATAACACTGACACACTTAATGAGTCATAATATTGTTTGTCTATAACTTTTTCTACTGCTCCGATTTCCATAATTTGTATATGTATAATGAATTATATATACTGACAAAATTTTATTTCAATTTATCGTTTATAATTGACAATTCTACTAAAGTTTTTCGCTTGAACTTAAAGGTTCCCTCAGATATCGGTCTATATATTTAAATATACAGAACCGATTTTTCTAGTTATAAATAGGAAACTTTTCAGGACAGAGTTTGATTTAATGCAATATTATACATTATGGAATCTAAGATGATTCCTTCTTAGCTCTACACACAGAATGACAAAGTTAATATAACCTCATCATCACTTGTAATGGTGGGGCGTATAAAAAGTACCACAATCTGTCATTAGATAATTCAAAAAGTACCACCAAATCCCATTTAAAATATTCATATTGTCCTAAAATGTAGGACAATATGTGAAAAAATTCCTATTTTTACTTAAAACCATTGAAAACAGTTAGAAGATTAAAAAGGTATAACCAAATACCATATTATATCATTCTAACGTCGGATCCGAATTTCTAAGATTTCATGTTCTTAGGAAAAAAACATAAAAGTAACAAGATAAGATCAAAAAAGTACCACAAATCCCATCTAATTATATTACATCCATTTCGGTTCAGATTTCTTAAATTGTGTGTTACTACTGTGCAAAATATGTTCATACATAAGGAGTGTAATAAAAAAATTCTTAAAACACATTTCACATTAAACGTTTAACCCAAGTATTATTTGGTTTTTCTTTGAAATGAGTGACCAGAATGAAAGTGCATTTTAAAGTAATTAAATATTTTTAACAAAACCCAACTTGGTCCTACAAAAAATTGGCCGTGTATTCAAAGATCTACCATCAAACTGTTTCCAATGTTATTTGCACTGCTGAAAGAATTTGCCCATTGATGGAAAACTCGGTTCAGATAGAAAAAATGGTCCAAAAAATAGGTAACTCTTTCAACACAGCCAGTTAGCTTAGAGCTTTGACCTCTTTGGTACGAAAAGTTATGACTGATGCAGGTTTAAAAATGTACAAGGTTAAAAAAAGTGTTGCTAAAAGTTTGGAGGCCAGAGCACGGGAATTTAATTCAAATTATCTAAAAATAGAGAATTCTTGCCGCAAAGTATATTTTTCACAACTTAAAAAAACAGTAAAACCAGTATATTAAAAGATATGGACCGATATCTAAGGCTAGGTTCTGAGTGAATGTAGGGGTGTGTATGTCCGAAACATAACTTTTTTATATCACAAGCATTTGTTTTTTTAATGAGAACTACCCTAATATACATATGTCTAAATAAATAAAGATTTATATTCCAGAATTCTACTTAAACACTAGAAATTTAAGTAAAAGCTATATAAAGTAAAATAACCCAGCAAACCTTTTTAAATAACAGTGAAAAAATATGTTCGCAAATTGAAGTACAAAATCACACAAATTGGTAACAAAGTTATAACACAATGTTTTACTATGGAATATTATTATTTTTTGTTTCAACCATAAAATGTTTACTGGGTATCATTGTTTAGGTGGAAATTTTAAGTTCCTTAGTCCTGGTAAAATAGTCAAAAAAATAGTTGTGAATACATAAAGAGAACATAAAATATAAACTTTCGGAATTGCAAATTTTTCACTTGAGAATTATAAATATTTATGAATTTACTTTTCGAACTTCTAACATTTCAATGTAAATAAATAAATTGAAAATAAACAAATAAATAAATCTTGAAATATTGTTAAAATTTGTATTAATACAAATATAAATATTTATTATTGTTGTTGTAGAGAGTTTGTGTTATTGAATTTAAATTAAATTGAGATGAAGACAATTCAGTAGAAATGACTTGAAAATGATCGTAAATATACAGGAAAATTTTGAAAAATTATAAAATTTATAAACAACTTTATTTCCACCCTCCACCACTATCAGTGATGAAAAAGTTATATTAACTTTGTCATTCTGTGTGTTACGCTAAGAAGGAATCATCTCAGACTCCATAATGTATATATATTCTTGCAACAAATAAAATTTAGCCTGAGTATTTCTTGTAGACCTGAAACGATTTTTAATCAAAATCAGTATAATAAAAGTCTAGCAGACACGGCATACGATTTCAATATATAATTAGTAATTTAATTTGTATGGGGGAGGTACCTCTCCCCCTGGTCTTATTCGTTCTACGTTTTGTTTGGTGAAACTGAGCTTTGAGAAAGTTATAAAAACCAAATTGGAGAACTCTCGCTGTAATAATTGTTTAAAAATATGATAATCAATATTTGCTTTATATGGGCGATACCTCCTCCTGTTCTTATAAGTCCAACGATTTTTCCAGTAAAACAGTTTCATGAGAAAATTATTAGGACCAAATTTGACAACTCTCTCTGATACAGATCTCTATAGGAATTTTTTTATAGCCCATGTTACTTTATACATACACACACATCCTATTTTATAGTCATATTGACCGATATCTGAGGCAACCTCTAAGAACAAATATAGATCTTTCGTAAAATTTTCATAAATCCACAAATTAGAATGAATTTTTGTTATATAAACTTCATTTCCATTTCACAAATTATCAAAATCGGTTCAGTAAAAAAAGTTATAGCCAATTTATATTTATTCATTCATTAAATTCATAATAATGATAATAAACAAATGTTTATCTGAGATGACAGTCTTAAATGTCTGCTTGTGTATGAGAGTAAATTTACCTCATTTATTACTGAACAACATGCGCCAGCATGCCTCATTCTTAAATTTGAACCATAAACTTCTTTTGTTATGTTGCAAAATACGTTTAACATAAAAGGTTTATGGAGGTACTAAAATTACAGTCAAGGGCAAATGAATAGTAATAGTAGAAGAAAGTAAATCATCCACCAAACGTTGTTATTAGAGATCATTTGAGACTCCGTAAATTAGGTACATCAAATTATAATCAAATCGCTGGGTTGAAAATCTTTGGCCGAGTATAACTCTGGTCCTTCCGGAACGGAAGAACGCCTGTATTTTGTTGAAACGCTCACTGAAATTTAGTGTGAGCATTTGTTATTGTCCTAAAAATTTTCCTGTTTAAAACCGGGTTTCTACTAAAAAAGTTATAGACAGATATCTGAAACAACTCTTTACAACTGAAGAAAAATAACATCGATATGAATAAACGGCTCATTGGATAGGTCACGGGAGAGTGGTATCCCCTTTGCAGAAAGTTTGAGTAAATTTGTCGCAATAATAGCAAAATATTATCGATGACTACGTGAGTTTGGCAAAGTGACATAGAAGTGGTATCCTCTTACAAGGGAAATTTTTTATACGTCATTACAATTATTTCTAGATTGATTGTAGATGTTTTAAATCCATATTTTGTAAGAGTTCCAACATACAAACGTACATAGATAAATCGATTAGGATTTTGAAGTGAAGCGGCAATATATATTTTGAATGATAACTTTTTGGTATTTGCATAGGGAAACTACAAAGTTCATACCCTCTTTACCGGTTGGAATAAGGATCACCAAAAATAAGATTTATTTTCTCACAGTACTGACCTCAGGTTCACAGGATCATTCAAAAGTTTCTCTCAATTAGTCAGAATCAGTTTGATTATTAAATCGCTACTTTAAATGACAATATGCAGCGGACTATACGTAGGTGCTACATTAGACATCAGTTGCAAAATCGTCTTAGATTTTGAACAGATCGAAAATAATTCAAAAGATAATTGGAAAAACAATCAGAATATATATTTATCGCCTAAATAAGATTCAGTACTTAAATTACAACGATTGAATCAGCACAGTTTCCTCACTATAGAGGAAAACAGACTCATAGATCTGTCGGATATTATATTTCACTGACATTCAGTTTCATAAAATAAGATCAAAGTAAACGTGATTCTAGTGTTATAGATAAGATATTGTCAAGTTCTTAAAGCAGACGAGGCACTTTGAAAAAGAAGTTCTAAGTCCAAAACATCAAGAAGACATTCGACACGTATCGTGTTCTGATATATCATTTTTAGGAAAGGTTCTGGTTCTACTATATAGATATAAAGTCTCGTACCATGACCATGTTCAGATTTAAAATATCTTCCTTCATAACTCATCCCGAGTTTGAAAGGATAAATTTTTCAACTCTCATATTTCACAATGGGGCTGGATCAATTTTCTTATTGGAAATTAATCTGTGACATTTAAGCAGCATAAAATTTAATTTAATGATAGCAGAGGAGTGTACCATTACAACCAGGGGTATATAAAAGTATAAATTCGTAGCTATAAGAAGGTAGCAATTTTTGAAATTAAACGAGAAACCAATATTAGTAACATGACCAAATAAACATTAGTTTCCGATATACCCAATTTTGCACCGTTATAACTCGATCCATGATGTCCCTTTGGGTTCCCTGCTACCATTTTGTTAAATTTCATGCAAATTTATCCAGGTCATAACTTAGAAGAGATTTATTAAAAAAGACCATTAAGAAGGACGATTGAGATCGTTTGAAGGCGGATTTTGAGATTGTTGGATGAAAAATTTAAATTTTTTGATTTCTCTTCTTAACAGAAGTCAAATATAAATGTTTAATATAAATCAAAAAATTATTAATTCCGAAGGTTTTAACAATAATTCAAAGCAGAGCTATTATTTCACCCACAACTGTTTAAAAAATCTACCAAAAATTTATAACTTTGTATTGTTGTATTGTTGTTATTATTTATGGTTATTTCTCTCTATAAAGTAATGTAAATCAAACTGTAAAAAAAAGACTTATAAATATAAAATAAAACTCCTGTGGAGAAGCCAGACTAAAGTTTCGAAATGGAATACTAAAATATACTTAAAAATTTAAGTGTTGAAAGTAAATAAATTTATTAAGTAATAAAATCATTTCCCACCCAAATAAATAAATAAATAAATAAATAAATAAATAAATAAATAAATATAATTTTGAAAAAGTAATTTGTCAGTTGGAGAGAAAAATGAAAAATTCTTTAAAACAAATTTTACGTTCTTTTTTGTTTTTCAATCTTTTTTGTTTGGAAATTCCATTTTTATAGTTGCAATTAATCATTGAAATCAAGTGAAAACAAGTAAGAATGATATATTTGGCTATGCCGAATCTTCAATACCCTCCACCACAAATGTGTGTGAAGCAAATATATTATGTTTCTAACAAACACACTCATACATACACTGAAAAACGTGTAGGTTATAAACAAGTTTTTCATCAATATAACACTGGAACACTTAGGAACACTCGGGAGTCATAAAATGAGTTACATTTATGTAGGTGACTGGAATAATATGCATATGTGCTGATCTTTGTAACAACCAGAAAAAATGATGTAATATCCACTTTAAAATACACCGGTTGACTAAGAATCTCTCTTTGAGTCGATTTAACGATGTCTGTCTGTCCGTCTGTCTGCCCTTCTGCATGTCCATGTAAACATTGTGAACTGGTTACAAATTTTAAGATATTTTGATGAAATTTGGTAAATGTTATTTTTTCGGCTCAAAAACGAAGCCTCTTGAAATTGTTCATATTCGGTCCAATATTTCAGGTAGCTCCCATACAAATTTCCTCCCGGAATGGGGGTTTAAATTCATAAAATTCCTAAATATAAAACGATTTCGACGAAATCCTACTCAAATAATTCCTATATTATTCTAAATCGATGTGCCCCATAGGTCCTATACAAACCCCCTTCCAAATATTACTTTGAATGGCATAAATCTCACATATGTAATAATAATTGATCAAATTTAGATTAATACAATCTTATATCGAAGTTCGAGACTATACGAGGGTCGGTCCATCATTTCCTAAAGCATCGATATATCCTTACAGAAAAAAATCCTTTTTAAACAGATAAATGTTATATAAATTATTGAACATAAATCAGAATCAGAAAAACGAATTATACGAAGATCGTTCATAAATTTTTCGCAGCTGTCTTTTGCAACCAACAATATGGTGTAGGGTATTACAAAGCGGGCTTGACCGACTTTAATATTTTTACTTGTTTCAACTATAACTTCCTTTCTACTGAACAGATTTTGATCATTTTTAAATTAGTAATGAATAATATTGATGCATAAATCTCATTCTAATTTGACGCTTTACAATTCACGGTTTTTTAATTGAACTTAGAGGTTGCTTAAGATATCGGTCTGAACCGATTTTGCTGGCTATAACAAATACTTAGGCCAAATTTCATTAAGCTCTGTCAATTTTTGTGGATATGAGCGTGTGGATATGAGTCAAACATAGCTAAATCGACTCAGATTTTAATTTGAATATACATATACATTATGGAATATGATATGATTCCTTCTTAACGTTACACACGGAATGACAAAGTTAATATAACCTCTATACCACTTGTGGTGGTGGAGGGTATAAAAATATTTAAAGTTGAAAAAGGGAATAACACGAGTTGAATAAAAGTTTGTGATGACAAACGGCAACATGAGCAGCAGCAGCAACCGTAAGTAGCAACATGAAGAATGATCTTATTTGTTCTTTCATTAAGTTTTTTTTTTTTTTTTTTTTTTTTTTTTTTTGATAAAAATGAATTCTTTTTTTCTGGAAAATGTGTTGATTTAGTTGATGATAAATTTCGTTTACTTTCGAAATGAAAAAGTGAAATAAATATTCAAAGAAATTATTAGAATTTAAATGGTTTCGGTGAGAAATAAGAGTAAAAGTCGAAGATATTTTTTTTTAAGATTTCAAATGTAGAAAAGTTAAAAAATTTTTCAAAAAAGTAGACTAAATCATTAAAAAAAAACTATTTAATTTTAATGAAAAGTTTACAAAAGATTTTGAATCGAAAGGGGACTTTTTGTGAAACTTAAGTGGAAGAGGAAGAGTTTAAACAAATTTTAACACCAAAAGAAAGCTATAAGTGTTAGGTTTCATTGTATATATACTTCTAGAAATATGTGGACCCGTTTGAATGACACTTTCACCACTTAAATGAAAATACTTTCAAAGTGTGTTTGCTGTTTCACTTTTCCCGAATTATTCTTGTTTCCGGAAAGATAAGAAAACATATTTTATAAAACTAATGTCTTAATAGTTTTCTTATGAAGAAATGCTTAAATTATAGTAAAAACAAGTAGGAATCCTATATTCGGCTCTGCCGAATCTTAGATTTCCTCCGGTCAAATATGATTCGATTCCGGTTTTTATTAAAATACTTTAATTTTAGGTAATTTTAACTCTATTCCAGGTTAAAGGTGGTGTTCTGGAATTGTTTTCTTATATTGGAGCTATAAGAGTTTTTAAGCTTAAATTCTGTTCTGGAAAACAGAGAATAATAAAATATGTACCAAAGTCTAATAAGAGCCGATATTCATGAAATTATTATATTTAAGAAATTTCGAAAAAAAAACTATTTTCAATTTTGAATGGAATTATTCCACACTAAAGTTTTATATGCTTAAAAGCATATTCCAGACAAGGTCCTTGCATTGAAGCTAGGTAAAACAACCTCGAATTTGTGCGGTTATATTCTTGTGGTATATTAAATGTATGCGGGAAAATTCATAAAATCGTCTTTCAAATTTCAATCTTAATTACACACTGATATTTAATTAATCCAAATTCGATTCATAAGGCTTTAAATAGAAAACTTCTTAAAGAAAAAAATAAACAATCTGGTCAAATTTTATGGAATTCTAAGATGTTTACTTCTGGAGTTTTGCCTTCTTGACCTAAATTACTTCCCGAAAATTTCCGATAAAAATTTCCAAGGATTTTCAAACATGAATTTATCGGAAAAATCCCGGGAACGTTAACTCATGGGGAAACCCTAGTTTTAATTCAAATTTATGAAATGGTTAAAAACCCGTTAAATACGTAAATTAATTTGAAATTAATGCTAACTAGTTCCAGTTTAAGAGAATTTTAGTTCATAATTAAGCTTACATTCCATCAGAAAATCACTTTAAACGACATGAATGTTAGTAACATATAAATATTTCATGAGATTGCAGATATAGACCTATTTTAAGTTCAACGAGGATCGATCCATTATTTCTCATAACTTCCTAATAAAGTTCACAATATAGTCTTTGACATTAAATAGAGGTAATAGATTCAGAGAAATATTGCGACCAATTTTTGATGTAGAAAAATCTTACAATGACTTTTGGATTCAACATTCACATTTGCATTCAACTTTAGATAAAGAGAAAATTCACGATCAATTTTCGACTGAGAGAAAATTTATGATCAATATTCTATAAAAAGAAAGAATGATGACTGATTTGAAATTATTAACGTTAAAAA
Organism: Cochliomyia hominivorax; assembly: GCA_004302925.2. Taxonomy (NCBI): domain Eukaryota; kingdom Metazoa; phylum Arthropoda; class Insecta; order Diptera; family Calliphoridae; genus Cochliomyia; species Cochliomyia hominivorax. Next base: position 70,194,075 of record PYHX02000494.1, read on the forward strand.
TAATTCAAAATTTTATTGGAAATTTTCGAATTGGAGAACACTTACGATCAATTTTTGATTTAGAGAAAAATTGCTTTCAGTTTTCGATTGAAAAAAATACGATCAATTGTCGATGAATTTTCGAAATGAAAAGATTATTTACTTAAAGAAAATTTTGTGATCAGTTTTCAATTTATAGAAATTTTACGATGAATTTAAGATAAAAAAAAATAGGAAAAAATTTTAATTCAGAGAAAATGAAGGTTAATTTTTGGATTAAGAGCAATTTAATCTTTGACGTGAAGAGGGATGATTTAAAAATTATTAGAAAATCTACGATTAAGTGGAAATTTCTAATCAATTATTGATTTCGAAAATTTATAATGAATGAAAATTTACATTAATTTTCGATGTAGAAAAATTTGAAAAACCTTTTGATTTAAGAGAAATTTAGGAATCATTTTTCTTCTAAAGAAATATTTGGGATAAGAAAAAGGTTTAAATAAAACAAACAAGTTTAAGAGATAATTTGCGAACAATTTTAGATTTAGAGGGAATTTACAATAAATTTTCATTTAACAAAATATTTGTCACAATTTTTGAAATAAAAGAAACCGATTGAAATTTATATTTATAAAAATTTTACAAGGAATTTTAAATTTACGCAAAATTTACGCTTAATTTTTGATTAAGAGAACGTTTTCGATCAGTTTTTGATTTATAGAGAATTTGTGATAAAATTTCGATTTTAAGAAAATTTATTAAAAATCTAATTTTCATAATAAATTTAATTTTAATTTTATCTCAGTTGTTAAGCCGATAGAAACAATTGAGAACCTATGTCTCTCTAAGAGTCGACTTCAACCTACGAAAATACAAGTCTATAAAACTTAATTTATATCTACGCACACGAAAGGTAACTTAACATGCTTTTTATTAAAGCCTTTTTCCCATTCCTTATTCCTTTTCCTATGCTCCTTGGAATACCAATGTTGGTAGAGATTTCTCAAACAATAAATTGCTGGTTAACTAAACTAAAGTTTACAGTTTCTTCTCCTCTCTCTCTGTCTCTCTTTAAAACAAACATATTTCTAATGTGGTCTACGAAATGAATGTTTTTTTTTTTTTTAAATATCAAGAAACTAAATTAGAAAAAAAATGTTGAATGCATCTGTTTTATAAAGTTCGTTCCATTTCAATCCATTCATTTACTACTTTTTTGTTATAATTTCATTCTTTCATTTTATTATTTCTCTTTCCATTTTAAAACATTTCTTTTTTGCGGCTTAACCCCAAAGACAAAGTACTTCTTTCTCATGCATTGTTATCGAAAAGAACATAAATTTATTTTAACTTTTAATTGAATTGCAACGCTTTCGGTTTTTTATACTTTACCGCACAAACATTTTTCTAACAAGGAGATGGATACACAAAAGGATAAAGAATTTGAGAAAAGGGAAAAAATTTTGAAAATCGATTTAATGTGAGATTTATCGAAAATATTCTTTAAGTCGAAAATTTTTTCTAAATCGAAAATTTATCGTAAATTTTCTCTAAATCGAAAATTTATCATAAATTTCCTCGAAATCGAAAATTTATCGTAAATTTTCTCTAAATCGAAAATTTATCGTAAATTTTCTCTAAATCGAAAATTTATCGTAAATTTTCTCTAAATCGAAAATTTATCGTAAATTTTCTCTAAATCGAAAATTTATCGTAAATTTTCTCTAAATCGAAAATTTATCGTAAATTTTCTCTAAATCGAAAATTTATCATAAATTTTCCCTAAATCGAAAATTTATCGTAAATTTTCTCTAAATCGAAAATTTATCGTAAATTTCTTGAAAATTTTCTTTACATCGAAAATATATTGTTATTGTTTTTTTATAATTTTAGTCAATTATCCTTGATGAGGTTCCTTCTCTGGTAACAGTTTTTTTCTTATACCCTCCTTTTTTACTTACAACATGACCAATGTTTATTTTGTCTGTTTAGTTTTTAGTGTCAGTTATTTGCTAAATTAAGGGTGAATGTTTAATGTGATTGATGGTATAAAATGTGAGATTTTCTGTATTTCTGTAGCAAATAAGATATGACAAAAATGTGTCCACCAATAAAACATTTAAGTAATTAGTTTTTACACAATTTTCTAATGAATTTGATAGTAGGGTATTCAATTAGGTATAAAGACTTTAATTGGAGAAGCGAACGTATAAAATCTTTAAAAATTTAATTTGTGTTATTTTTTAATTTCTTTACGTTCTCTTTGAATTTTAATCCTTTTACGTTTTCTCTTTTACTTTTTTCAAAATTTATTTCCTTTTTTCCTTTTGGCCATAAATTTTTATATAGAAAAGCAATATTGTTTTAGCAGTTAACTCTCTTTTTTTGCAATAACAAGTTGCTTAATTTATAGTTTTGACTTTTTTGAAAAAATAAGCATAAATTTCCCTCTCTTTTAATGCTAAAGGATTAAAATTATGAAATACACACACAGAAAAGAACGAAAACATGCGATAACTTCTGAATTAAAAATAACTTTATTTAAATAATTTTGTAAATTATATGTTTGTTTTTTTTGTTTCCCGGAATATATCTCTCTCATAAATGCCAGAGAGCAACAGAAAATGAATATAAATATTACAAGGCGTATGTGGAATAATTAATGGAAAAAATATACAAAGAAAATATTTATCATACGCATCGCGTTACAATTAATTAAAATTAAAAGCTGCTCAGTGGTTCCAAAACTTTTCTTAATGTACAACTATAAAAATATGGCCACTTTTTCATTTCAAAATACCCAAAATTTCCATCCGGGGACGACTTGTTTATGAAATTCACTTTTTTTCAGTAAGTTGCTCACCCTGCCGTTATAAGAGGTTTGGCCCATTACAGATTTCTTAAGTGTATAGCTAATAAATGTAGCTATATAAACGATGTGTTGTTTTCTTTTGATGGATTTAGCTTTAGCATTTTTCCCTCCTCAAAAACTTAAATAAAAAAATTTGAAAATTAATGAAATTCCGATAGAGCTTTCTGAGAAATTGTTTACCCTAATAGTCCTACAGAATGGAGAAAAATTTTATAGTTCAGAAGGAAATAGTTGATTTAAAGATTTTTGGAAAAAAAATCAGAAATTTTTTTCCAAATTTATATTTCAAAATGATATATATTTTTATTGAATCCGCAAAGGTATATGGTTCTGGCACAAAAAATATTTAAAATTTTTTTGGACCCAAAAAGAGCCTACCAAGTTAAAAAAAATTCTGCCAAAAGTGGGTCGAAATTTCACTTTGGTCTAAATATCGCTTAACTATATGAGATATCCCAAATATGTATTGTTTTGTAGGGAATTAAATATGTAAAATATTTTTGTCAACAAAATCATTTTTGGAGATTTTTAAAAAAATCGTCATACTCGAGGTGACCAATTTTGCATTGTTTCATTAAAAAATATTCAAAAGTTTCGTTAAAAAAAAATATTCAAGAGTTCCAATGTAACAGAAATGTTTTGAAATAAAAGACCGTTTTGGGACCACAGTGTGCTGGGAAATATACGAATACAAAAACGAAATTATTAAATCAATAACAAAAGAATATTAATTAATAAAGTTGTTTAATACTTATTCGCACAAAAAAAAAATGTTAATACTTCCAACATAAATATCTCATAATGTGAAAAAGAGTAAAATACAGGATTGAGTTTAAAAAATGTAATTTGCCAGGAAATTAATTGCAGCTTAATATTTCTGGCTTTAACGTATCGAATTTCACTAGACTATAAAACACTTATAAATCTGTCGTAATGGAAAAACAACTGAAATTATGATATTTTTCGCTTTTTTGTTTTGCCTTTAATATCACAATAATAATAATTGTCTAAGTAATAATAAATGATATTTTTTTTATTTTATTCATAACATTATGTTCATTCATTCATTCATTCGTTCATTCATTCATTCACTTATTCATAATTCATAGTACAACAATAATATATCAACAACATATGGATTCATAATCATACGGTTGCTAAAGTTTTACAACAACAACAACAAAATGAGAAAATAAAAAACAGACTTAAGGGGGAGAAAAAACGTCCAAATAAATGTGAATTAATGTTAAAGTCAAAAACAAGCACCTGACAATAAATTATATGAATTCTACGTGACAATACAGCAGACATAAACTCAAAAGGAAACCCAACTGATCAAATAACAAAAATTTATCATCAGAAATTTTTTTGTAAAATTCATGTAGAATTTCCTATAAAAAGGATTTTTATCAAAAAATCGTAAAAAGAAAATTAACTAAAAATTATCTTCATCCAATCAATAGAAAGGGAAATGGGAGAGTGCGTGGATGAACCGGGGAAAACAAATCATATTACAAGAATATAATACAAACTCTGGGTGAACAGTTCCAGAGTGCCGAAACATCCGACAACATACCTGTAACATCCGACAACATACCTGACTCCTGGTCGAGCGGAATCATGTCACATAAGCCAGCGGGGACTTGCATCTATACGGATGGATTAGGGCATGGAGAAAGAACAGTACTTGTCTTATATATAGAAGATCATGAAACCATAACATCGTTCTTCACGCAAAAGCACGTGCGCTTAAGGAAGCCACAATCAAGACCAAGGCGAATCAGGCAAACCTGCGATAAAAGGGCCTGAATTTGTTCGACGGTAGTTAAAAGGCAATCAAGGTCATTTCAACTAAATATTTCTTAAAAATCTTATGTAATATAAAGTTTCTATAAAATTTCCTATAAAAACAATTTTAGTGATATTTTTTATAAAAAGAAAATTTTTAGGAAAGAAATTTTCCTATAAATTAATTTATAATTTAATTCTACAAAATTATTCTCAATCGAAAGTTTATCGGAAATTTTTTCTCAATCGAAAATTTATTGGAAATTTTCTCTCAACAGCAAGTTTATCGTAAATTTTCGCTTAACCGCAAATTTATCGTAAATTTTCGCTTAACCGCAAATTTATCGTAAATTTTCGCTTAACCGCAAATTTATCGTAAATTTTCGCTTAAACGCAAATTTATCGTAAATTTTCGCTCAACCGCAAATTTATCGTAAATTTTCGCTCAATCGAAAATTTATCGGAAATTTTCCCTTAATAAAAAAATCATTCACAAGTTTTCTTTAAACCGTTAATTTTCTCTAAATCAAAATTTTTCTGGAAAACTTTTTTTCAACCGCAAATTTATCGTAATTTTTCTCTCAACTGCAAATTTATCGGAAATATTCTCTCAATAGAAAATTTATCGGAAAATTTCTCTCAATAGAAAATTTATCGTAAAATTTTCTCTTAGTAAAAAAATCAATCGCAAATTTTCTTTAAACCGTTAATTTTCTTTAAATCAAAGTTTTTCTGGACAAAATTCTTCAATTCTCATATTTTGGCCATTAGGGCTGTGTCTCTCTTCAGAGCTCTTAAAAAAGTAAGCATGTTTTTATTGTTGTAGTAAATATTATGTAGTGGCATTGAAAAGTGGTTTAAAACAAGTAAAAATGCTATATTCGGCTATGCCGAATCTTAAATACCCTCCACCACAAATTCATGTAAAGTTAATACGTTAGGTTCCATAGACACACATATACTCACAAATGTATATAACACAGAAATACTTAATTAGTCATAAAATTAGTTAAAATTTAAGCTATAAAGTTTTTCTATTAACTGCCTTTTTTCTACCAATTTTCATTGAGCTCTGTTAATTTTTGCGGATGTGAGCAGACAAAGAGATTGACGAAAATCGATTGAGATTTTGACTTGATGCAAGAATATATACATTATGGGGTCTGAAATAATTCATTCTTAGCGTTACACACAGAATGACAAAGTTAATATTCTCTCTCTACCACTTGTACTGTGGAGCGTATAAAAACAAAAAATATGCTTGTTATAAGCTCAAAACTATTTTCCGGGAAGGGGTCTTATATGTAGCTCCCATATAAGACCCCTTCCCGAAGTTTGGACCAAGATTGTTCATATTTATAATATACTTTGATTATAGTTAGAAAAATCATTGTGTTAAATTTTAATGGAATTGATCTTTATTTAAATGTTTTATAAACTCTAATCCGTTTTCCGGAAAATCCCGTTATAAGGGAGCTATAGAAAAATTTGGACCGATACAGGGCAAATTAATATAATATCTTCAGAACAGTTAGCAAAATAATTGTGTCGACTTTCAGTAGAATTGGTCTTGATTTACTCGAGAAGGGGCGTTATAATGGAGCTATATCATAATATGGACCCACAATACAATAGAATTGGTTAAAATCTAAAAGTATTATAAGCTGTAAATCATATTCCGGGAAGGGGCCTTATATGGGAGCTATATCAAAATATGGACCCATGTAAATAAAACTTAATACATATATTTAAAATAGCTAGAAAATCAATTGTGCTAAATTTCAAAAGAATTGGTTCAAATTTAAAAGTGTTATAAGCTGTAAATCATATTCCGGGAAGGGGCCTTATATGGGAGCTATATCAAAATATGGACCCATGTTAATAAATTTTATAACATATATTTAAAATAGCTAGAAAATTAGTTGTGCCAAATTTCAATAGAATTGGTTCAAATTTAAGAGTTTTATAAGCTATAAATCATATTCCGGGAAGAGGCCTTATATGGGAGCTATATCAAAATATGGACCCATGTAAATAAAATTTATAGTATATTTTTAAAATAGTTAAAACAATAATTGTGCCATATTTCAAAAGAATTGGTTCAAATTTAAGAGTTTTATGAGCTATAAATCACATTCCGGGAAGGGGCCTTATATGGGAGCCATATCAAAATACGGACCCATATGAATAAAATTTATAGTATATATTTAAAATAATTAAGAGATTAATTGTGCCAAATTTCAAAAGAATTTGTTCAAATTAAAGAGTTTTATGAGCTATAAATCACATTCCGGGAAGGGGCCTTATATGGGAGCTATATCAAAATACGGACCCATGTGAATAAAATTTATAGTATATATTTAAAATGGTTAAAAAATTATTTGTGCCAAATTTCAATAGAATTGGTTCCAATTTAAGAGTTTTATGAGCTATAAATCAAATTCCGGGAAGGGGCCTTATATGGGAGCTATATCAAAATATGGATCCATATTAATAAAATTCACAATATATATTTAAAATAGTTGAAACAATAATTGTGCCAAATTTCAAAAGAATTAGTTCAAATTTAAAAGTTTTATAAGCTATAAATCATATTCCGGGAAAGTCCTTATATGGGAGCTATATCAAAATATGGACCCATCTTAATATAATTTATAACATATATTTAAAATAGCTAGGAAATTAGTTGTGCCAAATTTCAAAAGAATTGGTTCAAATTTAAGAGTTTTATGAGCTATAAATCACATTCCGGGAAGGGGCCTTATATGGGAGCTATATCAAAATACGGACCCATGTAAATAAAATTTATAGTATATATTTAAAATAGTTAAACAATTATTTGTGCCAAATTTCAATAGAATTGGTTCCAATTTAAGAGTTTTATGAGCTATAAATCATATTCCGGGAAATGGCGTTATATGGGAGCTATATCAAAATATGGACCAATGTTAATAAAATTTATAACATATATTAAGAATGGTTTAAAAATTAGTTGTGACAAATTTCAGTAAATTATCTTAAAAATTGCGGTCCATATGACACAAAGAGTTTGGGGTGTATCAAAATTTTGCATATTATAGCCTATAACTTTTTTCCGGTTAATCAGATTTTGATAATTTTTGGCACGATGATGAAGCACGTGTAATTGTATGCTAAAATTAATTTTTTGTTTTAGTCCAATTACATTTTTAGAAAAAATTATAAGAGTTCACTTTTGAAATTTTGAGGTTGTTTCAGATATCGGTCTATAACTTCCTTGCTTATAAACCGATATAGCTGGTTTTAAATAGCAAACTGCTTAGGACAATAACAAATAATGTGGCCAAGTTTTATTGAATTCGGTCAATTATTCTAGGCGTGAGAATGTTTCCAACAGACAGACAGACGGACAGACGGACAGACGGACATAGCTAAATCGACTCAGTTTTTGATTTGATGCAATAATATATATACATTGTTGGGTCTGAGATGATTCCTTCTTGGCGTTACATACAGAATGACAAACTTAATATACCCTCACCACTTGTGGTGGTGGAGGGTATAAAAATATGTCACCATCACAAAAACACATTCCTGAATGAATATTAAAGTCATATTAAGTGTAGAAAGAGTCTTTTTTTAGAGAGAGAGAGAGAGAGAGAGAGAGAAAAGAAAATATAAATATTTGTAATAAAATAAACTGAAAATGACAAAAAACAAAACTCATAATACGAAAAAAAGCGATACAAAATAGAGACAAAAGCTAAATATATAATAAATATATGTCACAATTATTTATGGGAATTTTATGAATATTTATTTGTGAAAAGGAGAAAACGACTGAAATAAAAACCGTAAATAATTTTTTGTTTAGTGTTAATAAAAGATCATAAGGACAAAAGAGGGAATAAAAGTTAATAAAATATATTTGTTGTAAATTTTATTGCAAACCACTGTGTTTTTTTAAAACGAACTTTAAACTGGGATATGTTTCATGAATTTTATTTAAATTCAAACATGAAAAACTATGGAATTTTTTTAACGCCTTTGGAATTTATGTTTTTTTATAAGTTTTAAGGAATTTTTGCCTTTTTATTTTAATACAGTCAATAGATACCAATACCTCCCCTTTTTGGGGTGTCTAAAGAAAAAGCAACATATTTCCCATTACATAATATTTTATGTGATTTTATAGTCCAGACAAGCAGCTTTTAAATATTAAAAGAAAACTATTCAGTGTGAGTGTGTCTCTTGTTCTCTTTCTTTGGTTTTCTCCTTTACAAGTTAAAGCATTTCCGGTACGCATACAATTTCATTTTTATCTTGGCCATATTTTACGGCAATTTCCTGTCATTTACGACTATGATGATGTTGATGTTTCTCTCTTTTTGTATATTTCCTTAAAAATATGTTTTCTTCATAAAAAAAAACAGAGAATGAAAAGAATTAGGAGCAAAATCTCTTTTCGATTGATATTAATTTTTTATCTTCATTTGCGAAGATAAAAAATAAAACTCTATTTATCGATTAAGATTTTTATCTTTATTTTTTGGATTTTGTTTACTGCAAAATTAAAAAAGTTACTCTTTTTTTCAGTTAAAATTATTTTTTAACTCGCTCAAAAATGTAGAATCTTAAAACCCTGCCACCACAAATTGATGTTTAATTCTATTTGAGAGCGATAAAATATAAAAATATTTATTTAAAAATTAAAATTGAACCCTTTGAAAGATCCGATCTTTTGAAGAGTAAAAAAGGAGTCGAAACCTTACCTCGATACAAAGTTAAAAATATAAAGAAAACTGCTATTGCCAAAGAAAAAAAATAACTATCAATAGCATTTGGCTTTAAAAATTTTATACTGATTTTTATGCCTTTTCTCCAAAAAAAATAAAGCAGCAAATCTGTTTTACAATTTTACGACAAACTCACTTTGCTTTAGTGTTAGTAAAACATATTTTATCTTGCCGGCAATAATGAAGTATGTTTTCATCCATCCCTTCAACCCAGAAACTACTGGTTACCGTTTTCAAACTTTAACATTTTTCCGCCTTTTTAATAAAAAGCTTATTGATGCGGAAAATTGCCAGAAAATAGTAAAATTAAAAAAAAAATTCCCTTCATCTTCTTTTTTAGTACAATTTGTAATTTATGTCTAAGATTTTGTTCCTTTTTCGAGAAAAAAATCATAAAACTGATTATGGGATTATGATGACGGCTTGACCATAATAATGAATGTAATTCCAGGAAACGGTAGAAAAGAAAAGGTAGTTTATAACCGTAACTAAATAAACTATTTTTCTTGAAAATCGCTTAAGGTTAAAGAAATCTCAAATAAAATCAAGAAAGAAATTTAAATAGAAAAAGTTTATGCTTAACAATGATTGACGAAAATTTGATTAAAATTTCCATGAAAGATAAACAACTTTTATTAAAAAAAAAAAAAAAAAAAAAAAAAAAAATTGATTAAAAGAAAATTTACCAAAAACGTTCTTTTAAAAAAGTCATAAAAAATTTTTTATTAAACAAAATTTACCACAATTTTTCTAGTAAAAGAATATTTACGATAAATTTTTAGACACGATAAATTTTTCGATTTAATGAAAATTCAAATTTACGTAAATAAAATAAATTTTCGATTTAGAGAAAATTTACGATGAATTTTCGATTTAGAGAAAATTTACGATGAATTTTCGATTTAGAGAAAATTTACGATGAATTTTCGATTTAGAGAAAATTTACGATGAATTTTCGATTTAGAAAAAATTTACGATAAATTTTCGATTTAGAGAAATTTTACGATAAATTTTAGATTCAGAGAAAATTTACGATAAATTTTTGATTTAGAGAAAATTTACGATAAATTTTTGATTTAGAGAAAATTTACGATAAATTTTTGATTTAGAGAAAATTTACGATAAAGAGGAAATTTACGATAAATTTTCGATTTAGAGGAAATTTTTGATTTAGAGAAAATTTACGATAAATTTTCGATTTAGAGAAAATTTACGATATATTTTCGATTTAGAGAAAATTTACGATAAATTTTCGATTTAGAGAAAATTTACGATAAATTTTCGATTTAGAGAAAATTTACGATAAATTTTCGATTTAGAGAAAATTTACGATAAATTTTCGATTTAGAGAAAATTTACGATAAATTTTCGATTTAGAGAAAATTTACGATATATTTTCGATTTAGAGAAAATTTACGATAAATTTTCGATTTATAGAAAATTTACGATAAATTTTCGATTTAGAGAAAATTTACGATAAATTTTCGATTTAGAGAAAATTTACGATGAATTTTCGATTTAGAGAAAATTTACGATGAATTTTCGATTTAGAGAAAATTTACGATGAATTTTCGATTTAGAGAAAATTTACGATAAATTTTCGATTTACAGAAAATTTGCGATAAATTTTCGATTTAGAGAAAATTTACGATAAATTTTCGATTTAGAGAAAATTTACGATAAATTTTCGATTTAGAGAAAATTTACGATAAATTTTCGATTTAGAGAAAATTTACGATAAATTTTCGATTTAGAGAAAATTTACGATAAATTTTCGATTTAGAGAAAATTTACGATAAATTTTCGATTTAGAGAAAATTTACGATAAATTTTCGATTTAGAGAAAATTTACGATAAATTTTCGATTTAGAGAAAATTTACGATAAATTTTCGATTTAGAGAAAATTTACGATAAATTTTCGATTTAGAGAAAATTTACGATAAATTTTCGATTTAGAGAAAATTTACGATAAATTTTCGATTTAGAGAAAATTTACGATAAATTTTCGATTTAGAGAAAATTTACGATAAATTTTCGATTTAGAGAAAATTTACGATAAATTTTCGATTTAGAGAAAATTTACGATAAATTTTCGATTTAGAGAAAATTTACGATAAATTTTCGATTTAGAGAAAATTTACGATAAATTTTCGATTTAGAGAAAATTTACGATAAATTTTCGATTTAGAGAAAATTTACGATAAATTTTCGATTTAGAGAAAATTTACGATAAATTTTCGATTTAGAGAAAATTTACGATAAATTTTCGATTTAGAGAAAATTTACGATAAATTTTCGATTTAGAGAAAATTTACGATAAATTTTCGATTTAGAGAAAATTTACGATAAATTTTCGATTTAGAGAAAATTTACGATAAATTTTCGATTTAGAGAAAATTTACGATAAATCTTCTAATTATAGAAAATTTGTTGTTAAATTTAAAATTTATGAGTAAAATATCACTAAAATAAATTTTTGTCGTTTCAATCTCTACAAACAGAATTAAATTTTTTATAAAAATTCTTTTTCATGTGAATTTAAATAAACTTAATTCAAAACGCATTTTCAATTCATTCAATTTTAAACAAATTTCCCCATATTTTCGCATCATTGCACCTGTAAAGTATAACAAAATGTCACGATTATTAGTGCTAATTGTTACTCTGGACACTTTGTGTTTGTGTAAGTGTGTGTGTGTGTGTGAATTTTATTTAGTTTAGTACATCACATTTTCCTGTTACTAAATCAACTCATGAAAGTAAATATGAATATAAAACAGGATGACAAAAATTATATTTGACTGACATTTTATAATTTGCAGTTCCAGTTACTCGTGGTAACGGAGGAAATAATTAAATCGAAAAAATTCTATCACGTTTGTTAGTGAGACAAACTAAACTAAATGAGTAAAATGCGAGACTAAATAATGAAACAACTAAAAATTAATTTAATTAGTTGACAAAAGAATAAACAAAATATCGTTGTCACTCACTCACTCATTCACCTTTAGCAAAAATTTAATTGTAATTGATGGTTAAATGGAAGGATGGACGTGTTTGGTGAAAAAATAGTCAGAGGTTAAAATTGGAAACATTGAAATTATTTAAAATACAATGATGCCCACTGTTCATTAGCTGAAGGAAAATCTGATAAATAAAAAAATTTTAGTTCACATTTTTTATAAAATTTATCAAAAATTTTCTCTAAATAGAAAATTTATCGAAAATTTTCTCTAAATAGAAAATTTATCGAAAATTTTCTCTAAATAGAAAATTTATCGAAAGAAGAGAATTGAAGAGCACAAAAAATGTGTCCAAAAGTGTAGTAAATTTTAAAAGGAGATGGACTAACTGTTCGAGCAAAGTGACAGAAAGCACTTAGAAAACAACAATGGAAGGATTTTCGAAAAAGGTTCAGATTTTCATCACTAAACGCTAAAAATATAAAAATAATTTCTTTTTAATTTTTAATAAAAAAATTCTTTAAATAGAAAATTTATTAAAAAATTATTAATTAATTATCTTCTTTTTACGATTTACTTTAAATCGAAAATTTTTCTAAATCGAAAAATTTTCGAAAATTTTCTCTAAATCGAAAATTTTTCGTAAATTTTCTCTAAATTGAAAATTTATCGTAAATTTTCTCTAAATCGAAAATTTATCGTAAATTTTCTCTAAATCGAAAGTTTATCGTAAATTTTCTCTAAATCGAAAGTTTATCGTAAATTTTCTCTAAATCGAAAGTTTATCGTAAATTTTCTCTAAATCGAAAGTTTATCGTAAATTTTCTCTAAATCGAAAATTTTTCATATATTTTCTCTAAATCGAAAATTTATCGTAAATTTTCTCTAAATCGAAAATTTATCGTAAATTTTCTCTAAATCGAAAATTTATCGTAAATTTTTTCTAAATCGAAAATTTATCGTGAACTTTCTCGAAATCGAAAATTTATCGTAAATTTTCTCGAAATCGAAAATTTATCGTAAATTTTCTCGAAATCGAAAATTTATCGTAAATTTTCTCGAAATCGAAAATTTATCGTAAATTTTCTCTAAATAGAAAATTTATCGAAAATTTTTTCTTAATAGAAAATTTATCGAAAATTTTCTCTAAATAGAAAATTTATCGAAAATTTTCTCTAAATAGAAAATTAAACGAAAACTTCTCTAAATAGAAAATTTAACGAAGTTTTCTCTAAATAAAAAATTTAACGAAAATTTTCTCTAAATAGAAAAATTTATCGAAAATTTTCTCTGAAAAAAAAAAACAAATTTAATCTTCCATCCCTGTTCTTTAAAATTTTAATTGAATGTCAAAACTTCATTAAAAATCATTTTGCATACTTTTTGAACAGATTTTGCTTTCGAATAAAATTTTATTTAAAATAAAATTTTATTTTTATCATGAAAAGTGCAAATAGATGAGGTGACACATGTTTTTGGAATGTTTAACAGAAAATTTTTAAATAAACATGAATTTGGAACATTTGTTACAAATGAGTTTTTATGGAGATTTTATTGATAAAAATTAGTTAAATACAAAAAGTCCACTTTATGTGGAAAATGTTGAAACAGATGTTTTAGTAACTGAAATTATAACAAATTTAGAACAGAAAAAAATACTAAATAAAATCGGGCTCTTGCTAAGAGAATTGAAGAGCACAAAAAATGTGTCCAAAAGTGTAGTAAATTTTAAAAGGAGATGGACTAACTGCTCGAGCAAAGTGACAGAAAGCACTTAGAAAACAAAAATGGAAGGATTTCCGAAAAAGGTTCAGATTTTCATCACTAAACGCTAAAAATATAAAAATAATTTCTTTTAAATTTTTTAATAAAAAAAGAAAATTTATTAAAAAATTATCGTAAATTTTCTCTAAAGCGAAAATTTATCGTAAATTTTCTCCAAATCGAAAATTTTTCTTAAATTTTCTCCAAATCGAAAATTTTTCTTAAATTTTCTCCAAATCGAAAATTTATCGTTAATTTTCTCCAAATCGAAAATATATCGTTAATTTTCTCCAAATAGAAAATTTATCGTAAATTTTCTTCAAATCAAAAATTTATCGTAAATTTTCTTCAAATCAAAAATTGATC
>PYHX02000494.1:70208685-70245064 GCA_004302925.2 Cochliomyia hominivorax
TTACATTAACTACAGAAGAACGTAAGAAAGAGTTTTCATTTTTTCCTTATTACAACAGATGTATCACAATACACATGGATATATATACATATACACATGTAGGTGTATCATAATCCTAAAAAAATGGAGCAGACAAAAAATAATGTGTGAGTGTGTATATGCAGGTTAAACTTCTGATACTCTCATGTCACACACTCTTAAGTTTCAGCAGAAAAAAAATTAAACTCTGAATTTAATGTGTTAAATGTGTTTTAAGGAGTGAGATCGAAATAGTTTAAACACTGAAAAGAAATAGTTTAACACTGAAAGAGAATTAAGAGTGACAAAATTTTGAACGTTTTTCGGAAACCCTTCAGTTAATTTATAAATCTGACACTTTCACCATTTAATATCTGTCACCTTTTGAACTCTTTTCCTTAATTTGCTCCTTAATTCTTTTTTAACAAAAGCCCAATATCTATACACTGTACTGTACCACTCAAGGGCTTGTTTACCATAGTGACGGATGCTAAGTCTGGCCAAAAATAAGTGACATATTATGAAGTCTTGGAATGAAATAGTTTTTTTTGTATCAAGATTTTTTTTGGGAAATTTTGACTGACTTTGGGTCATTAACTTTTCTTCAAAATTCTCTCGAGCATCAGCGACATAAAATTTTAACCAGGAAGTAGCGAAAAATGTGCCAAAACATACATGTCGTTATATCCATTACGCAACAATAATCTTTTTTAGAAAACTTGACTTCAATCTCATTGATCTGTTTTTAGCCTCTAAATTTTTAGTAGCGTTCCTGTTAGGAACTCTTTGAGCCTTATATGATTTTTTGATCTACATTAGCTTTAACATTTCGTACCAAATAGTTTGAGCACTAAGCTACCGGAAGTGTGAGAGCTCTTTTGAAATGTTTTCTATTTTATGGCCAACTCCTTCTACCTTAATCAGGTTTTCTATCCACAGACAAGTTCTCCCCGGTACTGTTTAATAATATTGAAAAACAGTTTGATGGCAGACGTTTGAATCCTTGGTCAACATTGTTGTAGGACCAAGTTTGGTTTTGTTGAAAATATTTAATAATTTTAGAGCGCATTTTTTTCTGGTCCCTCATTTTAATTAGATTTGTTTGACATAACTGACACATTTTACAAAGGTAATGAGATTAAAAACAAAAAGTTTTAGTCGGTCAAGCCCAACTATTTAATACCCTACACCAAATTGTTTGTTTTTATACTTGGGCTATGTGAAAATTCTCAAATCGATTTGGTTTATGTTTAAAGGGAGTTGTATGGGACTTATGAAAAATAATGGACTAATCCTCGTATTATTTGGGCACATCACTTTCGAATTTTATATTCAGGACTTTTATAACCTTTAAAACCCCATTCCGGGAGGAACATTTTTATGGGGCTGGGTGAAATAATGCAGCCAACATCGCCAATATGCATCGTTCCTGGGATAAAATAGTGACACCTGTCAAGTTTCACTTGGATATCTCTGACATTGGAACCTGCATTTTGTTCATAATGTTAACATAGGCAGCCGGCCGGATGGAAAAATATCGTAAATGGACTTAGAGAGTGATTCTGAGTCGAACAGTTTACTTAACAGTGGTCGTAGCACATACGCATAATACCCCAACCACCTACGTGGTGTTAGAGCATAAAAATCAAATAACTTGGATGAAAAGTTTTAATGAAAAACGTGTGTTAATAATTTTTCGATCTCACTCCTTAGACCGTTTTCTTTGTGAAATAAACTTTGTTATTTTAAACTTTAAGTTTAATTTCGTGGTTTAAAATTTTTTTTCTCCCTTCGAAACTTTTAAACGAATTTCATTCTTTTTCAAATTGTTTCAAGTGTTAATAGAAGAACAATTTAAGTGGTTTTGAGGAAAAGAGACGTTCCTTTAATTTTTTGTTATGTTGAAAACTTATTGAGTTTTATTTCGACTTAAATTGAATTTGATTGTAATTTGATTTTGGTTTTAATTTAATTTTCTTGTTTTTTTTTTTTCTTTTACAAAAAACGAATAATGAAAATGTGAAAATGCTCAACATGTTGTTGCCAAAATAAACATCTTTTTTGGCCTAAAGACAAATAAATGATTTATATTATTTTTTGCTCTTTTTCTCTCAATTTTATGGGTGTGTAATTACAGTTTTTCTTTTAACAAAACAAAAATCTCGTAATTTTTTTTATTTAGAAACTGAAGTCTCTCTTGTGTTACGATAATAAGGAGTGAGATCGAAAACTTCTTAAAACTGGTTTTCATTAAGACTTTTAAAGCAAAGAGTTGTGTGATTTATTTCTTGATCAAGTTACCTTTGTAAAACATGTCTCTTTTTAAAATTAGGTCCTAGAAAAAGGTGGCCAAGGTCCGCCATAAAACTGTTTTCAATGTTATTAAACAGTACCGTTGATAAAAAGCCTGGTTCAGACAGGAGGAATTGTCCACATGATGTTTCTAAAGCCAAAAACTAGAAAGCATTCCAACACTTCCAGTAGAAAGCAGCCCGCTTGAGCTCAGTGGTTAAACTATTCAATACGAAAGGAAAAAGCTTATACAGATTTTAAACACACAAGCCTTAAAAAGTTCTCGACAGGAATGTTGCTAAAAATTTAGAGCCCTAAAAGAGAGCACGAAAATTAAAGTCAAGTTTTCTAAAAAAGAAATATTCTTGCTTCATAATGGATGTCAATTGTTCACAACATTCTGGTCAAAAACTTTTATGTTTTTGGTACTCGAGAGAATGTTGAAGAAAAGTTTATGATCTAAAAGCTGACAAAATTTCCAAAAAGATCTTGTTATTGCAAAAAATATGCAATTGCGGCAAAAGAAGTCAATAAATACCGAAGGTATTTGCAAAAAAGGCTGCTCTATTCATAATACTTAATGTGTCCACCACTTGTCATCCTGTCACTATGGTCAACAAACTCTTGAGTGGTAAAATAGTGTCCGAAGCAAAGGTCAGTGAAGAGATATTGGGAAAAAGTTGTCCAAAACTGTAAAATAATATATAACACGAAGATGAACTACCTCATCAAACATTATTTCCGAAGAAAGTATATTTTTCGTAAATTGTCTCTCGATCTCACTCCTTCCATTTGAATTAAATATATGAAGGTCATTACAAAACGCATAAATAGCTGCTTTCGAGGAAATAAAGCCAATTAAAAAAATATATCTCGTGGCATTTTTTTGTTTCAAGAAAAATATTATTTTAATTAAATTTTATTAACAAACGAATAAAAAATTCTGCCTCAAGGATATTTTTCGTGATTTGTAATTTTACTCTCTGATACTTCACGCTTTAATTGTAAAAGAGAAATATTTACTTTAGAGGTTAAAGAACCACAATTAAATTAATTTTATTCGGTATTCATTTCGGTATTCGTTTAATGGATTCTCTTTTCTCCATTTCGCTTAAGTTAAATTCTTGAATAACAATTAATGAGTTTTTGATGATTTTAAAACGCTTAAATGATTTCAAATATCGAAATCGTTAGCTGATTAAAATGAATCCTCTATTTTAACACATAAAATCAAATGAATGTATGAATGAATGTATCTTTGAATGTATGTAAGTATGTATGTATGTATGTAGATATGTATTTATGTATGTATATATGTATGTATGTATGTATGTATGTATGTATGTATGTATGTATGTATGTATGTATGTATGTATATATGTATGCATGTATGTATATAATTATTTATGAATGTTTGTACACAGAATGATCCCAATACACCCGAAAGTAACATAAGCGAACAACAAATTTGATCCCCCTACTTTCTCAAGGAACTGTTTTACTGTACAAAACGTAGGACGGATAAGACTACGGGAAGGAATATCACCCAAACTAAGCAAATATTGAATAATTGATACAGCACAATTTTTTTGGCGTTGCGAAGTTATGTAAAAACTAATACAATAATTGCCAACTTAAAAACAACATTTTCATGCAATATACAAGTAATCACGAATTAACATTATTTTCCATAAAATTATTATTTACTTACTTATTATTTACCTGTGAGTCTCAAGTCTTCTGTTAAAGAAGAATTAACAATAATTTCAATTTTCTTTTTAAATAAAATTTTGAAAGAATTTTAAATAAAATTTTGAAATAATTTTTTGATTTGGGAAAAATTGGAAATTTTTTTATATAGAAAAAAGTTCTGACAAATTTTTAATTAAAGGAAAATGAAGATAAATTTGCAAATTAATGAAATTTTTTTAAAAAAGTGACTATAAAGAAAATTTACGATAAAATTGTCAGAAATTTTCGATTAAGGTAAAATTTACGATAAATTTTCGATTTAGAGGGAATTTACGATAAATTTTCGATTAAAAGAAATTTACAATAAATTTTCTATTCAGAGGAAATTTATGATAAATTTCAATTAAGAGAAAGCTTACGGTAAATTTACGATTAAGATAAAATTTACAATAAATTTCCGATTTAGAAAAAATTTCGAAAATTTTTGATTTATAGAAAATGTTCAATACATTTTGATTTAAAGAAAATTTACGAAAGATTTCCTATTTAAAGAAAATTTTCGATAAATAGACGATTTTCGATAAATTTTCTATTAATAGAAAATATTATAAATTTTATTCGAAAATTATAATTTATGTTATAAAAATATTCCAATTGTATTAGATCTCAAATTAACATGATTTTATTTATTTTAGAAATAATGGCGAATTTTAGCTTTTAACCGCCACTTTAAATTGTAAATATTTCCACAAAAATTTTGCCACAAACAATTTAACAACGACTACTAATGCATTTTTTTGTTTTTGTTTTTTGTTGTTTTTATTCTCTTGTTAATAAAAATATTTAACAATGAGATTATTTTTTACGTTTTTGTTGTTTTGTTTTTCTCTTATTTTCATATTAAAACTAGAAATAACTAAACTAAAATAAACGATATTATGTTTATAAACAACAATAATAATAATAACAACAACAACAACAATAATAAAAACAGGATAATTATTGCTTTAAGCAATTACAAGTTGTATGTTGTTGGTATTATTTTTGTTGGTGGTAATTTAAATAATGCTGTTGCTGTTATTATTGTAATTGTAGTTGTATTAACATAAGGATAATCGTATAGAGAGAGAGACAGAGAAATCTAACATAAACATTTTATAAAATGAACTCCAACAAAAAAAACCTTGAATAATACTTAGACAGGAAATTAAACTGTGAATATATTTGTGTGTTTGTTATTGCTGCAGCAGTTTTTGTATTTTGTTATCTGTGTTAGTGAAAACTTCAAATTATGTGAATGAAATTAAGTAAAAATAAATAAAAAAACTCAATATAAATTTAGTGTTTTTGAAAAGTTTTCTTGTACAATTAATTTTTAGCAGTTTTTATAATTTTTAATAAAGTGTTATAAATGAAATCAATTTTAATTATTTTTAGAGCCATAGTGCAGCTACATTGCAGAATAATTTCACATCACATAATATTGACAAAAGACTACGGCTAGAAAAGTTTTACTTTTTCACTGCGGAAAAAGGAAAAATCAAACAACGTTTTGTTTAAACACGTATATGCGAAACAGGGATGCAGATTTTCTATTTAAAGAACAAATTTTGACAAAATTTTACAAGTATCTAATTTATGCAATTTTTTTTTTTTTTTTTTTTTTTTTTTTTGAAAGCAATTTTTTTTAAATTTGCTATTTAGAAAAAAATTTATATACATTTCTTTACTAAATTTTTTATTAAACAAATATTCAAAAATTTTCTATTTAGAGAAAAATTGGATAAATATTCTTTTTCAGTTTTCTTTACAAAAAAATTCTCGATTCTTTTTAGAGAAAATTTTCGATACAGTTTCTATTTAGAGAAAATTTTCGATAAATTTTCTTTTCAGAGAAAATTTTCGATAAATTTTATTTTCAGAGAAAATTTTCGATAAATTTTATTTTCAGAGAAAATTTTCGATAAATTTTCTTTTCAGAGAAATTTTCGATAAATTTTACTTTCAGAGAAAATTTTCGATAAATTTTATTTTCAGAGAAAATTTTCGATAAATTTTCTTTTTAGAGAAAATTTTCGATAAATTTTCTTTTTAGAGAAAATTTTCGATAAATTTCTTTTTAGAGAAAATTTTCGATAAATTTTCTTTTTAGAGAAAATTTTCGATAAATTTTCTTTTCAGAGAAAATTTTCGATAAATTTTCTTTCTAGAGAAAATTTTCGATAAATTTTCTATTCAGAGATAATTTTCGATGTATTTTCTTTTTAGAAAAAATTTTCGATATATTTTTTTTGAGAAAATTTTCGATAATATTTCTTCTCAGAGAAAATTTTCGATAAATTTTCTTCTCAGAGAAAATTTTCGATAAATTTTTAATTCAGAGAAAATTTTCGATAAATTTTCTATTCAGAGAAAATTTTCGATAAATTTTCTATTCAAAGAAAATTTTCGATAAATTTTCTATTCAGAGAAAATTTTCGATAAATTTTCTATTCAGAGAAAATTTTCGATAAATTTTCTATTCAGAGAAAATTTTCGATAAATTTTCTATTCAGAGAAAATTTTCGATAAATTTTCTATTCAGAGAAAATTTTCGATAAATTTTCTATTCAGAGAAAATTTTCGATAAATTATCTATTCAGAGAAAATTTTCGATAAATTATCTATTCAGAGAAAATTTTCGATAAATTTTCTATTCAGAGAAAATTTTCGATAAATTTTCTATTCAGAGAAAATTTTCGATAAATTTTCTATTCAGAGAAAATTTTCGATAAATTTTCTATTCAGAGAAAATTTTCGATAAATTTTCTATTCAGAGAAAATTTTCGATACATTTTCTTTTTAGAAAAATTTTCGATACATTTTTTTAAAGAAAATTTTCGATAATATTTCTTATTAGAAAAATATTTTCAAAATATTCTAGTTAAAGAATAATATCGATAAATTGTCTATTTATATAACTTTCATCAATAATTTTATTTAGAGAAAACTTTGAATTCAGAGAAAATATTCAATAAATTTACCATGTAAAAATATCGAAAATTGTATTTAGAGAAAGTTTTGAATTAAATGTTCTATTTAGATTTTTTAGAAAAATATTCTATTTAAAGAAATAAATTTTCTTTATACAGACAACTTTTGATAATTTTTCTATTTACGAAATTTACCACCGGAAATTACCTACCGGAAATTTCTATTTAGAGTAAATTTTTGAAAAATTTTTAATAAGGAGAAAGTTTTCGATAAATTTATTATTCAGAGAAAATTTTCGATAAATATTTTATTCAGAAAAATTTTTCAATATATCTTCTATAAGGAAAAAATTTTCCGATAAATATTTAATGTAGAGAAATTTTTAAATCATCTCCTTTGTTACTTAATCTCTGTTCAAAGAAAAAATTATTAATAAATTCTTTTTTTAAAAAATTGTAAATTCTTGTTACGTTAAGTGTACAATTTTAATTTCAATTTGTAAATCTAAGAAAATCTATACAAAAAGAATCCTGCAAACTCCTTTAGGCCATAAACGATACTAAAGAGATTTTTTCAATAGAAATGTTTACTTACTTTTGCTAATGTTGCATGAATGAATATTTGAAATTCTCCTTCTTCTCTTGCAACAATAATAGTTAACAATAAAAGATGATTGTATTCTGTGACTCGACTTAACTTCAGTTTTTTTGTTCATTTCAGTTCAGTTAACTACCTGTTTATAGAGTTTTTTTCCACTTTTAGTTCAACTTAAAGTTTTTCATTTTCTATATTTTCCATCTGTTGTAAAAATATTTTGTTTGTATTTGAACAATGTAAATGTTGATTTTTTTCCAAGAGAAAAACTTTTTACTTTTACTACTAATTCCAGCAGTAGAACGATAAAACTATAAAAAAACTATAGTTTTAGAACACATTGTTGTTGTGTGCTACGATAACATATGAGACCAGATTATGTTGAGTTCTTTTTTATTGATGTGATGTCACGTTTAATAGAAACAATGGTAAAAATTTATTCAAATGTTTGCAAGGAAATTTATGTAAAATATTTATGATAGAAATTTTATAGAAATTTATGGACATTTTTCTTGAAATCAGAAATTCATCGGAAATATACAGAAAACTTTCTCTAAATAGAAAATTTATCGAAATTTTTTTTCTAAATAGAAAATTTAATGAAAATTTTCTCTAAATAGAAAATTTATCGAAAATTTTCTCTTAATAGAAAATTAATCGAAAATTCTCTTTTAATAGAAATTTAATGAAAATTCTCTTTTAATAAAAAATTTAATGAAAATTTTCACTAAATAGGAAATTTAATGAAAATTTTCACTAAATAGAAAATTTATCAAAAATTTTCTCTAAATAGAAAATTTATCGACAATTTTCTCCAAATAGAAAATTTATCGAAAATTTTCTCCAAATAGAAAATTTATCGAAAATTTTCTCCAAATAGAAAATTTATCGAAAATTTTCTCCAAATAGAAAATTTATCGAAAATTTTCTCCAAATAGAAAATTTATCGAAAATTTTCTCCAAATAGAAAATTTATCGAAAATTTTCTCCAAATAGAAAATTTATCGAAAATTTTCTCCAAATAGAAAATTTATCGAAAATTTTCTCCAAATAGAAAATTTATCGAAAATTTTCTCCAAATAGAAAATTTATCGAAAATTTTCTCCAAATAGAAAATTTATCGAAAATTTTCTCCAAATAGAAAATTTATCGAAAATGTTCTCTAAATAGAAAATTTATCGAAAATATTCTCTAAATAGAAAATTTATCGAAAATGTTCTCTAAATAGAAAATTTTTGGAAAATTTTCTCTAAATAGAAAATTTTTCGAAGATTTTCTCTAAATAGAAAATTTTTCGAAAATTTTCTCTAAATAGAAAATTTTTCGAAAATTTTCTCCAAATAGAAAATTTATCGAAAATGTTCTCTAAATAGAATATTTATCGAAAATGTTCTCTAAATAGAAAATTTATCGAAAATGTTCTCTAAATAGAAAATTTATCGAAAATTTTCTTTAAATAGAAAACTTATCGAAAATTTTCTCTAAATAGGAAATTTATCGAAAATTTTCTCCAAATAGAAAATTTATCGAAAATTTTCTCCAAATAGAAAGTTTATCGAAAATTTTCTCCAAATAGAAAATTTATCGAAAATTTTCTCTAAATAGAAAATTTATCGAAAATTTTCTCCAAATAGAAAATTTATCGAAAATTTTCTCCAAATAGAAAATTTATCGAAAATTTTCTCCAAATAGAAAATTTATCGAAAATTTTCTCCAAATAGAAAATTTATTGAAAATTTTCTCTAAATAGAAAATTTATCGAAAATTTTCTCTAAATAGAAAATTTATCGAAAATTTTCTCTAAATAGAAAATTTATCGAAAATTTTCTCTAAATAGAAAACTTATCCAAAACTTTTTCTAAATAGATATTTTATCAAAATAAAAAAATTGTCAAAATAAAAAATATGAAAATTTTTCTCTTAATAAGAATTTTGAAAAAAATTTATAGAAATTTTTTACTTAATCGAAAATTTGCTCTAAACAGAAGATAAATCGAATAATTTGTTTTACATATATAAAAACCTTCTCTAAATAGAAAATTTTGCTAAGAATAGAAAAAATTTCTAAAAGTAGAAATTTATCGAAAATTTTTGGTCAAGTTACCTTTGTAAAACATGTCAATTATTATATTTAATATCAAACAAATAAATAAATTATTCATTAATATTATTTATCTGATTGTAATGAGACCAGAAGAAATGTTCGTACTAAAATTATTAAATATTTTCAACAAAACCCATTTTGGTCTTACAAAAAGTTGGCAAAGCATTCAATTGTTTGCCGTCAAACAGTTTCTAATGTTATTAAACAGTACCGGGAGAAATTGTCCGTTGATAGAAAATCTGCTTCATGTAGATGAAATGGACCATATTAGGTTTCAAAAGCAAAATTAGAAAGCATTTTCAAAATAGCTGCATACACAGCTCAGACAGATCTTATGCAGGTTAAGAAACATACAAGGCCAAAAAAGAGCTCGAAATTTGAAGTCAAGCTTTCTCAAAAAAGTATTCTTGCTGCATAATATATGACCAAATGTATTCCCTTTCAGATTTTTTGCAACTATCTGGTCAAAAATGTTATGTTGTTGATGCTCGAGAGAACGTTGGGGAAAAGTTTAGAACCTTAAGACAAATTTTCCAGTTACAGCAAGATAAGTCAATCATTTGTTACAACGGGCACAAAAAACAGTGCCTCCATTCATAAGAGTTCATAGTATGTACACATATTTTTAATCTGACTTGGCATGCTGTCACTATGACAAATAACCTTGAGTGTTACAAGGCCAAGAGAGGAAATCCTCCTAACCATCTGAAGCTAAGGTCAGTGGAAGATTATTGGTCTCTTGTTAAAAGAGAATTAAAGAGTACAAAAAGTGTTTCAAAAGTGTGTAGATTTTAAACAGAGATGGAACACTTGTACGAGAAAAATTACAGAAAGCTCTGTAAAATGTTAATGATTTTAATAAAATTAAAAAATTAAAGAAATTTATGTAAATTAAGAATTTTTCAATCTCACTCCTTATATATGTTAAGAATTTTTCGATCTCACTCCTTCAAATTCTTTCGAAATTTTCTCTAAATCGAAAATTGTTCATAAATCTTTCCTTTAACGATTATTTCTCGCAAATTCTCTAAATCAAAAAATTATCTTTATTGAAAATTTATAGAAAATTTTCTTTAAATATGAATTATTTTAAAAAATTTATCGTAATTTTTTTTTCAAACATAAAATTTATATTTTTTAATTTATTTTATTTTTCTACTTTTATTAAATTTTTAACCTTGAGTAAATAATCGAAATTATAAATATTTTTTTTTTTTTTCAATGAAAAAACTTTTTATGTTTTAAAAATTAAATAAAATTTTCAATTGTTTTTAATGTTTTGGTTTATTTTTTCTTTAGTTTTGTGTAATTGAATTAAATTTGGGTAAACAAATATTTTGCATTAAGGTGGTTTCTATTATTTGCGAAAAAATATTAAATTATATTAAAATTATTATTTTTTCTTGAAAGTTAAAATTTAAAATCAATTATTATCAATTTATTATTTAATAAACAAAATACTGAATCAACCTATTTGAAAACCACCTTAATATAGGAAATAGAAAATATTTAGTATTTATAAATAAACATGTCATAAATTCAATTAGCAACTTTTTAGCAAAAGTCATAAATAAATAATTATTTGTGAAAAGTTTAAAAAAAAAATTAAATTAAAAACTAAAATTTTTACTGGTTTTTATAATTTAATTATTTTTTTTAATTAGAAACAATTTAAAATTTATTGCTTTATTTCAAAAATAAAAAATTAATTAAATTATTATAGATTTTTTATAACTTTTGCAATTAGAAGTAAATTAAAAGAATGTTTTCTTTAATGTATTAAAATTGTAGATTTTGACTTTAAATTTCTGAAAATTTACTTAAAAGTTATTAAGTACTTTAATGATTTTATTCAAGTTATAAAATAATCTGAATTTTACAAAAAAAAAAATAGAAGTGTAAATATAATAGTTTATATAGGAACATTAGGGTGGTTCACAAAGCAATGTTTCTAAAAAAATCATAATTTATATGAAATGCGTCCATATATCCTGAACTGCTTATCCTTCAGACAAATGAAAACAAGTACGAATGGTATATTCGACTAAGCCGAATCTACAATACCCTTCAACTCAAATGCTTACTTCACACGCATACGTTTCGCACACAATATATTAAAGTTTTTCTTAAATATAACACTGACACACTTAATGAGTCATGAAATTGTTTGTCTATAACTTTTTCTACTGCTCCGATTTCCATAATTTGTATATGTATAATGAATTATATATACTGACAAAATTTTATTTCAATTTATCGTTTATAATTGATAATTCTACTAAAGTTTTTCGCTTGAACTTAAAGGTTGCCTCAGATATCGGTCTATATATTTAAATATACAGAACCGATTTTTCTAGTTATAAATAGGAAACTTTTCAGGACAGAGTTTGATTTAATGCAATAATATACATTATGGAATCTAAGATGATTCCTTCTTAGCTCTACACACAGAATGACAAAGTTAATATAACCTCATCACCACTTGTAATGGTGGGGCGTATAAAAAGTACCACAATCTGTCATTAGATAATTCAAAAAGTACCACCAAATCCCATTTTAAATATTCTAGCCTAAAATGTAGGACAATATGTGAAAAAATTCCTATTTTTACTTAAAACCATTGAAAACAGTTAGAAGATTAAAAAGGTATAACCAAATACCATATTATATCATTCTAACGTCGGATCCGAATTTCTAAGATTTCATGTTCTTAGGAAAAAAACATAAAAGTAACAAGATAAGATCAAAAAAGTACCACAAATCCCATCTAATTATATTACATCCATTTCGGTTCAGATTTCTTAAATTGTGTGTTACTACTGTGCAAAATATGTTCATACATAAGGAGTGTAATAAAAAAATTCTTAAAACACATTTCACATTAAACGTTTAACCCAAGTATTATTTGGTTTTTCTTTGAAATGAGTGACCAGAATGAAAGTGCATTTTAAAGTAATTAAATATTTTTAACAAAACCCAACTTGGTCCTACAAAAAATTGGCCGTGTATTCAAAGATCTACCATCAAACTGTTTCCAATGTTATTTGCACTGCTGAAAGAATTTGCCCATTGATGGAAAACTCGGTTCAGATAGAAAAAATGGTCCAAAAAATAGGTAACTCTTTCAACACAGCCAGTTAGCTTAGAGCTTTGACCTCTTTGGTACGAAAAGTTATGACTGATGCAGGTTTAAAAATGTACAAGGTTAAAAAAAGTGTTGCTAAAAGTTTGGAGGCCAGAGCACGGGAATTTAATTCAAATTATCTAAAAATAGAGAATTCTTGCCGCAAAGTATATTTTTCACAACTTAAAAAAACAGTAAAACCAGTATATTAAAAGATATGGACCGATATCTAAGGCTAGGTTCTGAGTGAATGTAGGGGTGTGTATGTCCGAAACATAACTTTTTTATATCACAAGCATTTGTTTTTTTAATGAGAACTACCCTAATATACATATGTCTAAATAAATAAAGATTTATATTCCAGAATTCTACTTAAACACTAGAAATTTAAGTAAAAGCTATATAAAGTAAAATAACCCAGCAAACCTTTTTAAATAACAGTGAAAAATATGTTCGCAAATTAAAGTACAAAATCACACAAATTGGTAACAAATTTATAACACAATAGTTTACTATGGAATATTATTATTTTTTGTTTCACCCATAAAATGTTTACTGGGTATCATTGTTTAGGTGGAAATTTTAAGTTCCTTAGTCCTGGTAAAATAGTCAAAAAATAGTTGTGAATACATAAAGAAAACATAAAATATAAACTTTCGGAAATGCAAATTTTTCACTTGAGAATTATAAATATTTATGAATTTACTTTTCGAACTTCTAACATTTCAATGTAAATAAATAAATTGAAAATAAACAAATAAATAAATCTTGAAATATTGTTAAAATTTGTATTAATACAAATATAAATATTTATTATTGTTGTTGTAGAGAGTTTGTGTTATTGAATTTAAATTAAAGTGAGATGAAGACAATTCAGTAGAAATGACTTGAAAATGATAGTAAAAATCCAGAAAAAAAAATTTGGAAAATTATGAAATTTATAAAGAACTTTATATCCACCTTCCACCACTACCAGTGATGAATAAGTTATATTAACTTTCTCATTCTGTGTGTTACGCTAAGAAGGAATCATCTCAGACTCCATAATGTATATATATTCTTGCAACAAATAAAGTTTAGCCTGAGTATTTCTTGTAGACCTGAAACGATTTTTAATCAAAATCAGTATAGACTTTTATCTAGCAGACACGGCATACGATTTCAATATATAATTAGTAATTTAATTTGTATGGGGGAGGTACCTCTCCCCCTGGTCTTATTCGTTCTACGTTTTGTTTGGTGAAACTGAGCTTTGAGAAAGTTATAAAAACCAAATTGGAGAACTCTCGCTGTAATAATTGTTTAAAAATATGATAATCAATATTTGCTTTATATGGGCGATACCTCCTGCTGTTCTTATTAGTCCTACGATTTTTCCAGTAAAACAGTTTCATGGGAAAATTATTAGGACCAAATTTGACAACTCTCTCTGAAACAGATCTCTAGGTATTCGATAATCAATAATTGCTTCGTATGGTTCCCCTGATCCTATAGGAATTTTTTATAGCCTATGTTACTCTATACATACACACATCCTATTTTATAGTCATATTGACCGATATCTGAGGCAACCTCTAAGAACAAATATAGATCTTTCGTAAAATTGTCATAAATCTACAAATTAGAATGAATTTTTGTTATATGAACTTCATTTCCATTTCAAAAATTATCAAAATCGGTTCAGTAGAAAAAAGTTACAGCCAATTTATATTTATTCATTCATTAAATTCATAATAATGATAATAAACAAATGTTTATCTGAGATGACAGTCTTAAATGTCTGCTTGTGTATGAGAGTAAATTTACCTCATTTATTACTAAACAACATGCGCCAGCATGCCTCATTCTTAAATTTGAACCATAAACTTCTTTTGTTATGTTGCAAAATACGTTTAACATAAAAGGTTTATGGAGCTACTAAAATTACAGTCAAGGGCAAATGAATAGTAATAGTAGAAGAAAGTAAATCATCCACCAAACGTTGTTATTAGTTGTAATTTTGTTTGTATTACAAAGAAGTATCTGAGACTCCGTAAAGTAGGTACATCAAATTAAAATGAAATCGCTGGGTTGAAAATCTCTGGCCGAGTATAACCCGGGTCGTTCCGGAACGGAAGAATGCCTGTATTTTGTTGGCAAGCTCACTGAAACTTAGTGTGAGCATTTGTTATTGCCCTAGAAATTTTACTGTTTAAAATCGAGTTTCTACTAAAAAAGTTATAGACAGATATCTGAAACAACTTTTTACAACTGAAGAAAAATATCGATATGAATAAACGGCACATTGGATAGGTCACGAGAGAGTGTTATCCCCTTTGCAGAAAGTTTGAGTAGATTTGTCGCAATAATAGCAAAATATTATCGATGACTACCTGAGTTTGGCAAAGGGCACATAGAAGTGTTTTTAAACAATTATTTCCAAATTGATTGCAGATGTTTCAAATCCATATTTTTTGAGAGCTCCAACATACAAACGTACATAGATAAATCGATTAGGATTTTGAAGTGAAGCGGCAATATATAGGATCATTCAAAAGTTTCTCTCAATTAGTCAGAATCAGTTTGATTATTAAATCGCTACTTTAAATGACAATATGCAGCGGACTAAACGTAGGTGCTACATTAGACATCAGTTGCAAAATCGTCTTAGATTTGGAATAGATCGAAAATAATTCAAAAGATAATTGAAAAAACAATCCGAATATATATTTATCGCCTAAATAAGATTCAGTACTTAAATTACAACGATTTGATTCAATCGTCACAGCACAGTTTCCTCACTATAGAGGAAAACAGAAATATAATATCCGACTCATAGATCTGTCGGATATTATATTTCACTGACATTCATTTTCATCAAACAAGATCAAAGTAAACGTGATTCCAGTGTTATAGATAAGATATTGTCAAGTTCTTTAAGCAGACGACGTGTTTTGAAAATGAAGTGTTATGTCTTCTGCGGAAGATGAAAAAATGTATTTACAGGAATTCCAGCAAAAAAACGAGTTCTGATATAAATCTACTAGACGTTCAGTAATTTTGGTTAACTGAAATGTCCAAAACATTAAGAAGACATTCGACACGTATCGAAAAATGTATATTTTTAGGAAAGATTTTGGTTCTACTATATAGATACAAAGTCTCGTACCATGACCATGTTCAAATTTAAAATATCTTTCTTCATAACTCATCCCGAGTTTGAAAGGATAAATTTCTCAACTCACATATTTCACAATGGGACAGGATCAATTTTCTTATTTTAAATAAATCTGAGATATTTAAGCAGCTGGATGGATTTGCATAAAATGTAACTTAATGATAGCAGATGAGTGTACCATTACAACCAGGGGTATGTAAAAATATAAATTCAAGGCCATAAGAAGGTAGCAATTTTTGAACTCGATCCATGATGTCCATTTGGATTCTAGTGCACACCCCTGCTATCATTATGTAAAATTTCATGCAAATCTATCCAGGTCATTACTTAGAAGAGATTTATTAAAAAAGAGCTTTAAGAAGGCCGATTGAGATCGTTTAAAGGCGGATTTTGAGATTGTTGGATGAAAAATTTAAATTGTTTGATTTCTCTTCTCAAAAAAGTATTCATTCCGAAGGTTTTAACAATAATTCAAAGCAGAGCTATTATTTTATCCACAACTGTATAAAAATCTACCAAAAATTTATAACTTTGTATTGTTGTATTGTTGTATTGTTGTTATTATTTATGGTTATTTCTCTCTATAAAATAATGTAAATCAAACTGTAAAGTTTCGTTTCTTTCACAAAAAAAAAAAAAGACTTAAAAATATAAAATAAAACTCCTGTGGAGAAGCCAGACTAAAATTCCGAAATGGAATACTAAAATATGCTTAAAAATTTAAGTGTTGAAAGTAAATAAATTTATTAAGTAATAAAATCATTTCCCACCCAAATAAATAAATAAATATAATTTTGAAAAAGTAATTTGTCAGTTGGAGAGAAAAATGAAAAATTCTTTAAAACAAATTTTACGTTTTTTTTTATTTTTCAATCTTTTTTGTTTGGAAATTCCATTTTTATAGTTGCAATTAATCATTGAAATCAAGTAAAAACAAGTAAGAATGATATATTTGACTATGCCGAATCTTCAATACCCTCCACTACAAATGTGTATGAAGCAAATATATTATGTTTCTAACAAACACACTCATACATACACTGAAAAACGTGTACGTTATAAACAAGTTTTTCATCAATATAACACTGGAACACTTAGGAACACTCGGGAGTCATAAAATGAGTTACATTTATGTAGGTGACTGGAATAATATGCATATGTGCTGATCTTTTTAACAACCAGAAAAACGGACTAAGAATCTCTCTTTGAGTCGATTTAACGATGTCCGTCCGTCTGTCTGTCTGTCTGCCCTTCTGGATGTCTATGTAAACATTGTGAACTGGTTACAAATTTTAAGATATTTTGATGAAATTTGGTAAATGTTATTTTTTCGGCTCAAAAACGAAGCCTCTTGAAATTGTTCATATTCGGTCCAATATTTCAGGTAGCTCCCATACAAATTTCCTCCCGGAATGGGGGTTTAAATTCATAAAATTCCTAAATATAAAACAATTTCGAAATCCTACACAAATAATTCTTATATTATTCTAAATCGATGTGCTTCATAGGTCCTATACAAACCCTCTTCCAAATATCACTTTGTAGGGCATAAATCGAACATATACGTTGTTGTAATAATGATTGGTCAAATTAAGATTAATACAATCTTTTATGGAAATTCGAATCTATATGAGATCATTCATAAATGTTTCGCAGCTCTCATTTACAACCAACAATATGGTGTAGGACATTAAATAGTGAGCTTGACCGACTTTAATATTTTTACTTGTTTCAACTATAACTTCCTTTCTACTGAACAGATTTTGATCATTTTTAAATTAGTAATGAATAATATTGATGCATAAATCTCATTCTAATTTGACGCTTTACAATTCACGGTTTTTTAATTGAACTTAGAGGTTGCTTAAGATATCGGTCTGAACCGATTTTGCTGGCTATAACAAATACCAAATTTCATTGAGCTCTGTCAATTTTTGTGGATATGAGCATGTAGATATGAGTCAAACATAGCTAAATCGACTCAGATTTTAATTTGAATATACATATACATTATGGAATATGATATGATTCCTTCTTAACGTTACACACGGAATGACAAAGTTAATATAACCTCTATACCACTTGTGGTGGTGGAGGGTATAAAAATATATAAAGTTGAAAAAGGAAATAACACGAGTTGAATAAAAGTTTGTGATGACAAACGGCAACATGAGCAGCAGCAGCAACAACCGTAAGTAGCAACATGAAGAATGATCTTATTTGTTCTTTCATTAAGTTTTTTTTTTTTAATAAAAATGAATTCTTTTTTTCTGGAAAATGTGTTGATTTAGTTGATGATAAATTTCGTTTACTTTCGAAATAAAAAAGTGAAATAAATATTCAAAGAAATTATTAGAATTTAAATGGTTTCGGTGAGAAAAAAAGAGTAAAAGTGGAAGATATTTTTTTAAAATTTCAAATGTAGAAAAGTTAAATAATTTTTCAAAAAAGTAGACTAAATCATTAAAAAAACTATTTAATTTTAATGAAAAGTTTGCAAAAGATTTCGAATCTTCTAGAAATATGTGGTCCCGTTTGAATGACACTTTCACCACTTAAATGAAAATACTTTCAAAGTGTGCTTACTGTTTTTAACTGTTTTAATTAGAGTTGCACTTTTCCCGAATTATTCTTGTTTCCCGGAAAGATAAGAAAAATATTTTATAAAACTAATGTCTTAATAGTTTTCTAATGAAGAAATGCTTAAATTATAGTAAAAAAAATAGCAATCATATATTCGGCTCTGCCGAATCTTAGATTTCCTCCAGTCAAATATGATTCGATTTCTTGAAATTCGGGATATTATTTCCGGATTTTATTAAAATACTTTAATTTTAGGTAATTTTAACTCTATTCCAGGTTGAAGGTGGTATTCTGGAATTGTTATATTGGAACTATAAGAGTTTTTAAGCTTAAATTCTGTTCTGGAAAACAGAGAATAATATAATATGTACTAAAGTCTAATAAGAGCCGATATTCATGAAATTATTATATTTATGAAAATTCGAAAAAAATATGTTCAATTTTGGATGGAATTATTCCACACTAAAGTTTTATATGCTTTCATATGCTTAAAAGCATATTCCGGACAAGGTCCTTGCATTGAAGGTAGGTAAAACAACCCCGAATTTTTGGGGTTATAAACTTGTGGTATATTAAATGTATGCGGGAAAATTCCTAAAATCGTCTTTCAAATTTCAATCTTAATTACACACTGATATTTAATTAATCCGAATTAGATGAATTTTGGTATGATAATACTAATAGGTCGATTCATAAGGCTTTAAATAGAAAACTTCTTAAAGAAAAAAACAATCTGGTCAAATTTCATGAAATTCTAAGATGTTTCCTTCTGGAGTTTTTCTTGACTTAAATTATTTCCCGAAAATTTCCGATAAAAATTTCCGGGGACTTTCAAACATGAATTTATTGGAAAAATCCCGGGAACGTTTACTCATAGCGAAACCCTAGTTTTAATTCAAATTTATGAAATGGTTAAAACCCGTTAAATACGTAAATTAATTTGAAATTAATGCTTACTAGTTCCAGTTTAAGAGAATTTTAGTTCATAATTAAGCTTAGATTCCATCAGAAAATCACATTAAACGACATTAATGTTAATAATAGACCTATTCTTACTTCAATGAGGATCAATCCATTATTTCTCATAATGGAAAAAATTAACGATCAAATTTTGTTTTAGAGAAATATTGCGACCAATTTTTGATGTAGAAAAATCTCACAATGACTTTTGGATTAAAATTAGCATTCAACTTTAGATTAAGAGAAAATTCACGATCAATTTTCGACTGAGAGAAAATAAAATATCAATTTTCGACTGTGAGAAAATTAAAGATCAATTTTCTATAAAAAAAAGTATAACGACAGATTTATGATTTGAATGAGAATAAGAGAACACTTACGATCAATTTTTGATTTAGAGAAAATTAGCATTTAGTTTTCGATTGAAAAAAATACGATCAATTGTCGATGAATTTTCGACATGAAAAGATGATTCAAAAAATTATAGAAAATTTGTGATCAATCTTTGATTTAAAGAAAATTTTGTGATCAGTTTTCAATTTATAGAAATTTTACAATGAATTTAAGATTTAAAAAAAATTTTAGAAAAATTTTAATTCAGAGAAAATGAAGGTTAATTTTTGGATTAAGAGCAATTTAATCTTTGACGTGAAGAGGGATGATTTAAAAATTATTAGAAAATCTACGATTAAGTGGAAATTTCTAATCAATTATTGATTTCGAAAATTTATAATGAATGAAAATTTACATTAATTTTCGATGTAGAAAAATTTGAAAAACCTTTTGATTTAAGAGAAATTTAGGAATCATTTTTCTTCTAAAGAAATATTTGGGATAAGAAGAAGGTTTAAATAAAACAAACAAGTTTAAGAGATAATTTGCGAACAATTTTCGATTTAGAGGGAATTTACAATAAATTTTCATTTAACAAAATATTTGTCACCATTTTTGAAATAAAAGAAACCGATTGAAATTTATATTAATAAAAATTTTACAATGAATTTTAATTTTACGCAAAATTTACTCTTAATTTTTGATTAAGAGAACGTTTTCGATCAGTTTTTGATTTATAACGAATTTGCGATAAAATTTCGATTTTAAGAAAATTTATTAAAAATCTAATTTTCATAATAAATTTAATTTTAATTTTATCTCAGTTGTTAAGCCGATAGAAACAATTGAGAACCTATGTCTCTCTAAGAGTCGACTTCAACCTACGAAAATCCAAGTCTATAAAACTTAATTTATATCTACGCACACGAAAGGTAACTTAACATGCTTTTTATTAAAGCCTTTTTCCCATTCCTTATTCCTTTTCTTATGCTCCTTGGAATACCAATGTTGGTAGAGATTTCTCAAACAATAAATTGCTGGTTAACTAAACTAAAGTTTATAGTTTCTTCTCCTCTCCCTCTCTCTCTCTCTCTCTCTCTCTCTCTCTCTCTCTCTGTCTCTCTTTAAAACAAACATATTTCTAATGTGGTCTATGGAATGAATGTTTTTTTTTAAATATCAAGAAGCTAAATTAGAAAAAAAATGTTAAATGCATCTGTTTTATAAAGTTCGTTCCATTTCATTCCATTCATTTACTACTTTTTTGTTATAATTTCATTCTTTCATTTTATTATTTCTCTTTCCATTTTAAAACATTTCTTTTTTGCGGCTTAACCCCAAAGACAAAGTACTTCTTTCTCATGCATTGTTATCGAAAAGAACATAAATTTATTTTAACTTTTAATTGAATTGCAACGCTTTCGGTTTTTTATACTTTACCGCACAAACATTTCTCTAACAAGGAGATGGATACACAAAAGGATAAAGAATTTGAGAAACGGGAAAAAATTTTGAAAATCGATTTAATGTGAGATTTATCGAAAATATTCTTTAAGTCGAAAATTTTCTCTAAATCGAAAATTTATCGAAAATTTTCTCTAAATCGAAAATTTATTATAAATTTTCTCGAAATCGAAAATTTATCGTAAATTTTCTCTAAATCGAAAATTTATCATAAATTTTCTCGAAATCGAAAATTTATCGTAAATTTTCTCGAAATCGAAAATTTATCGTAAATTTTCTCGAAATCGAAAATTTATCGTAAATTTTCTCGAAATCGAAAATTTATCGTAAATTTTCTCGAAATCGAAAATTGATCGTAAAATTTCTCTAAATCGAAAATTTATCGTAAATTTTCTCTAAATCGAAAATTTATCGAAAATTTATAAAATTTATCGTAAATTTTCTCGAAATCGAAAATTTATAAAATTTATCGTAAATTTTCTCTAAATCGAAAATTTATCGTAAATTTTCTCTAAATCGAAAATTTATCGTAAATTTTCTCTAAATCGAAAATTTATCGTAAATTTTCTCTAAATCGAAAATTTATCGTAAATTTTCTCTAAATCGAAAATTTATCGTAAATTTTCTCGAAATCGAAAATTTATCGTAAATTTTCTCTAAATCGAAAATTTATCGTAAATTTCCTCTAAATTGAAAATTTATCGTAAATTTCCTCTAAATTGAAAATTTATCGTAAATTTTCTCTAAATCGAAAAATTATCGTAAATTTCTTCTAAACCGAAAATTTCTTGTAAATTTTCTTTACATAGAAAATATATTCTTATTGTTTTTTTATAATTTTAGTCAATTATCCTTAATGAGGTTCCTTCTCTGGTAACAGTTTTTTTCTTATACCCTACTTTTTTACTTACAACATGACAAATGTTTATTTTGTCTGTTTAGTTTTTAGTGTCAGTTATTTGCTAAATTAAGGGTGAATGTTTAATGTGATTGATGGAATAAAATGTGAGATTTTCTGTATTTCTGTAGAAAATAAGATATGACAAAAATGTGTCCACCAATAAAACATTTAAGTAATTAGTTTTTACACAATTTTCTAATGAATTTGAAAGTAGGGTATTTAATTTGCTATAAAGACTTTAATTGGAGAAGCGAACGTATAAAATCTTTAAAAATTTAATTTGTGTTATTTTTTAATTTCTTTACGTTCTCTTTGAATTTTAATCCTTTTAAGTTTTCTCTTTTACTTTTTTCAAAATTTATTTCCTTTTTTCCTTTTGGCCATAAATTTTTCTATAGAAAAGCAATATTGTTTTAGCAGTTAACTCTCTTTTTTTGCAATAACAAGTTGCTTAATTTATAGTTTTGACTTTTTTGAAAAAATAAGCATAAATTTCCCTCTCTTTTAATGCTAAAGGATTAAAATTATGAAATATTATGGAAAAAACACACACACACAGAAAAGAACGCAAACATGCGATAACTTCTGAATTAAAAATAACTTTATTTTAATAATTTTGTAAATTATATGTTTGTTTTTTTCTTTCCCGGAATATATCTCTCTCATAAATGCCAGAGAGTAACAGAAAATGAATATAAATATTACAAGGCGTATGTGGAATAATTAATGGAAAAAATATACAAAGAAAATATTTATCATACGCATCGCGTTACAATTAATTAAAATTAAAAGCTGCTCAGTGGTTCCAAAACTTTTCTTAATGTAGAACTATAAAAATATGCCCACTTTTTCATTTCAAAATACCCAAAATTCCCATCCGGGGACGACTTGTTTATGAAATTCACTTTTTTTCAGTAAGTTGCTCACCCTGCCGTTATAAGAGGTTTGGCCCATTAAAGATTTCTTAAGTGTGTAGCTAATAAATGTAGCTATAGAAACGATGTGTTGTTTTCTTTTGATGGATTTAGCTTTAGCATTTTTCCCTCCTCAAAAACATAAATAAAAATATTTGAAAATTAACGAAATTCCGATAGAGCTTTCTGAGAAATTGTTTACCCTAATAGTCCTACAGAATGGAGAAAAATTTTATAGTTCAGAAGGAAATAGTTGATTTAAAGAAATTTTTTTATATATTTTTATTGAATCCGCAAAGGTATATGGTTCTGGCACAAGAAAATATTTAGAATTTTTTATAGAGTTCAGACAATTTTTTTGGACCCGAAAAGAGCCTACCAAGTTAAAAAAATTTAAAAAAATACTGCCAAAAGTGGGTCGAAATTTCACTTTGGTCTAAATATCGCTTAAACTATATGAGATATCCCAAATATTTATTGTTTTGTAGGAAATTAAATATGTAAAATATTTTTGTCAACCAAATCATTTTTGGAGATTTTAAAAAAAATCATCATACTCGAGGTGACCAATTTTGTATTGTTTCATTAAAAAATATTCAAAAGTTTCGTTTAAAAAATATTCAAGAGTTCCAAAGTAACAGAAATGTTTTGAAATAAAAGACCGTTTTGGGACCACAGAGTGCTGGGAAATATACGAATACAAAAACGAAATTATTAAATCAATAACAAAAGAATATTAATTAATAAAGTTGTTTAATACTTATTCGCACAAAAAAAATGTTAATACTTCCAACATAAATATCTCATAATGTGAAAAAGAGTAAAATACAGGATTGAGTTTAAAAAATGTAATTTGCCAGGAAATTAATTGCAGCTTAATATTTCTGGCTTTAACGTT
The DNA here is from genome assembly GCA_004302925.2 of Cochliomyia hominivorax. Classification (NCBI taxonomy): domain Eukaryota; kingdom Metazoa; phylum Arthropoda; class Insecta; order Diptera; family Calliphoridae; genus Cochliomyia; species Cochliomyia hominivorax. Next base: position 70,232,693 of record PYHX02000494.1, read on the forward strand.
TCGAATTTCACTAGACTATAAAACACTTATAAATCTGTCGTAATGGAAAAACAACTGAAATTATGATATTTTTCGCTTTTTTGTTTTGCCTTTAATATCACAATAATAATAATTGTGTAAATAGTAATAAATGATATTTTTTTATTTTATTCATAACATTATGTTCGTTCATTCATTCATTCACTTATTCATAATTTATAGTACAACAATAATATATCAACAACATATGGATTCATCATCATACGGTTGCTAAAGTTTTACAACAACAACAAAATGAGAAAATAAAAAAACAGACTTAAGGGGGAGAAAAAAAGTCAAAATAAATGTGAATTAATGTTAAAGTCAAAAACAAGCACCTGACAATAAATTATATGAATTCTACGTGACAATACAGCAGACATAAACTCAAAAGGAAACCCAACTGATCAAATAACAAAAATTTATCATCAGAAATTTTTTTGTAAAATTCATGTAGAATTTCCTATAAAAAGGATTTTTATCAAAAAATCGTAAAAAGAAAATTAACTGAAAATTATCTTCATCCAATCGACAGAAAGGGAAATGGGAGAGTGCGTGGATGAACCGGGGAAAACAAATCATATTACAAGAATATAATACAAACTCTGGGTGAACAGTTCCAGAATGCCGAAACATCCGACAACATACCTGACTCCTGGTCGAGCGAAACCATGTCACATAAGCCAGCGGGACTTGCATCTATACGGATGGATTAAGGCATAGAGAAAGAACAGTACTTGTTCTATATATAGAAGATCATCGTTCTTCACGCAAAAGCACGTGCGCTTAAGGAAGCCACAATCAGGACCAATGCGAATCAGGCAAACCTGCGATAAAAGGACCTGAATTTGTTCAACGGTAGTTGAAAGGCTACATTTCATCTAAATATTTCTTAAAAATTTTATATAATATAAAGTTGCTATAAAATTTCCTATAAAAACAATTTTAGTGATATTTTTTATAAAAAGAAAATTTTTAGGAAAGAAATCAAAGAAAACTCTTTTAAAAAATGCCAAAAGAATTTTCTCTATCTAAATTTTCCAATAAATAAAATTCTACAAATTTATTCCTAATTGAAAATCTGAAATTTTTTCTCAATCGAAAATTTATTGGAAATTTTTTCTCAACCGCAAATTTATCGTAAATTTTCTCTCAATCGAAAATTTATCGGAAATTTTCTCTTAATAAAAAAATCAATCATAAGTTTTCTTTAAACCGTTAATTTTCCTTCAACCGCAAGGTTATCGTAAATTTTCGCTTAACCGCAAATTTATCGTAAATTTTCGCTCAACCGCAAATTTATCGTAAATTTTCGCTCAATCGAAAATTTATCGGAAATTTTCCCTTAATAAAAAAATCATTCACAAGTTTTCTTTAAACCGTTAATTTTCTTTAAATCAAAGTTTTTCTGGACAAATTTCTTCAATTCTCATATTTTGGCCATTAGGGCTGTGTCTCTCTTCAGAGCTCTTAAAAAAAGTAAGCATGTTTTTATTGTTGTTGTTAATATTATGTAGTGGCATTGAAAAGTGGTCTAAAAAAATATGTCACCATCACAAAAACACATTCCTGAATGAATATTAAAGTCATATTAAGTGTAGAAAGAGTCTTTTTTTTAGAGAGAGAGAGAGAGAAAGAAAAGAAAATATAAATATTTGTAATAAATATTTATAATATTTGTAATAAAATAAACTGAAAATGACAAAAAACAAAACTCATAATACGAAAAAAGCGATACAAAATAGAGACAAAAGCTAAATATATAATAAATATATGTCACAATTATTTATGGGAATTTTATGAACATTTATTTGTGAAAAGGAGAAAACGACTGAAATAAAAAACGTAAATAATTTTTTGTTTAGTGTAAATAAAAGATCATAAAGACAAAAGAGGGAATAAAAGTTAATAAAATATATTTGTTATAAATTTTATTGCGAACCACTGTGTTTTTTTAAAGAACTTTAAACTGGGATATGTTTCATGAATTTTATTTAAATTCAAACATGAAATTTTTTAACGCCTTTGGAATTTATGTTTATTTATAAGTTTTAAGGAATTTTTGCCTTTTTATTTTAATACAGTCAATAGATACTAATACCTCCCCTTTTTGGGGTGTCTAAAAAAAAAGCAACATATTTCCCTTTACATAATATTTTATGTGATTTTATAGTCCAGACAAGCAGCTTTTAAATATTAAAAGAAAACTATTCAGTGTGAGTGTGTCTCTTGTTCTCTTTCTTTGGTTTTCTCCTTTACAAGTTAAAGCATTTCCGGTACGCATACAATTTCATTTTTATCTTGGTCATATTTTACGGCAATTTCCTGTCATTTACGACTATGATGATGTTGATGTTTCTCTCTTTTTGTATATTTCCTTAAAAATATGTTCTCCTTATAAAAAAACAGAGAATGAAAAGAATTAGGAGCAAAATCTCTTTTCAATTGATATTAATTTTTTATCTTCATTTGCGAAGATAAGAAATAAAACTCTTTTTCTCGATTAAGATTTTTATCTTTATTTTTTGGATTTTGTTAACTGCAAAATTAAAAAAAAATTACTCCTTTTTTCATTTTTTTTATTTTTTAACTCGCTCAAAAATGTAGAATCTTAAAACCCTGCCACCACAAATTGATGTTTTATTCTATTTGAGAGCGATAAAATATAAAAATATTCTTTTAAAAATTAAAATTGAACCCTTTGAAAGATCCGATCTTTTGAAGAGTAAAAAAGGAGTTGAAACCGTACCTCGATACAAAGTTAAAAATATAAAGAAAACTGCTATTGCCAAAGAAAAAAAAAATAACTATCAATAGCATTTGGCTTTAAAAATTTTATACCGATTTTTATGCCTTTTCTCCAAAAAAAAAACAAAACAGCAAATCTGTTTTACAATTTTACGACAAACTCATTTGCTTTAGTGTTAGTAAAACATATTTTATCTTGCCGGCAATAATGAAGTATGTTTTCATCCATCCCTTCAACCCAGAAACTACTGGTTACCGTTTTCAAACTTTAACATTTTTCCGCCTTTTTAATAAAAAGCTTATTGATGCGGAAAATTGCCAGAAAATAGTAAAATTAAGAAAAACAAAAAATTCCCTTCATCTTCTTTTTTAGTACTACAACAATTTGTAATTTATGTCTAAGATTCTGTTCCTTTTTCGAGAAAAAAAATCATAAAACTGATTATGGGATTATGATGACGGCTTGACCATAATAATGAATGTAATTCCAGGAAACGGTAGAAAAGAGAAGGTAGTTTATAACCGTAACTAAATAAACTATTTTTCTTGAAAATCGCTTAAGGTTAAAGAAATCTCAAATAAAATCAAGAAAGAAATTTAAATAGAAAAAGTTTATGCTTAACAATGATTGACGAAAATTTGATTAAAATTTCCATGAAAGATAAACAACTTTTATTTAAAAAAACAAAAAATTGATTAAAAGAAAATTTACCAAAAACGTTCTTTTAAAAAAAGTCATAAAAAATTTTCTATTAAACAAAATTTACCACAATTTTTCTAGTTAAAGAATATTTACGATAAATTTTTAGACACGATAAATTTTTCGATTTAATGAAAATTCAAATTTACGTAAAGAAAATAAATTTTCGATTTAGAGAAAATTTACGATAAATTTTCGATTTAAAGAAAATTTACGATAAATTTTCGATTTAGAGAAAACTTACGATGAATTTTCGATTTAGAGAAAATTTACGATGAATTTTCGATTTAGAGAAAATTTACGATGAATTTTCGATTTAGAGAAAATTTACGATGAATTTTCGATTTAGAGAAAATTTACGATGAATTTTCGATTTAGAGAAAATTTACGATGAATTTTCGATTTAGAAAAAATTTACGATAAATTTTCGATTTAGAGAAAATTTACGATAAATTTTCGATTTAGAGAAAATTTACGATAAATTTTCGATTTAGAGAAAATTTACGATAAATTTTCGACTTAGAGAAAATTTACGATAAATTTTCGACTTAGAGAAAATTTACGATAAATTTTTGATTTAGAGAAAATTTACGACAAATTTTTGATTTAGAGAAAATTTACGATAAAGAGGAAATTTACGATAAATTTTCGATTTAGAGGAAATTTTTGATTTAGAGAAAATTTACAATAAATTTTTGATTTAGAGAAAATTTACGATAAATTTTCGATTTAGAGAAAATTTAATTGTAATTGATGGTTAAATGGAAGGATGGACGTGTTTGGTGAAAAAATAGTCAGAGGTTAAAATTGGAAACATTGAAATTATTTAAAATACAATGATGCCCACTGTTCATTAGCTGAAGGAAAATCTGATAAATAAAAAAATTTTAGTTCACATTTTTTATAAAATTTATCAAAAATTTTCTCTAAATACGAAATTTATCGAAAATTCTATCTAAATACGAAATTTATCGAAAAATTTCTCTAAATACGAAATTTATCGAAAATTTTCTCAAAATACGAAATTTATCGAAAATTTTCTCAAAATACGAAATTTATCGAAAATTTTCTCAAAATACGAAATTTATCGAAAATTTTCTCTGAATACGAAATTTATCGAAAGTTTTCTCAAAATAGAAAATTTATCGAAAATTTTCTCTAAATAGAAAATTTATCGAAAATTTTCTCAAAATACGAAATTTATCGAAAATTTTCTCAAAATACGAAATTTATCAAAAATTTTCTCAAGATACGAAATTTATCGAAAATTTTCTCAAAATACGAAATTTATCGAAAGAATATTTACGATAAATTTTTAGACACGATAAATTTTTCGATTTAATGAAAATTCAAATTTACGTAAAGAAAATAAATTTTCGATTTAGAGAAAATTTACGATAAATTTTCGATTTAAAGAAAATTTACGATAAATTTTCGATTTAGAGAAAACTTACGATGAATTTTCGATTTAGAGAAAACTTACGATGAATTTTCGATTTAGAGAAAATTTACGATGAATTTTCGATTTAGAGAAAATTTACGATGAATTTTCGATTTAGAGAAAATTTACGATGAATTTTCGATTTAGAGAAAATTTACGATGAATTTTCGATTTAGAGAAAATTTACGATGAATTTTCGATTTAGAAAAAATTTACGATAAATTTTCGATTTAGAGAAAATTTACGATAAATTTTCGATTTAGAGAAAATTTACGATAAATTTTCGATTTAGAGAAAATTTACGATAAATTTTCGATTTAGAGAAAATTTACGATAAATTTTCGATTTAGAGAAAATTTACGATAAAGAGGAAATTTACGATAAATTTTCGATTTAGAGGAAATTTTTGATTTAGAGAAAATTTACAATAAATTTTTGATTTAGAGAAAATTTACGATAAATTTTCGATTTAGAGAAAATTTACGATAAATTTTCGATTTAGAGAAAATTTACGATAAATTTTCGATTTAGAGAAAATTTACGATAAATTTTCGATTTAGAGAAAATTTACGATAAATTTTCGATTTAGAGAAAATTTACGATAAATTTCGATTTAGAGAAAATTTACGATAAATTTTCGATTAAGAGAAAATTTACGATAAATTTTCGATTTAGAGAAAATTTACGATAAATTTTCGATTTAGAGAAAATTTACGATAAATCTTCTAATTATAGAAAATTTGTTGTTAAATTTAAAATTTATGAGTAAAATATTACTAAAATAAATTTTTGTCGTTTCAATCTCTACAAACAGAATTAAATTTTTACAAAAATTCTTTTCCATGTGAATTTAAATAAACTTAATTCAAAACGCATTTTCAATTCATTCAATTTTAAACAAATTTCCCCATATTTTCGCATCATTGCACCTGTAAAGTATAACAAAATGTCACGATTATTAGTGCTAATTGTTACTCTGGACACTTTGTGTTTGTGTAGGTGTGTGTGTGTGTGAATTTTATTTAGTTTAGTACATCACATTTTCCTGTTACTAAATCAACTCATGAAAGTAAATATGAATATAAAACAGGATGACAAAAATTATATTTGACTGACATTTTATAATTTGCAGTTCCAGTTACTCGTGGTAACGGAGGAAATAATTAAATCGAAAAAATTCTATCACGTTTGTTAGTGAGACAAACTAAACTAAATGAGTAAAATGCGAGACTAAATAATGAAACAACTAAAAATTAATTTAATTAGTTGACAAAAGAATAAACAAAATATCATTGTCACTCACTCTCCCATTCACCTCTACCAAAAATTTAATTGTAATTGATGGTTAAATGGAAGGATGGACGTGTTTGGTGAAAAAATAGTCAGAGGTTAAAATTGGAAACATTGAAATTATTTAAAATACAATGATGCCCACTGTTCATTAGCTGAAGGAAAATCTGATAAATAAAAAAATTTTAGTTCACATTTTTTATAAAATTTATCAAAAATTTTCTCTAAATACGAAATTTATCGAAAATTCTATCTAAATACGAAATTTATCGAAAAATTTCTCTAAATACGAAATTTATCGAAAATTTTCTCAAAATACGAAATTTATCGAAAATTTTCTCAAAATACGAAATTTATCGAAAATTTTCTCAAAATACGAAATTTATCGAAAATTTTCTCTGAATACGAAATTTATCGAAAGTTTTCTCAAAATAGAAAATTTATCGAAAATTTTCTCTAAATAGAAAATTTATCGAAAATTTTCTCTGAATACGAAATTTATCGAAAATTTTCTCAAAATACGAAATTTATCGAAAATTTTCTCAAAATACGAAATTTATCGAAAATTTTCTCAAAATACGAAATTTATCGAAAATTTTCTCAAAATACGAAATTTATCGAAAATTTTCTCTGAATACGAAATTTATCGAAAGTTTTCTCAAAATAGAAAATTTATCGAAAATTTTCTCTAAATAGAAAATTTATCGAAAATTTTCTCAAAATACGAAATTTATCGAAAATTTTCTCAAAATACGAAATTTATCAAAAATTTTCTCAAGATACGAAATTTATCGAAAATTTTCTCAAAATACGAAATTTATCGAAAGAATATTTACGATAAATTTTTAGACACGATAAATTTTTCGATTTAATGAAAATTCAAATTTACGTAAAGAAAATAAATTTTCGATTTAGAGAAAATTTACGATAAATTTTCGATTTAAAGAAAATTTACGATAAATTTTCGATTTAGAGAAAACTTACGATGAATTTTCGATTTAGAGAAAACTTACGATGAATTTTCGATTTAGAGAAAATTTACGATGAATTTTCGATTTAGAGAAAATTTACGATGAATTTCGATTTAGAGAAAATTTACGATGAATTTTCGATTTAGAGAAAATTTACGATGAATTTTCGATTTAGAGAAAATTTACGATGAATTTTCGATTTAGAAAAAATTTACGATAAATTTTCGATTTAGAGAAAATTTACGATAAATTTTCGATTTAGAGAAAATTTACGATAAATTTTCGATTTAGAGAAAATTTACGATAAATTTTCGATTTAGAGAAAATTTACGATAAATTTTCGATTTAGAGAAAATTTACGATAAAGAGGAAATTTACGATAAATTTTCGATTTAGAGGAAATTTTTGATTTAGAGAAAATTTACAATAAATTTTTGATTTAGAGAAAATTTACGATAAATTTTCGATTTAGAGAAAATTTACGATAAATTTTCGATTTAGAGAAAATTTACGATAAATTTTCGATTTAGAGAAAATTTACGATAAATTTTCGATTTAGAGAAATTTACGATAAATTTTCGATTTAGAGAAAATTTACGATAAATTTTCGATTTAGAGAAAATTTACGATAAATTTTCGATTTAGAGAAAATTTACGATAAATTTTCGATTTAGAGAAAATTTACGATAAATTTTCGATTTAGAGAAAATTTACGATAAATTTTCGATTTAGAGAAAATTTACGATAAATTTTCGATTTAGAGAAAATTTACGATAAATTTTCGATTTAGAGAAAATTTACGATAAATTTTCGATTTAGAGAAAATTTACGATAAATTTTCGATTTAGAGAAAATTTACGATAAATTTTCGATTTAGAGAAAATTTACGATAAATTTTCGATTTAGAGAAAATTTACGATAAATTTTCGATTTAGAGAAAATTTACGATAAATTTTCGATTTAGAGAAAATTTACGATAAATTTTCGATTTAGAGAAAATTTACGATAAATTTTCGATTTAGAGAAAATTTACGATAAATTTTCGATTTAGAGAAAATTTACGATAAATTTTCGATTTAGAGAAATTTACGATAAATTTTCGATTTAGAGAAAATTTACGATAAATTTTCGATTTAGAGAAAATTTACGATAAATTTTCGATTTAGAGAAAATTTACGATAAATTTTCGATTTAGAGAAAATTTACGATAAATTTTCGATTTAGAGAAAATTTACGATAAATTTTCGATTAAGAGAAAATTTACGATAAATTTTCGATTTAGAGAAAATTTACGATAAATTTTCGATTAAGAGAAAATTTACGATAAATTTTCGATTTAGAGAAAATTTACGATAAATTTTCGATTTAGAGAAAATTTACGATAAATTTTCGATTTAGAGAAAATTTTCGATTTAGAGAAAATTTACGATAAATTTTCGATTTATAGAAAATTTACAATAAATTTTCGATTTATAGAAAATTTACAATAAATTTTCGATTTAGAGAAAATTTACGATAAATCTTCTAATTATAGAAAATTTGTTGTTAAATTTAAAATTTATGAGTAAAATATTACTAAAATAAATTTTTGTCGTTTCAATCTCTACAAACAGAATTAAATTTTTTACAAAAATTCTTTTCCATGTGAATTTAAATAAACTTAATTCAAAACGCATTTTCAATTCATTCAATTTTAAACAAATTTCCCCATATTTTCGCATCATTGCACCTGTAAAGTATAACAAAATGTCACGATTATTAGTGCTAATTGTTACTCTGGACACTTTGTGTTTGTGTAGGTGTGTGTGTGTGTGAATTTTATTTAGTTTAGTACATCACATTTTCCTGTTACTAAATCAACTCATGAAAGTAAATATGAATATAAAACAGGATGACAAAAATTATATTTGACTGACATTTTATAATTTGCAGTTCCAGTTACTCGTGGTAACGGAGGAAATAATTAAATCGAAAAAATTCTATCACGTTTGTTAGTGAGACAAACTAAACTAAATGAGTAAAATGCGAGACTAAATAATGAAACAACTAAAAATTAATTTAATTAGTTGACAAAAGAATAAACAAAATATCATTGTCACTCACTCTCCCATTCACCTCTACCAAAAATTTAATTGTAATTGATGGTTAAATGGAAGGATGGACGTGTTTGGTGAAAAAATAGTCAGAGGTTAAAATTGGAAACATTGAAATTATTTAAAATACAATGATGCCCACTGTTCATTAGCTGAAGGAAAATCTGATAAATAAAAAAATTTTAGTTCACATTTTTTATAAAATTTATCAAAAATTTTCTCTAAATACGAAATTTATCGAAAATTCTATCTAAATACGAAATTTATCGAAAAATTTCTCTAAATACGAAATTTATCGAAAATTTTCTCAAAATACGAAATTTATCGAAAATTTTCTCAAAATACGAAATTTATCGAAAATTTTCTCAAAATACGAAATTTATCGAAAATTTTCTCAAAATACGAAATTTATCGAAAATTTTCTCAAAATACGAAATTTATCGAAAATTTTCTCTGAATACGAAATTTATCGAAAGTTTTCTCAAAATAGAAAATTTATCGAAAATTTTCTCTAAATAGAAAATTTATCGAAAATTTTCTCTGAATACGAAATTTATCGAAAATTTTCTCAAAATACGAAATTTATCGAAAATTTTCTCAAAATACGAAATTTATCGAAAATTTTCTCAAAATACGAAATTTATCGAAAATTTTCTCAAAATACGAAATTTATCGAAAATTTTCTCTGAATACGAAATTTATCGAAAGTTTTCTCAAAAAAGAAAATTTATCGAAAATTTTCTCTAAATAGAAAATTTATCGAAAATTTTCTCAAAATACGAAATTTATCGAAAATTTTCTCAAAATACGAAATTTATCAAAAATTTTCTCAAAATACGAAATTTATCGAAAATTTTCTCAAAATACGAAATTTATCGAAAATTTTCTCAAAATACGAAATTTATCAAAAATTTTCTCAAAATACGAAATTTATCGAAAATTTTCTCTAAATACGAAATTTATCGAAAATTTTCTCAAAATAGAAAATTTATCGAAAATTTTCTCAAAATACGAAATTTATCGAAAATTTTCTCAAAATACGAAATTTATCAAAAATTTTCTCAAAATACGAAATTTATCGAAAATTTTCTCAAAATACGAAATTTATCGAAAATTTTCTCAAAATACGAAATTTATCGAAAATTTTCTCAAAATACGAAATTTATCGAAAATTTTCTCTGAATACGAAATTTATCGAAAGTTTTCTCAAAATAGAAAATTTATCGAAAGTTTTCTCTAAATAGAAAATTTATCGAAAATTTTCTCTAAATAGAAAATTTATCGAAAATTTTCTCTAAATAGAAAATTTAACGAAAATTTTCTCTAAATAGAAAATTTAACGAAAATTTTCTCTAAATAGAAAATTTAACGAAAATTTTCTCTAAATAGAAAATTTAACGAAAATTTTCTCTAAATAGAAAATTTAACGAAAATTTTCTCTAAATAAAAAATTAAACGAAATTTTTTTCTAAATTGAAAAATTTATCGAAAATTTTCTCTTAAAAAAATTAATCTTCCATCCCTGTTCTTTTGAATTTTAATTGAATGTCAAAACTTCATTAAAAATCATTTTGCATACTTTATGAACAGATTTTGCTTTCGAATAAAATTTTATTTAAAATAAAATTTTATTTTTATCATGAAAAGTGCAAATAGATGAGGTGACACATGTTTTTAAGATGTTTAACAGAAAATTTTTAAATAAACATGAATTTGGGACATTTGTTACAAATGAGTTTTTATGGAGATTTTATTGATAAAAATTAGTTAAATACAAAAAGAGTCCAATTTATGTGGAAAATGTTGAAAAAGATGTTTTAGTAACTGAAATCACAACAAATTTAGAACAGAAAAAAATACTAAATAAAATCGGGCTCTTGCTAAGAGAATTGAAGAGCACAAAAAATGTGTCCAAAAGTGTAGTAAATTTTAAAAAGGAGATGGACTAACTGTTCGAGCAAAGTGACAGAAAGCACTTAGAAAACAACAATGGAAGGATTTCCGAAAAAGGTTCAGATTTTCATCACTAAACGCTAAAAATATAAAAATAATTTCTTTTCAATTTTTTAATAAAAAAATTCTTTAAATAGAAAATTTATTAAAAAATTATCGTTAATTTTCTCTAAATCGAAAATGCATCTTCTTTTTACGATTTACTTTAAATCGAAAATTTTCTCTAAATCGAAAATTTTTCGTAAATTTTCTTTAAATCGAAAATTTATTGTAAATTTTCTCTAAATCGAAAATTTATCGTAAAATTTCTCCAAATCGAAAATTTATCGTAAATTTTCTCCAAATTGAAAATTTATCGTAAATTTTCTCTAAATTGAAAATTTATTGTAAATTTTCTCTAAATCGAAAATTTATCGTAAGATTTCTCCAAATGAAAAATTCATCGTAAATTTTCTCTAAATCGAAAATTCATCGTAAATTTTCTCTAAATCGAAAATTCATCGTAAATTTTCTCTAAATCGAAAATTCATCGTAAATTTTCTCTAAATCGAAAATTTATCGTAAATTTTCTCTAAATCGAAAATTTATCGCAAATTTTCTCTAAATCGAAAATTTATCGTAAATTTTCTCTAAATCGAAAATTTATCGTAAATTTTCTCTAAATCGAAAATTTATCGTAAATTTTCTCTAAATCGAAAATTTATCGAAAATTTACTCTAACTCGAAAATTTACTCTAAATCGAAAAATTTATCGTGAATTTTCCCTAAATCGATAAATTTTCGATTTAGAGAAAATTTTCTCTAAGTCGAAAATTCATCATAAATTTTCTCTAAATCGAAAATTCATCGTAAATTTTCTCTAAATCGAAAATTCATCGTAAATTTTCTCTAAATCGAAAATTTTCTCTAATTCGAAAATTTATGGTAAATTTTCTTTAAAACGAAAATTTATCGTAAATTTTCTTTAAAACGAAAATTTATCGTAAATTTTCTTTAAATCCAAAAATTTATCAAAAATTTTCTCTAAATCGAAAATTCATCGTAAATTTTCTCTAAATCGAAAATTCATTGTTAATTTTCTCTTAATCGAAAATTCATTGTAAATTTTCTCTAAATCGAAAATTCATTGTAAATTTTCTCTAAATCGAAAATTCATCG
>PYHX02000494.1:70245164-70331768 GCA_004302925.2 Cochliomyia hominivorax
TGATCGTCAAAGATGTAAGAGAATTTTCATCAGATAAAAGCTGGTCGGCTCATCACCGTCCTATTGACAATGCACTATTTTTACTTATCTATTACTTTTTAACACTATTTAAATATTATCGAAAATTAGCTATTACCGGTGTGCTTTGCTGGCAAAAAATTCTACTCAGTCCTAAATCTCAAAAGAAATTTAATTATTTTCTCGCAAATTTACCTTAAATATCGTATTTAAATTGAATTATGTTCATCAATATAAAGACTTTATTTTTGTTCATTATAATTTATTTATTCAAATTGAATAATATTTATTAACGAAATCATGTTGTCATATTGACAATTTTTCGTCAATTTGAAGAATTTACGTAAAATTAACGAAAATTTTCGTTATGATGAATAAAACGATGCGTTGACTTGTATTACTCCAATTGAATAATATTTATTAACGAAATCATGTTGTCATATTGACAATTTTTCGTCAATTTGAAGAATTTACGTAAAATGAACGAAAATTTTAGTTATGATGAATAAACGGTGCGTTGACTTGTATTATTCCAATTGAATAATATTTATTAACGAAATCATGTTGTCATATTGACAATTTTTCGTCAATTTGAAGAATTTACGTAAAATGAACGAAAATTTTCGTCAATTTGAATAAAGGTTTCGTTGACTCGGTTATAAACCTGGCTGAAAATCCAACCTAAACTAGACTTCCTCTAATTAAATTTTAATTTTTTACGCAAATGGATTTAAAAAAAAATCATCATACCCAAGGTGTCTAACTTTGGACGGTCCCCGATTATGCCATTGACCATATATAGGCTTGTAATCCTACAAATCATGTTGCAAACACCTCAGCTCAATCCATGTGAAATTTTATTAATAAAATCTCTAACGGTTCAAAAGTTACAGAATTATTTCTCTAAAAAATCGCTTTTGACTTACTGCGCAATGCTCTACAGAGGATCACATGTAAGGGGATCTTGTCGAATATAAAAAAAATTTCTTATTTTTTAAATTTTGGAATAAGAATTTACTCAAATAAAATATTTATTTTTTTAAAGAAATTAAATTTTCCAAAATTTAAATCTGAAATTTTTTAAGATTTTTATTGTTTGCGCGTAAACACAAATTTATTGTCACTTCAAATCTGTCATATTTGTCATGTTAATATCGTTTTCACAGGATGTAGAACATGTCTTAATAAACACACACACACACATATACACGCACTCATACGCTCCATCTCTTTCTCTCTTATACATAAAAACTAATAACAACAAAATAAATAATAAATAAATAAATAAATAAATAAATAAATAAATAAATAAACAAGAATTTGGCAGTTAAGTAATTAATCATTAATTACATGACAATACTTTGCCATGAGAAGAAAAAAAAAAAAACTACAACAACAACAACAACAATAACAACAAAAGTTGTTTTGTTTTTATATTTAAACTGTTTGTTGTTCTGGTTGTAAGTTTAAATAATTAAAAAAATACATCTGGCAACACTAAACATCTACTCGATTTATTGACATTTCCTTTGAGAGAAGAGACAGACAGTTAGAAAAAACGACAACAACAACAATTAATAATATTATATTCGACTATGCCGAATCTTCAATACCCTACACCATAAATGCGTGTGAAGTAAATACATTATATTTCCTACATACACACTCACAAACGTATAAAATATATAAAAGTTTCTCTTAAATATGACACAGAAACGCTTAATGTGTCATAAATTTAGCGATATTTTTTTGGTTATACCGTTTTCCAACTGAACCGATTTTGATAATTTGTGGAATCATAATGATTCCAAGCTTAATATTGTGGCAAAATCTCATTCGAATTAATAATTGACAATTTTTTCAAAAGTCTTCTGCTTGAACTTAAAGGTTTCCCCAGTTATCGGTCTATATCTTTTTACAAACGAAACCAATTTTGCTGATTTTAAATAGAAAACTTCTAATTGCCATAACAAATACTCAAGACAAATTTCATTTAGCTCTGTCAATTATTGTGGATCTGAGCATTCCAACAACAAACAGACAAATGGATATAGCTAAATCGAATCAGATTTTGATTTGATGCAAGAACACTCATGAACTCATACAATATATAAAAGTTTTTCTTAAATATATAACACAGGAACCCTTAATAAGTCATAAAATTGCTTATATTTTTGGCTATATATGTTTGTCTGAACCGATTTTGAAAGTTTTTGAAATCATAATAAAGTACACATAACCTCAAATTATGACAAAATGTCATTCTTATTTGTCAATTTATAATCGATAATTTAATGAAAGTTCTTCGCTTTGAATATAGAGGTTGCCTTAGATATCGGTCTATATCTTTTTATATACTTAACCGATTTTGTTGGTTTTAAATCGAAAAGTTTTTAGGACTACAAAAAATACTCAGGGGAAAGTTCATTAAGCTCTGTAACATTGTGGATGTGAGCATGCCAGACAGTTTAAACGGACATATTGAAATCGAATCAGATTTTTATGTGATGCAAGAATATATATATACTTTATTGGGTCTGTGATGATCCCCTCTTAGCGTTACACACAGAATGACAATGTTACCATACCTTCATCAACACTTATGCTGGTGGAGGTTATAAAAACATGTTTTAGTATTGTGTGTTGTTGTTTTTGCTGTTGGTTTTAATCAGGTGATTAAATGAAGTATTAAAATGTTAAAAGAAACGGAAAAATGAAATAAAGAAGTGAAAATTGAAAAAATGAACTTGATGGGTGAGTTGGTGACAAACTGTTTGAATGAAGGTGATGGAATAGTGTTCGAATACATAAATGGTGTTCAAGTGTCAATCAAAATCTAACAATTAAACTTCACACTTCCAGACACAAACTAGACAAGATTACGAGGAAAAATAAAAGAAGCAAATACACCATCACACTGTCTAACTATCGGTCTCACAGTGTGTCCAGATTGAGAATTTTCGAAAAAATAAGTTCTGTAAATTTTGATCACTTAGAGATATTTTAATGAAATTTCATATGGTTTGAGGCTGAGCTGGTACATATCCCACCCTGGCATGTAACCTAGACGATGACCTCCAGACTTGGCCACTTTGATTATGTTGTTGTTCTAAAAATTCGCTAAAAATTCGTGTCTGAATAGAGACCAATGAAATGTAATGGAAAAAAGCAAAATTTGACTAAAAGAAAAAAGTATGTATGTATGTATGTATGTATGTATGTATGTATGTATGTATGTATAAGAAAATACGATAGGACCAGGGGGAGGGGTAACGCCCATACAAAGTAATTATTGATTATCGAATATCTAAAGAATTGTAACAACAAGAGTTGTTAGGATCAAATCTAACAACTTTCTCAGGAAACTGTTCTATTGGACCATGGTGAGGGGTATCGCCCAAACAATATTGATAATCGAATATCTAAAGAACTATAACAACTAAAGTTCTTTAATTTGGTTCCAACTTATTTCTCAAGGAACTGCTTTACTGGGCAACACTTAGAACGGATAAGAGCATGGGGAGAGGGGTAACGCCCATACAAAACAAATATTGATTATCGAATATTTAAAGAACTATAACAGCTACAGTTTTTGTCAAATTTGGCTTTTATCACTTTCTCAAAGCTCGGTTTTACCAGACAAAACGTAGAACGGATAAGACCAGGTGGAGAGGTACCCCCCCCCCATAAAAAATCAAATTGAAATTAAAAATTTATTTAAATCGTATACAATACTAATGTTTGCAACGGCCAAGATTTTTTTTTTGCAAAACAAAGTTTGCCGGGTCTGCAAAATGTCCTTTAATGATTTACGAAGAAATTAAAATTTCGAATTTTTCCTATTTTTTATATCCTCCACCACCATACGAGATTGGGGTATTATGCCTTTGAAGTTGAAAGGTTAGAGAAAAACTATTATTTTAAGCATAACGTTCGATTCAGAATCACATTTAGAGTCCATTTAACGTTGTTCGCTCGTCTTGCTATACCTGCTAACCATGTGGCCCAAATGTTGGTCGCAGTTTTAAAGATGTCTCGATGAAATTTGCCACTTGTTATTTCATTGAAAATCAGCCCAGCCTTTCGGAAGTTACAGATTTATTTCGAATTCATTATTCAATTGAAACACTGTGCGATGTACCAGATTATGTGAGGATCGCTTCATTATTTCTCATAGATCCGATACAACGGCTTATAACTAACATATGCTTTGGTATTTATAAATGTAAATAAAAATCGATTTAGGAAATTTTACGAGGTTCGATCCATAATTTCCTTCCTTTAAAAAACGTCATTTTAAAAGTCGTAGATTTCAGCACAGAATCTGAATTATACAAGGGTCATGTTTGGTAACCACAATTTATAAGCAATAAAGTAGGGCTTGACCGACTATAACATTCATACTTGTTTTGATACCCTCCACCATCACAAGTGGTGATGAGGGTACATAGCTTTTTCATTCCGTTTGTGAGGTCAAGAAGGAAGCACATCTCAGACCCAATTATGTATAAATATTCTTGCATCCGTCCGTCTATACGTTGTTAACACGCACACAACCACAAAACTGTACAGATCTTTCTCAGAAATTTGGTCTTGATATTTCTTATTGTTTCAAGACCGGCTGGCAGATCTTTGTCCCCAGTTTTATTTACGCATATTCTCATTAAGATTTCTTAATTAAACAATCAAAATATTATAGAATTTTATCATAAAAATGATTTTTATCAGTGAATAAATGTTGCCAATTTGAAAAAAAAATCACAAAAAAGTCGATTTTTTCCAAAGTTTCGGATTCTGATTAATATAACTTTTGAACGGATTCATATATTTCATTGGTTATTGAAGCAATATTTTTTTGGATCATAAAG
This sequence comes from Cochliomyia hominivorax, assembly GCA_004302925.2. Taxonomy (NCBI): domain Eukaryota; kingdom Metazoa; phylum Arthropoda; class Insecta; order Diptera; family Calliphoridae; genus Cochliomyia; species Cochliomyia hominivorax. The sequence continues at coordinate 70,250,051 of PYHX02000494.1, forward strand.
AGAATTTGGTAAAAATGTATAAAATAAATTATGGGACCCATATTAAGACCTATGACCCAGCCCACATAAGCACTTGAAGATCTCCCAAATACCTCAACTCTAACCATATGAAATTTCATTTACAAATCTCTAACGATTCAAGAGTTATAGAATTATTTCCCAAAAATGTTCGACTTGAACACACTGTATGTCAGTCCATTTGTCATTTGAATCAAATGCCAGTAAATGGAAGTAAAAGGAAAAAAATGGTATTAAAACATTCCTAACAAAACACTTGTCTGGAAAGGCAAAAATCCAAGATACAGATTTTGACTCTTTTTTCTATTCTTCAAACTATCGAATCATTCAAAGAGTTTAATTTTGATTTTTAAAAAAGATTTTTTACTTTTTTTACCGCTCTTTGGACAAGAGTTTAATTCTAAAAAATGATAAAAATCAAAAAAGAACAAAAACCAAAAAAGAGTAAAATCCGAAAAAGATTTGTAAAACGAAGAATTCACAAAATTTATTTTGAAGTCGTGTGTAGCAGTGAACAATTTTTCTTTTGTTAAGCTGAAAAAGGTATAAATATACAAACGTGCTCACTGATTAAGATGAGGAGTAAAAATTAAAAAATCCTTTTCTTTTTTGCTCTTCGCTGAAAGAAGAATGAAATTACTTTTTTTTCCGATTTTGCACAGAGCATAATCGAAACATTAAGATGCAAATTTTAATCGAGAAAAAAGAATTTTATTTTTCTTAATCTCCCCAGGGAAGAGCATAAAATCAAAATCATTTGAAAATAGAGATTTTGCTACGAGTTTTTCTTACTCTGCAGAAAATATTTTAAAGGATTTATAACTGAAACTATTTCAAGCTGCCGATCTTTGGCAAATAAATAAGAAGAATTAAATTGATCATGATATCCGGCTAAAGTTTAGATCTGCTATTAATATCGTTTTTTTTATAACTCAGCTACTAGAACTTTGTTTTTGTAAAAAAAACAAACGAATTACAACAAAAACAACAACTCAAATTACTTAGTTTCTTTATGGGGCCACTTGTGGTTAATGCTGCTGATTTGACTTGCAACTTGTATGGTGTAACCATGTTAAAAGTTTTATTCACAGCTGCAACATTTTATTATTATTTTTTTGTTTTTGTTTTTCAGAAACAAGAGGACTTAAGAGAAGTGAAAAAATAAATTTAATTCGACAGAAATCTAATTCGAAAATGTATTAGTTTACGTTTACTTGGTTGCATTTCACATTTTGTTTCTTATTTATATTTTGCCGAATCATCATCACCATTATCATCAGTTCCATAAGATCAATTGCATCAGCTTCTGCATTATTTTTTATAACGTTTTGGAAGCAATCAATTTGGTCGCTATTTTGGTATGCGCTATAGAAGGTTAAAAGGAAAATGACTCAACTTGTTTTTCTTAAACTGTTCCAAATAATTTTTGAAGAGTTAAGAAATAATTCATTGGATCTATGTTGTTTAGAGCGATGCACCTGTTCTCTTTTAAAGGTACAAGAGAATTTTAATCAGATTTACAGCTGACAAAATCGAAATGTCTATCAGATGTTGTGATTAAGTTCCGAAATGTAAAATACAAATACGGTGACATATTTCACTACGGTCTTGTCACTATGGCAATGAATGAAAGTTCTTGGTTGGGTCTAAACTCTATTTCAAAAGAAAAATTTTCTCTTTAGGACAAATTCTCTATGAACTAAATTTTGAAAAAATTTTCAACAAATTATCTTTTTAAAGCAAATTTGATATATTCTATTTCAATAAATTCTTTCCTAAGAGAAAATTTTCCATAATTTCTCACCTAAGAGAATTTTTTCTTTCTCAAGAGAAAATTTGAGATAAATTCTGACTTAATTTTCGAAAATTTTCTCTCTTAAGAGAAAATTTTCGATAAATTTACGATAAATTCTCTCTCTTAAGAGAAAATTTTCGATAAATTCTCTCTTAAGAGAAAATTTTCGATAAATTTTCTCTCTTAAGAGAAGATTTTCGATAAATCTCTCTCTTAAGAGAAGATTTTCGATAAATTCTCTCTCTTAAGGGAAAAGTTTCGATAAATTCTCTCTCTTAAGAGAAAATTTTCGATAAATTCTCTCTCTTAAGAGAAAATTTTCGATAAATTCTCTCTCTTAAGAGAAAATTTTCGATAAATTCTCCCTCTTAAGAGAAAATTTTCGATAAATTCTCTCTCTTAAGAGAAAATTTTCGATAAATTCTCTCTCTTAAGAGAAAACTTATGATAAATTCTCTCTCTTAAGAGAAAATTTTCTATAAATTCTCTCTCTTAAGAGAAAATTTTCTATAAATTCTCTCTCTTAAGAGAAAATTTTCTATAAATTCTCTCTCTTAAGAGAAAATTTTCTATAAATTCTCTCTCTTAAGAGAAAATTTACGACAAATTCTCTCTCTTAAGAGAAAATTTACGACAAATTCTCTCTCTTAAGAGAAAATTTACGATAAATTCTCTCTTAAGAGAAAATTTTCGATAAATTTTTTTATCGAAAATTTTCGATAAATCCTCTTTAAAGAGTAAATTTTCGATAAATTCTCTCTAATCAAAAAGAAATTCTCTTAAGACAGAAATTGAGATAAATTAGTTCCTTAAAGAAAATTTGCCATAAATGATCGGTTTAGAAGAAATTTATGATCAATTTTTTCATAGAGAGAAACATGCAATCAAATTTCATTTGAAGGACTTTTCTTGTCTAAAAATTTCGAAGATCAATTTCCCGGTCAGGGAGATTTTTTGCTCCACAATTTAAATACTAAGTGGAGTTCTACTTACATACGTTAAGCTGAAGTTTGGATTTATTGTCTTTCGTTTATAATTGTGAACTTTTCATTAGGTCTGATCAGGGAAATTTTTTTTCTTCCAAACATGGATTCTAACAGGAGATGGATTCCTATAGAGTTAGGACGAATGGAAGCCAGTTAATTATATATTTTGTAGCCAAGACTGTTGGTAGAAGAGGACTTAATTTTACTAATTCCAAAAACATTTTTGAGAAATAACACTTATCTGCGACAATTATAGTTGATTAAAGTCTTATTGTTCATTGTAGCTCATCATTTAGTTTCCATGAATCCATAAATTTTCACTTCTCCACCTGTTTTACGCTGAAATGAATTAACATTAATATTTTTACAGCGTTTTGCAAGAGATCTCTTCTTTTTTCATCATCTTTGGAATTTTTTAACAAAACAAATTCTGATTTTCCACTTAATTGATCAACTAAATAACTCCTTTTAATCACAATTACTTCACATATGTACGTTATTCTCTTTTTTCTTTTTTTCTTAAAATATTTTCAGCATAAAACTCGTACGTGATTTAACAACAAAAACAAAAACAAAAAAAATACGAATAAAAATATAATAAATTGTTTTGCACTTAAATGCATCATGCAAATCTCTCTTTTTCTCTCCATTTATTATTATTATTTTTTCTTCATCCTTCGCTGCTATCAAACCCTAAATAGTTGGGGTCCTGTTTTGAGTTCTATTTCGTTATGTTTCGGTATAAAATAAAACTGGTTTCACGTCTTCCAATAATTGACAACACATTCCAGGTGGTCTGACATTCAACATTTAAATGCTGTTAGAACAAAACAAAAACAACAACTACAACAATAACAAACTTCTTCAATGATCATACTGAACTGAACACAACTCTTGACTCTTGTTCCAATGTTTCGAGTTAAAAATGATGAAGAGGCATATTCGGTAATGTCGAAACTTCAGTACGCTTCACTACAAATGCGTATGAAGTAAATACCTTATGTTTCGCATATACACACTCACACATACGGTGACAAATGTATACAATAAATAGAATTTTTCTTATATAAAACACGGAACACTTAATGCATCATAAATTGAGTTATATTTTTGGCTATAACTTCCTTCCTACTGAACCGATTTTAAACATTTTTGGAATGGTAAAGGGGTACACATAACCTCATATTATGACAAAATTTCTTGCTTATTTGTCGATTTATAATTGACAATTTAATGAAAGTTTCTCCCTTGATTTTAGAGGTTGTCTCAGATATCGGTCTATATCTTTTGATATACTTAACTCATTTAGTTGGATTTGGATAGGAAACTTCCAAGGACAATAAGAAATACTCGGGCCAATTTTCATTTAACTCTCTCAATTATTGTGGATGTTGTGAGCGTGCCAACAATAGACAAACAGACGGACATAGCTAAATCGGTTCAGATTTTGATTTGACGCAAGACTATATATATACCTCATGGGGTCTGAGATGATTTCCACTTAGTGTTACACACGGAATGAAAAAGTTAATAAAACCTCTTTAACCACTTGTGGGGATAATTTACTTATACCCTCCACCACCATAGTTTACCTCCTCCTGCCATCTGAATGTTGATGTTAAATTAGAGATGAGAATGTGTTGACTACAAAATGCGAGAATAATAAAGAAGATGAATAAAGAAGGAAAAAAAACATAAGAAAAGAAATATTTAACAGAAAAATTACATTTGACATCAAAGAATTATTTTCAAAATTGCGATAAAGAGCATAAATTACATGTGTCTACTTGTTGTTGTTTTTGTTATTGTTGTTGTTGTTGCTTTCAAAAACATTATTCACCTCTACGTTTATGGAGAAGAAGAAGAAGTAGAAGTCATTTTTTAACAATGACTTTAGTTAATGGTTATTTTAATGGCGTTTTTTTCTTATTGGCCAATTGAAAATCGTGATTAAAGTGGAATTTTATTTTGAATAATGATTTCAATTTGCCATGAGAGAAAATTTAAGATCAAGTTTTGTTATAGAAGAAATCTTCAAGCAATTTCTATTAAGAATCAATTTTTTATAACATTTTATTTTTAAGAAAATTTTCGATAAATAAGCAGTCTATTTTTAATTAAGACCGTAATCGGAGATCACTTCACAATTAACAGAAATACTACGATCAATTATCAAATTGGAGAAAATTCTCTTAAAAAATCACAACATACTTCCCCTTTCAAAATAAATATAAGATAATTTCTCTTTTAAAAATATACGATAAATTCTGTCTTTGGAGAAAATTAAGAAATTTTTCTCTCTAAAGGATAAATTTACTATAAATTCTCTCTTCTGAGAATTTACTTAATACTCCCTCCTAAAAGCAAATCTACTATAAATTTTCTTAATAGAAAATTTTCAATAAATTCGCTCTTAAGAAAAATTTATAACAAATTCTCTCTTAAGAGAAAATTTAAAATTAATTCCCTCTGAAGATTAAGTTCTCTAAATTCTCCCTCCAAAGAAAATTTGCGAAAATTCCATTTTGGATAAAAATGTACAACAACCTTTTTCCTTTAGAGAAAATTCAATAATTTTTAGAGAAAATTTTCCATAATTTTTCTATTTAGAGAAAATTTTCAATAAATTTGCTATTTAGAGAAAATTTTCGATAAATTTTCCATTTAGAGAAAATTTTCGATAAATTTTCGATTTAGAGAAAATTTTCGATTTAGAGAAAATTTTCGATAAATTTTCGATTTAGAGAAAATTTTCGATAAATTTTCGATTTAGAGAAAATTTTCGATAAATTTTCGATTTAGAGAAAATTTTCGATAAATTTTCGATTTAGAGAAAATTTTCGATTTAGAGAAAATTTTCGATAAATTTTCGATTTAGAGAAAATTTTCGATAAATTTTCGATTTAGAGAAAATTTTCGATAAATTTTCGATTTAGAGAAAATTTTCGATAAATTTTCGATTTAGAGAAAATTTTCGATAAATTTTCGATTTAGAGAAAATTTTCGATAAATTTTCTATTTAGAGAAAATTTTCGATAAATTTTCTATTTAGAGAAAATTTTCGATAAATTTTCTATTTAGAGAAAATTTTCGATAAATTTTCTATTTAGAGAAAATTTTCGATAAATTTTCTATTTAGAGAAAATTTTCGATAAATTTTCTATTTAGAGAAAATTTTCGATAAATTTTCTATTTAGAGAAAATTTTCGATAAATTTTCTATTTAGAGAAAATTTTCGATAAATTTTCTATTTAGAGAAAATTTTCGATAAATTTTCTATTTAGAGAAAATTTTCGATAAATTTTCTATTTAGAGAAAATTTTCGATAAATTTTCTATTTAGAGAAAATTTTCGATAAATTTTCTATTTAGAGAAAATTTTCGATAAATTTTCTTTATAGAGAAAATTCTCGATAAATTTTCTATTTAGAGAAAATTTTCAATAAATTTTCTATTTAGAGAAAATTTTCAATAAATATTCTTTATAGAGAAAATTTTCGATAAATTTTCTTTATAGAGAAAGTTCTCGATAAATTTTCTTTATAGAGATAATTTTCGATAAATTTTCTTTATAGAAAAAATTTTCGATAAATTTTCTTTATAGAAAAAATTTTCGATAAATTTTCTTTATAGAGATAATTTTCGATAAATTTTCTTTATAGAGATAATTTTCGATAAATTTTCTTTATAGAGATAATTTTCGATAAATTTTCTTTATAGAGATAATTTTCGATAAATTTTCTTTATAGAGAAAATTTTCGATAAATTTTCTTTATAGAGAAAATTTTCGATAAATTTTCTTTATAGAGAAATTTTTCGATAAATTTGTATTTAGCGAAAATTTTTGCAAGATTTTCTATTAAGAGAAAATTTCCCATAAATTTTCTTTTTATTTTCTATTTGTGTTTATAGAAAATTTTCCACAAATTATTTACTTAAATAAAATTTTCAATAAATATTCAATTTTTTAAGTTTCTCTCGATAACTTTTTAGCCTGAATTATTTTTTTTTTTTTTGTATTTTCTTTTATAAAGTTTCATATTCTCTTCATATTTAAATGAATCTCTTTTTAATTACAGTTGACAGCACGATGATATGACCTGAAGTGTTAAAAAGTGACAAAAATGAATTTATGCCTTCAATTACATGAAATTTGATATTCGCATGTTTTTCCTTCAAATCGCGATCATTTAAGAGAAGGTAAGTGATGAAATTATTAACATTATTCATATCACATATTAAGGTCATGAACCTGTTCATTACAAGAGTTAAGTGCTAAAACAACTTTAATCAAAAAACATTATTTTCCTATTTCGATCATAAAAATTCTTTCATCTGGTTTTTATAGTTTTCTGTTCATTTTCTTTAATTAAAATTCTTTCGTAAAGTTATCGTTTTTTTCGGACCTGTTTTACAACAGAAGCTTTCAATCTTCTGCTCTTAATATTGTTATTTTCTCCCTAACAACTTGCCAATTGATGAAATATGAGATTTTTGTATGTTAAGTGCAGCAGCCAGAATTTGAACATTAAAAATCTGTTAAATCGAGCTTTTTTTATGAAATTAATATGATCTTTTCATTCTCCGTCTCTTTCTCTCACCCCTCATTATAAAAAACTCTCTAAATAGAAAAAAACATGTTATCGATTATGCGAAGATCATATTTATTTATTGAACAACCTGATATTTGATTTCTTTTCTAATATTTATGTGCTGCTGCAATCAGGTACAGCAGCAACAGCAACATCACACCAAACAACCAACACGATCAGCAAATAATGTTCTAGTTGTAGACGCACTTGTAATCCTAGATTATTTAGATCGAACAAAGAAAGAAGAAGAAAAAAATGCGAAAATTAAATGCAAAACATGAACTTGTAGAAGATAATGTTTCAGTTAAACTTGCGACTAAAACACCTGATCTGTACGAGTGTTTGGTCATCATTTCAACAAAATATTCCGATCAACCAACAACATTCACACTAAATTGATTCGGCAAACGATCAACTACAAATGCGAAAAAATAAATATGAAATTGAAGGTGAAACATTTTCTTTGCGGAATTTAATTTATCATTTCGTTAAGAGTTACAAGGGAGATCTTTCGGGCACAAAAAGAAATGGAGAGAGAGAGAGGGGCTGAAAAAGAATTAAATGAATTTGGGCAAGATTTTCAATTAAGGGAAATTCGATCTACAAATAGACATTAATTACAGTCAACAATTTTTAATCGTAAATTGATTTGCGACAGGTTTTTGATTTAATGAAAATTCTCAACTTAATGAACATTTTAAATTTAGAGAAAATTTCCGACAAATTATCAATTTAAAAAAATCTAAAAATCACACTTTATATATACAAAATAAAATATTTTAAGAAATTTTCAATAAATTCTCTATTTGAAGAAAATTTTTGATAAATTTTTTAGTTAGAGAAAATATCGAAAAATTGTCAATTGAAAGAAAATTTTCAACAATTCTTAATTAAACTAAAAATCAAAATTTAAAGAAAAATTTCGATAAATTTTCTATTCAGAGAAAATTTATAGAATTTATCATTAAATTAAATTTCTTTTTATAGAATTTTTTTTATGGAAAATATTCGTAAAATTTTAAATTTATTTTATTTTTGTTTAATTTTCTTTTTATAGAAATTTGCCTAAAATTTCCTTTTGATAGAAGATTTTTGTCAAATTTTTTTTTTATAGAAAATTTCGTGAAAATGTTCTTTTTGTAGAAAAATTTCGTTAAGATTTTTCCTTATAGAAAATTTAAAAATTTAAGGGAAATTTTCGTTAAATTTTCTTTTTAAGGGAAGTTTCTTTAAATTTTCTGTTTAAGGGAAATTTTTGTTAAATTTTCTTTTTATGGGAAGTTTTCGTTAAATTTTCTGTTTAAGGGAAATTTTTGTTAAATTTTCTTTTTAAGGGAAGTTTTCGTTAAATTTTCTGTTTAAGGGAAATTTTCGTTAAAATTTCTTTTAAGGGAAATTTTCGTTAAAATTTCTTTTAAGGGAAATTTTTGTTAAATTTTCTTTTTAAGGGAAGTTTTCGTTAAATTATCTCTTTAAGGGAAATTTTCTTTAAATTTTCTGTTTAAGGGAAATTTTCGTTAAATTTTCTTTTAAGGGAAATTTTCGTTAAATTTTCTTTTTAAGGGACATTTTCGTTAAATTTTCCTTTAAGGGAAATTTTCGTAAATTTTTCTTTTAAGGGAAAAATTTGTTAAATTTTCTTTTTAAGGGAAGTTTTCTTTAAATTTTCTGTTTAAGGAAAATTTTCGTTAAATTTTCTTTGAAGGGAAATTTTCGTTAAATTTTCTTTGAAGGGAAATTTTCGTTAAATTTTCTTTTAAGGGAAATTTTCGTAAATTTTTCTTTTAAGGGAAATTTTCGTTAAATTTTCTTTTTCTAAGAAATGTTCGTTAAATTTAATTTTTGTAGAAAATTCTTGTTAAATTTTCTTTTTAGGCAAAATTTTCATAAAATATTAAGAATATAGAAAATTTTCGTTAAATTTTCCTTTGATAGAAAAATTTGTTTAAAGAAAATTTTCGTTAAAATTTTCTTTTTATAGAAAATTTTCATTAAAATTTTCTTTTTATAGAAAATTTTCGTTAAAATTTTCTTTTCATAGAAAATTTAACGAAAATTTTCTAAAAAAAAGAAAATTTAACGAATATTTTCTAAAACAAGAAAATTTAACGAATATTTTCTAAAACAAGAAAATTTAACGAAAATTTTCTAAAAAAAGAAAATTTAACGAATATTTTCTAAAACAAGAAAATTTAATGAAAATTTTGTAAATAAAGAAAATTTAACGAAAATTTTCTATAAAAGAACATTTTAACAAAAATTTTCTATAAAAATAAATTTAACGAAAATTTTCGGAGGCCTTGTAGATCCAAACTAACTGCTCGAGCAACATGACAGAAAGCATGGTAAGAAGTTTTTGATCGCACTCCTTATTTTTATCGAATCATAAGTTTCTTCTTGTATGAAAATTTTTCGAAATTTTCATTTTAATTTTCATTAAATTTTTCTTTTTATAGAAAATTTTCGTTAAAATTTTCTTTTCATAGAAAATTTTCGTTAAAATTTTCTTTTCATAGAAAATTTTCGTTAAAATTTTCTTTTCATAGAAAATTTTCGTTAAATTTTCTTTTGATAGAAAATTTTCTTCAATTAATACCTTTTTAGTTCTTTACACTTATAAATAAAATGAAATCTACATTTTTGTTGTTGTTAGTTGTTGTTTGTTGTTGTATGTTTTTCGATAATCTTAAATGTAGAAATATTTAAATAAATTGTTAAAGATTATTATCAGTGAAGGATGAAAAACAGACCACAAATACAACAAAAAAGAAAATAAAAAGATCCACAATTGTAAAACATGAGATATGGGCAAAAAGCGGAAAAAAGAACCATAACTAGTAAGAATGTTATAATCGGTTATGCCGAATCTTCAACACCCTTGACTACAAATACGTGTGAAGTACATACGTTATGTTATGTACATACACACTCACACATACACTCACAAACGAATACAATTTATACAAATAAATATGACACATTTACAAATAAATGAGACATAAATTGAGTTATATTTTATAATTCCTCTTTAGCGTTACACATGGAATGACAAAGTTAATATACTCTCTGCCAATCTTGTGGTGGTGGAGGGTATAAAAAGAGATAGAAATGCTAAAATGGAGAAAAATTGTTAGTTATCGGAACAAGATACAAAAAGTGTTGCTTTGATACATTTTTTAAGTTTTATTACAAATTTTTGTTGTTGTTGTAATAATAAACTCTTAGAATTTAAGTGCAAAGCAAAATCTATCATTTATTTGGGATTTCATTTTTTTGCTTAAGGAACAGCTGCACTTTTTACCACAAAATGTTTCCTTTTGAGAATTTTTTTTGCTAAATTTGAATTGCAAATCTTGAATTTTTGTTATTTAAGCAAAAAAGTATTTGAAAAGAATGATTTTCTTGATTTATATGCAAATTTGTTTGCAACACATTTAAAATTAGTTCCTTTGGGATTAAATGTTCATAAATATTAGAACAGAGTGATTTAGTTTAGAGCGTAGTTAAAGTTGGCAACATGTTGCAAGATTTTTGCAACATTTCTAGTCAACCATTTCACCCCATAAATCCCCATCAAAGTGTCATATAATCCTTAAAAGATTTAATTACAAGAAAACGCCAACCATGAAAATTTGCACCAAATCGCATCATCATCATCATCGCCATCTTTATCCAGTAGTTAGAGAATAGAGGAGTCACAGATATCAGATTACAAAATGTTATGCTTATGTTTTACCATGAATTTGTTACACTTGTGACCACAAAACTTCCAGTTGATGTTGCAACTTCTGAAATTAAATCGGGAGGAAAACGCATTAAAAACAAAAACCAAAGAAAAAAAATGCAACAAATCCGTGATAACATCATAAACATTTAATACCATTCACGTGTTTGTTGTTAGTTTAATATTGTTGATGCAACAGTTGCAACAACAAGTGCAATTGCATGGTTTCCACTAATAAGCTTAACATTTTATTGCTCTTCTCATTCTTGTCTCCTCCTTCTTGTCTTCTCCATTTTTTATTTGTAAATAATATTTTAAGAAAAATTTCAAGAAAAAAAATATTATTTTTATGTTAAATGTCTTGTTGCAGAAACAACAACTACAACAACAATAAGAAAAACTTCTTCACTTCAATTTGAAAGGCTGCAACATGTTTGGGGCGTTAAACGTTAAACAACTGTAAACAAAATTATTACTTGCAACTGTTTGTTGCACAGTTTTTCCAAGAAAACTCTGGAGGTTGTAAAACAATTTTATGTTAAACTGAAGGTTGTAAATTTTATTTCATTTTTCCACAACAACAACAAAAAAGAAAAGAAAACAAATTAAGTTTTCATTTAATTAAAACGAAATAAAAAACTGAAATTTATGGTTAAAAAGAAAATCCAAGAAAAAATTTCATTTTAACAGAAATTTAACAGAGATTTTCCATAAAGAGAAATTTTCTCGAAAAAGAAAATTTTCTAGAAAAAGAAAAATTTAACGAAAATTTTCTAGAAAAAGAAAATTTTAACGATCATTTTCTAGAAAAAGAAAATTTTAATGCAAATTTTCTAGAAAAAAGAAATTTTAAACGAAAATTTTTTATAAAAAGAAAATTTTTTATAAAAATAAATTTAACGAAAATTTTCTATAAAAAGAAAATTTAAAGAAAGAAAATTTCCCGAAAATTTTCTATATAAAAAATTTTTTATGAAAATTTTCTATAAAAAGAAATTTTAACGAAAATTAAAAAAAAAAAAAAAAATTTAAACGAAAGTTTTCTATAAAAAGAAATTTTTAACGAAAGTTTTCTGTAAAAAGAAATTTTTAACGAAAAAAATTAAACGAAAATTTTCTAGAAAAAGAAAATTATAACGAAAATTTTCTATAAAAAGAAAATTATAACGAAAATTTTCTAGAAAAAGAAAATTTTTAACGAAAGTTTTCTATAAAAAGAAATTTTTAACGAAAATTTTCTATAAAAAATTTAAACGAATTTTTATATAAAAAGAAATTTTCAACAAAAATTTTCTGTAAAATGAAATTTTAAACGAAAATTTTCTATGCAAAGCAATTTTAAACGAAAATTTTCTATAAAAAGAAATTTTAACGAAAATTTTTTACAAAAAAAGTTTTAAACGAAAATTTATTTATTTTATAAAAAAAATTTTAACGAAAATTTTCTAAAAAAAAAATTAACGAAAATTTTCTACAAAAAGGAAAATTTAACGAAAATTTTGTAAATAAAGAAAATTTAACGAAAATTTTCTATAAAAGAACATTTTAACAAAAATTTTCTATAAAAATAAACGAAAATTTTCGGAGGCCATGTAGATCCAAACTAACTGTTCGAGCAACGTGACAGAAAGCATGGTAAGAAGTTTTTGATCGCACTCCTTATTTTTTTATCGAATCATAAGTTTCTTCTTGTATGAAAATTTTTCGAAAATTAACTTAATTAAATATTAAACGCAATTTCCCCTAAATCTATAATTTATGGCAAATTCCTCTCAACCCAAAATATTTTTAAAACTCCCTTTGGCAATTGAACCATTAATGTTTTCAAAACTTTAAATAAAATATTCGATATTTTATTTCAATTTGTGTCAAATATTGAAATGCAATTAAAGTCTTTTTTCAAAAACTTTAATCACATTTTACATTCGAATAAACTCATACGATCGCCAAAACACTTCGAATTGACTTTAAAGGCGTTCATTTCCATTCATTCAAATAGTTATGAACATTTAGAGAACCTGAGTGTATAATTTATTTCCTTTAACTCTTTTTTTCGTTTTAAATCTCGTTATAAGTTTTACACGCACTTTTTGTGGATTTGAAAATATTTGCGATTTATAATTTGCCAAATTGTCACCTTGAGGGCGAATGGAAAAAATGACAAAATATAAATATGAAAAATATTTATTAAAAAAAACTGTTAGAAAAACGTTATAAAGTGGAATGAACTGAACTGAACGCCAAGATAAATGTCAAACGATTTTTTATTAAAATGAACAAATTTTTAGTGGAGTGAATTAAACAAGTTGACTTTTCGAATTGTTAAAAAAAAACTTTATAGGAAAATATAATTTTAAAATTTGCTCACATTTTCATTCTCTCTTCAGTTCACGGGGTAATTTGCAAAGAGATATTTTCTTTAAGAAGTCCCTGTAATTAAAGAGATATTTTCCCTAGATGATTCTCTCTACTTATAAGGATTATTTCTCTTGAAAATTCTCCTTGATTAAAGATATAAACTCTTTTGTAAAAGGGATATTTTCTCTAAAGAAAATTCTCTTTTTAAAGAGATATTTTATCTAAAGAAAATTCTCTTTTATGAAAGAGATATTTTCTTTAGAAAATTCTCTTTTATGAAAGAGATATTTTCTTTAGAAAATTCTCTTTTATGAAAGAGATATTTTCTTTAGAAAATTCTCTTTTATGAAAGAGATATTTTCTTTAGAAAATTCTCTTTATGAAAGAGATATTTTCTTTAGAAAATTCTCTTTTATGAAAGAGATATTTTCTTTAGAAAATTCTCTTTTATGAAAGAGATATTTTCTTTAGAAAATTCTCTTTTATGAAAGAGATATTTTCTTTAGAAAATTCTCTTTTATGAAAGAGATATTTTCTTTAGAAAATTCTCTTTTATGAAAGAGATATTTTCTTTAGAAAATTCTCTTTTATGAAAGAGATATTTTCTTTAGAAAATTCTCTTTTATGAAAGAGATATTTTCTTTAGAAAATTCTCTTTTATGAAAGAGATATTTTCTTTAGAAAATTCTCTTTTATGAAAGAGATATTTTCTTTAGAAAATTCTCTTTTATGAAAGAGATATTTTCTTTAGAAAATTCTCTTTTATGAAAGAGATATTTTCTTTAGAAAATTCTCTTTTATGAAAGAGATATTTTCTTTAGAAAATTCTCTTTTATGAAAGAGATATTTTCTTTAGAAAATTCTCTTTTATGAAAGAGATATTTTCTTTAGAAAATTCTCTTTTATGAAAGAGATATTTTCTTTAGAAAATTCTCTTTTATGAAAGAGATATTTTCTTTAGAAAATTCTCTTTTATGAAAGAGATATTTTCTTTAGAAAATTCTCTTTTATGAAAGAGATATTTTCTTTAGAAAATTCTCTTTTATGAATGAGATATTTTCTTTAGAAAATTCTCTTTTATCAAAGAGATATTTTCTTTGGAAAATTCTCTTTTATGAAAGAGATATTTTCTTTAGAAAATTCTCTTTTAAAGAAAGATATTTTTTTTTTTAGAAAATTCTCTTTTATGAAAGAGATATTTTCTTTAGGAAATTCTCTTTTATGAAAGAGATATTTTCTTTAGGAAATTCTCTTTTATGAAAGAGATATTTTCTTTAGGAAATTCTCTTTTATGAAAGAGATATTTTCTCTTTTATGAAAAAAAAAATATTTTCTTTAGAAAATTCTAAGCCTGTTTTTCTAGATATTTTCTCTACAGAGTTCTTTCATATAGAAAATTCTATTTTTAATTAAAGAGTTATTTTCTATAGATTATATTTTTTGTATATTTTTTTAATTTATCTGATTTTCTCAAAAGGCGTTTTTTTAATTAAAACATTCAATTAATAATACACTTGCAACCAAAAGTATTCAACACCTCCTTTTTTGTATATAAACAACCACAAAAATTGTAACATTTCATTTTTGAAACTTTTAAAATTTCATACACGTAATAACACATTTTTTTTTAATAATTTTTTTTATAAAAATAAAAAATCTAACAATTTCATTCATATTGATAAAATAATGTCAAACCTTGATGAAAATTTAAACAACATCATTTCAAACATGTCGTTCAGAAGGTGCAACAAAAAATTTGTTATCTCTATAAAAAAAAATAAAACAAACAACTTTCGCCAAATATGGACTTTACAACAACAAAATAATAATAAAAATTATTAATTTTTTTCCACTTTTTTTTTGCGTTTTGCGTAAAACTCTTAAAAAAAGTCACTCAACCATCATTAGTGGCGAAAAAACTCCAAAGTCTCAATATGAAAAAAAAAAAACAAGAAACAAATTCGATCTGAACAAAAAATCTTGTAAAGAAATGATCTGGACCAAAAATGGTAACTCATGGTGCGTACTAAGTACGACTCATTGGTTACAACAAATGGACGACATCGTTTTAATGTGTCCGTCAGAGATTCTCTAGCCACCGAACAGACGCTAAACTTGAGCGCTCTAAATAAAGCGTAAAATATTTTAACACATTTAAAAACTGTTGTTACTTTTAACTTTACTGCAATGGTTGCTGTCTTTGCTTAATCGTGATATATTTTTTTCTCTTTAGAGCCAAAACTATTGGCAAGATTCTCACGCGACATGATCATAATTCATAATTTAATGTCATTTTCCCCCTTTACAAGCACTTTTTTTGGTTGGTTATGGACGGACACTAAACGAGCACTATTTTAAAGCAGGATTCTTTCTTATGTGCACTTTTGTATATCGAAACTTAAATAGTTATTTAAGGTATCACCTATCGAATGTTTTAGCTTTTGGACCATTAGGAAAAATGTCTACATTTCCAAAACATAATTTTTAGGTTTTTTTTTTTCAGATTTTTTTTTGTTGGTTTTTGTTTTGTTCGTACAACCATAACGAAATGTTGTTCAACATGACAAGGAGATCATGTTTATTTAACAAATGTTTTTCCAAAAAGACAACAACAACAAAAACAAAAAGACACACAACAAAAATGTTTTAATAACAACAAAATATAAAAATGAAAAAAAAAAACACGAAAACTAAAAAAAAAAATATATGAAAAATAAAATGATAAATTATTGAAGTTTTCAGAGATTGTGTTCAGAGCAAATGGAGTGCAAGGAGACTGGACAAAATATATTCCATAAAGGGGAATAATTTAAGTTAACACTTCGATATTAGAAAGAAACACTTAAACAAACATCTAGGAAAAATTAGCTTTCATAAAGAAAATGTCTCTTCATGAAAGAGAATTTTCTAAAGAAAATATCTCTTTCATGAAAGAGAATTTTCTAAAGAAAATAAATTCTCTTTCATGAAAGAGAATCATTTTCTAAAGAAAATATCTCTTTCATGAAAGAGAATCATTTTCTAAAGAAAATATCTCTTTCATGAAAGAGAATCATTTTCTAAAGAAAATTTCTCTTTCATGAAAAAGAATCATTTTCTAAAGAAAATATCTCTTTCATGAAAGAGAATCATTTTCTAAAGAAAATATCTCTTTCATGAAAGAGAATCATTTTCTAAAGAAAATATCTCTTTCATGAAAGAGAATCATTTTCTAAAGAAAATATCTCTTTCATGAAAGAGAATCATTTTCTAAAGAAAATATCTCTTTCATGAAAGAGAATCATTTTCTAAAGAAAATATCTCTTTCATGAAAGAGAATCATTTTCTAAAGAAAATATCTCTTTCATGAAAGAGAATCATTTTCTAAAGAAAATATCTCTTTCATGAAAGAGAATCGTTTTCTAAAGAAAATATCTCTTTCATGAAAGAGAATCATTTTCTAAAGAAAATATCTCTTTCATGAAAGAGAATCATTTTCTAAAGAAAATATCTCTTTCATGAAAGAGAATCATTTTCTAAAGAAAATATCTCTTTCATGAAAGAGAATCATTTTCTAAAGAAAATATTTTTGAAGAATTTTTTCTCCCGGTGCATTTTAAAGAAGAGAGAATATTTCTTGAGATTTCTTTGTTTGGTTCATTGTCGTTTTAAGTTCATTTTGCAAAATAAGTTTGTATTTAAGGCTTAATGACATGTGATGTGCATACGGATGAATATTTTACATTTTATAGTTTTTATTGTTGTTGTTATTACTGCTGCTGTTGTTTTTGTTGTTATAGTTGGTGTTATGTTGTTGGATTTGAACCATCATTACATTTTCTTAATACAAAGTAAAATTGTTAATAGATGTCCGCTGGTCTGTCTGTCTGTCTGTCTGTCTTTTCATCCATCCGTCCGTCTGTCCTCTAGCTGTCTGTCTATGGGTCCGTCCGTCTGTCTGTTGCGTTTAGGTGATGGTAATAATAAAACCTGTTGCAAATTTGCATTTAGATGAGTCAAGTTGTTAAGTGTGTGTTGCGAAAATTGCCGCCTATAAAATTTTTTGTTTGTTGGTGAAAAACATCTTCCCAAGTGATTGTATTTCTTTAAAATGATGATGTTGTTTGTTGATGTCGAAAAGGCTGGAACTGGATGAAGATGCGAATGTTAATGATGATTCTTATGGTGAGCGGTTTTGTGGTCTGAATTGTTGTTGTCGTTGTTGTTGTGTTATTATTTTCTAACTTCTTGTTAGTTAATCTTCCTCTGATGCATATTCTCGTTCATGTCGAACAAACATATTTGGACGATGCCGTTTAAACTTATTGTATGTCATGTGGCAAATATGAAATTCAAGAAGATGAAGAAGAGGCAAATGTGAGTCAAGGCAGGAAGAAGAGGTAAAGTAAGGTGGCCTGTCAATGAATTTTATTTCATTTACAAAGTCTTCGATTATTGCCCGGGACAACGAGTTGAATACTGCAAAAATGTCTGAAATAAAAAGCCGTCATCATATTTTGTTTCTCTTTGCTGTTTTTGCATCTTGATTGTAATTTATTTGAGTCTTTCATCCATTTGTTGCACGTGGCTAATTTTTTTATGAGATGTTTGTTTGCGCCGTTGCAAATGATTCTTTACAAAAAAGGAATTTTTCATAATTATATATGTGTGTCTGTGTGTATATGCACATATACATACATCATATTTGATGTGGAAAATAAAATAATTAAATTTATGTTTTTGTTTTTGTTTTCGTTTTTGTATTTGTATTTGCTTAACAGTCATCATCATCTCGCATCAGAAGCCCCGGCTGCATTCACATCATTCTCATCATCGTAATAAAGTGGGTTTTCATATTTAACGAATATTTATCTGTTTATTTATTTATTATTTTGTTTTTGTTCTTCTTATTGTTGTTGATGTTGTTGTCTTCCCCAAATCCGCTACCTCATGTTTGGTAATTGAAATATTTTTTTACCAAAAACAAACATACGATTCAGTTATTCTCAAGAAATTGTTTCAGCCATAATAACGATTGGAAGAGTACGTTTGTCTTGAACGTGCATTTGTTTGTGTGTGGCATTTGACAAGAAACTCTAGAGACCAGACAATTGGGTTTTGTGATCGTGTCTGGGCCAAAACAAAAACAAAAAGAAGCAAGAAATAATTTTGGCCAAAATTAAAAAAACTAATGTGACCAAATTGATCATCAAATAGTTTTCTAATAACTGAAGAAATAAAAGTTGTTTTTATTGTTTTGATTTTAATGGAATTTTTAAATTGTAACCGGATATTGAGAAACATTATGGTTATTAAATAAAAAGAGAAGACATTGAAGAGAGAATTTGACAGTTAAGATCATAATCTGTACTACAGTCGAGATTAAAATCCAAATTAAAATCTGCACTACAGTCTAGATCACAAGGCAGACGTAAGTCAACCCTACAGACGAGATCACAATCTAAACTAAAGTCTAGATCATAATCTAGACTAGAGTCTAGTTCACAACCTAAAGAAAATATCTCTTTCATAAAAGAGAATTTCTAAAGAAAATATCTCTTTCATAAAAGAGAATTTTCTAAAGAAAATATCTCTTTCATAAAAGAGAATTTTCTAAAGAAAATATCTCTTTCATAAAAGAGAATTTTCTAAAGAAAATATCTCTTTCATAAAAGAGAATTTTCTAAAGAAAATATCTCTTTCATAAAAGAGAATTTTCTAAAGAAAATATCTCTTTCATAAAAGAGAATTTTCTAAAGAAAATATCTCTTTCATAAAAGAGAATTTTCTAAAGAAAATATCTCTTTCATAAAAGAGAATTTTCTAAAGAAAATATCTCTTTCATAAAAGAGAATTTTCTAAAGAAAATATCTCTTTCATAAAAGAGAATTTTCTAAAGAAAATATCTCTTTCATAAAAGAGAATTTTCTAAAGAAAATATCTCTTTCATAAAAGAGAATTTTCTAAAGAAAATATCTCTTTCATAAAAGAGAATTTTCTAAAGAAAATATCTCTTTCATAAAAGAGAATTTTCTAAAGAAAATATCTCTTTCATAAAAGAGAATTTTCTAAAGAAAATATCTCTTTCATAAAAGAGAATTTTCTAAAGAAAATATCTCTTTCATAAAAGAGAATTTTCTAAAGAAAATATCTCTTTCATAAAAGAGAATTTTCTAAAGAAAATATCTCTTTCATAAAAGAGAATTTTCTAAAGAAAATATCTCTTTCATAAAAGAGAATTTTCTAAAGAAAATATCTCTTTCATAAAAGAGAATTTTCTAAAGAAAATATCTCTTTCATAAAAGAGAATTTTCTAAAGAAAATATCTCTTTCATAAAAGAGAATTTTCTAAAGAAAATATCTCTTTCATAAAAGAGAATTTTCTAAAGAAAATATCTCTTTCATAAAAGAGAATTTTCTAAAGAAAATATCTCTTTCATAAAAGAGAATTTTCTAAAGAAAATATGTCTTTCATAAAAGAGAATTTTCTAAAGAAAATTTCACTTTAATTAAAGAGAATTTTCTAAAGAAAATTTCGTTTCACTTTAATTAAAGTGAATTTTCTAAAGAAAATTTCACTTTAATTAAAGAGAATTTTCTAAAGAAAATTTCGTTTTAGTTAAAGAGAATTTTCTAATAAAATTTCGCTTTAATTAAAGAGAATTTTCTAAAGAAAATTTCGCTTTAATTAAAGAGAATTTTCTAAAGAAAATATCTCTTTCATAAAAGAGAATTTTCTAAAGAAAATTTCGCTTTAATTAAGGAGAATTTTCTAAAGAAAATTTCGCTTTAATTAAAGAGAATTTTCTAAAGAAAATTTCGTTTAATTAAAGAGAATTTTCTAAAGAAAATTTCGCTTTAATTAAAGAGAACTTTATGGAGAAGATGTGTCTCTAATTAAAGCGTATTTTAAGGATATATCTCTTTAATTAAGGAGTATTGGATCCTAATTAGTTGGTCCTTTTAAGTTGATTTAGTTGGCGTTATTATTAATTTTCCTCTCCTGTGATACTTTTATCCAGACATAACTTACAACGTGTCTGCATGTTTTAACATGTTTCGGTTTAATCTTTTTGTTCAGTTATGTTGTTAATGTTGGTTTCAAGACTTTTTTTGAATTTTATATATATTTTTTGTGATTTTTCTGTTAGACGAAATTTTCAACGCTTTTAGAGTCGGCGTAAAAACAGTTCCACCATATGACAACTACGAGTACACTTGTGGCATATAATCGTTCTTGAGAGACTTTACACGTAAATCATTCATTTTCAATATTCCAGCAACAACAACAAAACTATCGATACAAAAGAGACTCTATTTTATTTTTATTTTTTTTGTCGATCACCTTTTCGTTGATATTTCAACGATATAAAGTCACATTCATGACAGAACGAGTATGAAATGTGTAAAGTCAAGACAGTTATGAATATGAAATTGTATAAATTATTTAAAAAAGGAAAAAATTCATATAATAATAAAAATACGAGATGCCCAGGAACAGTGGAAAAGGGTATCAAAAAAAGTGCTGCTGTTTGTGACGTAAAGAAAAAATGGTGTTACACCCACCTTTTGATATACCGTTCGACTCCAAATCGCTTTCTAAATCGATTAAGATATCTTGATAAAATTTCGCCCAAGGACGAAGCCTTTCGGAGTTGGCCATGTTCGGTTCATTATGTCAGGTACCTCCCACACAAACATTTTTCAGAAATGAGGTTTTTAGGGTCATAAAAGTTCTAAATATAAAGAGAATTTAACGAAATTTGTCACAAATAAATTTTCTGATATCGGTCCATTGCTTCTCATGGGTCCCAAACTCCTTTCCACATATCACTTTGAAGGCCATAAATCTCATATATACATACGTTGGTATTATAATAATTGGTGTAATTAAGTTAAATGAAAGCAGGGTCTGGTGCACAATTATACGAGGGCTGGTCCATAATTTCTTGTAGCTCCCATATATTACACAACTCTCCCCCCAAAATTTCATTTTAAACGCATTAATTTCACACAAATGTTAGTTTCACAATAATGTACTGCACGCTTAAGAATGAAACTGAAAATAAAATTATACGAGGGTCGTTCATTAATTTTTCGCAACTGCCATTTACAACCAATATTTTGGTGTAGATTAATACATAGTAGGGCTTGATGACTATAGCATTCTTACTTCTTTGAAGAATTTTCGAAGCAAAAGTTAAATCCTTTTTTTTAGAGATGTTAAAGGCCTATCGGTCCATTACTTCTCATAGGTCCCATACTAATTTCCTTCAAAAATATCACCTTAAAAGGCATAAATCTTACATATACATGCGTTGATATTGTAATAATATTTGGTGAAATTATGGTAAATATAAACAAAAATCCTTGTGAAAAATTATACGAGGGTCGTTTTATAATTTCTTGTAGCACCCACATAAATGCCCATATAAGTTTCACAAAAATGTACTGCACACTTAAGAGTAAAAAAGAAAATAAAATTATACGAGGGTCGTTCATAACACTTTCGTAACTGCTATTTATAAGCAACATTCTGATGAAGGGTATTGACTTGTTACTTGTTTTAAGAAGTTTCGTGGCAAAATTTTGGAAAAAAATTAATCCGTTTTTAAAGATGTTAAGACCCATTGTGCAGCATTTTTATCTTTTCTATTTATTTTTCATATTTTATTCATTTGTTTCCCTCCATAAACTCCACTCATCATAATAAAGCCAATTAAAGTATGAAGATGAGTGGAAAAAAAGACAATTTCAAGAAAATTGATAGCAAAAAAAGAATATTTTTAAAATTTTATTTTTTTTCTTGTAAATTATGGGAATATGAACGATTAAGGAAAAAAAATCCATTTTTAACAAAAAAAAAAAAAAAAAACTTAAAAAAAAACTAAACTTTAAAAAAAAATAGTTTATTGAGTTAAACATAAATAAAAGTAATCAGTGTTTAAAATACTTTACTAATGGGATTTATAAATGTCACAAGAGATTTTCATGCATTTAATTAACATTTTTTTCTCTCAATCACAAATCGTTTCTTTTTTTTCCCCATATTTTTACTTTTTTTCACAATTTAAATCCAAAAGCTTAATAAATAGAGAGGAATTGCCATAAAAAGGTTAAAATGTCGGTATTTATTTGAGAAAAAAAAGTAGTTGTAGTTATTATCATTTAATAAAAAGGATGTAATTAAAATTTGTATTTTTATTGATTTATTTCAGAAAAAATACACGATTTGTTTTTATTTTTTAAATAAAATATGTCAGTTATTTTATGATGGAAAAAATGGTGGGGAATATTAATGAAAAAAGGCTTAATAGAGGTTTTAATTTTTAAATAGCTTTTTAATAAATAGTTGTGCTATAAATTATGATAACTGAGTTTTGCTATAAAACTATTTGTAAAGAAAAACTGTCAAAATAAATTCAATTAAATTTTATTAATATTATTTCCCTAAAAAAGATCACAAATTAGACAGGAGTATAGATCACAATATTCTCTACTGCATAGATCGCACTTTAGACTACAGTTTATATCAGAATATAGTCTAGATCAGTGTCTAGACTATAGTCTAGATCAGTGTCTAGACTATAGTCTAGATCAGTGTCTAGACTATAGTCTAGATCAGTGTCTAGACTATAGTCTAGATCAGTGTCTAGACTATAGTCTAGATCAGTGTCTAGACTATAGTCTAGATCAGTGTCTAGACTATAGTCTAGATCAGTGTCTAGACTATAGTCTAGATCAGTGTCTAGACTATAGTCTAGATCAGTGTCTAGACTATAGTCTAGATCAGTGTCTAGACTATAGTCTAGATCAGTGTCTAGACTATAGTCTAGATCAGTGTCTAGACTATAGTCTAGATCAGTGTCTAGACTATAGTCTAGATCAGTGTCTAGACTATAGTCTAGATCAGTGTCTAGACTATAGTCTAGATCAGTGTCTAGACTATAGTCTAGATCAGTGTCTAGACTATAGTCTAGATCAGTGTCTAGACTATAGTCTAGATCAGTGTCTAGACTATAGTCTAGATCAGTGTCTAGACTATAGTCTAGATCAGTGTCTAGACTATAGTCTAGATCAGTGTCTAGACTATAGTCTAGATCAGTGTCTAGACTGTAGTCTAGATCAGTGTCTAGACTGTAGTCTAGATCAGTGTCTAGACTGTAGTCTAGATCAGTGTCTAGACTATAGTCTAGATCAGTGTCTAGACTATAGTCTAGATCAGTGTCTAGACTATAGTCTAGATCAGTGTCTAGACTATAGTCTAGATCAGTGTCTAGACTATAGTCTAGATCAGTGTCTAGACAATAGTCTAGATCAGTGTCTAGACTATAGTCTAGATCAGTGTCTAGACTATAGTCTAGATCAGTGTCTAGACTATAGTCTAGATCAGTGTCTAGACTATAGTCTAGATCAGTGTCTAGACTATAGTCTAGATCAGTGTCTAGACTATAGTCTAGATCAGTGTCTAGACTATAGTCTAGATCAGTGTCTAGACCATAGTCTAGATCAGTGTCTAGACCATAGTCTAGATCAGTGTCTAGACCATAGTCTAGATCAGTGTCTAGACCATAGTCTAGATCAGTGTCTAGACTATAGTCTAGATCAGTGTCTAGACTATAGTCTAGATCAGTGTCTAGACTATAGTCTAGATCAGTGTCTAGACCATAGTCTAGATCAGTGTCTAGACCATAGTCTAGATCAGTGTCTAGACCATAGTCTATATCAGTGTCTAGACCATAGTCTAGATCAGTGTCTAGCCTATAGTCCAGATCAGTGTCTAGACTAAAGTTGAATCTTTTCTGATAATGTCCTCAGATTTCAATTCGAATATGAATCTCTATTTTAGTCTATCTCCCATATAGTGAATTTTCCCATTAAATCACATAAATATCATAAACATAAATCACTTTTCGCAAATTTTCTTATTAATTCACAAAAAAATGAAAACAAAATGGTGGACATATGGAAAAAAGAATAAAATCATTTATTGTATCATAAATATTAACTGCAAATAACATAATTAGCGCTGTTTTAGTTAAATGCCACAATTAATATTTTTATCTCTTTGTCCTTTTCTCTCCAAAAAAACAAGAAAAAAACAAGAAAAAGACATCAAATCAGTTGCTGTTTTTTTAAATGATCTTTTATCAGAATTAAGATTTATGAGGAGAAAAGTCAAACGAACGAATGAATGAATGAACGAATGAAAGAAGGAGGAGAGAAGAAGAAGAAGAAGAAGAAGAGTAAGAAAAAAATCCAAATCGCATAAACAATTAATAATAAAACACGTACAATTGTGTTGCTTTTAACAAATTATACTTTTTAATCAAAGAAAAAAATCTCATAAAACATTTGAAATTAACAGAAAAGAAAATAAATGAATTAAAGCGCTTTTTGCCGTTTGTGTTTGGATGTAAGTGTTTGTTTTTTGTACCCTCCACCATCACAAATGATGAGAAGGAGGTATGATAACTTTATCATTTCATGTGCAACGCATCATATCGAAATCTTAGACGATTTAGCTTTGTCCGTCTGTCTGTACGTTTGCTCACTTCCACAATAATTAAAAGAGCTCAATGAAATTTGGACTGAGTATTTGTTATAGTCCAGAGAAGTGTTCCATTTAAAACCAGCAAAATCCATTCCCGATATCTGAGGTAACCTCTTAATTCAATCATATAACTTTTGTAAAATTGTTAATTATAAATCGAAGAATTAGAAATTCCAAAAATCATCAAAATCGATTCAGTAGAAAAAAAGTTATAGCCAAGATTTCTTGTTTAACGCGAATGATATTTATGCTTTAGAAATCGGTCTATAACATCTTCTATTCTAAATTGATATTTCTGACTTTAAATTAAAATTGTTGGCCGAAAACAAAATCATAATTTGAAAAAAGTCTAGATCATAACATAGACGACTTCCAGATCCATAATCTAGACTGCAGTCGAGATCATAATCTATATTTTAGCCAAGATCACAAATTGAAATAAAGTCCGTAATCTATTTTTAATTCTAGATCATAATATAGACAAAAGTCACAATATCGAAACAATACAAAGTTCTAAATTACAATATAGAAAACAGTCTAGATCGCAATATAGAATACAGTCAACAATCTGGACTATTGTCTAGAGTCTAGATCACAATCTGGACTACAGTCTAGATCACAATCTGGACTACAGACTAGATCACAATCTGGACTACAATTTAGATTACAATCTAGACTACAGTTTAGACCACAATCTGGACTACAGTTTAGACCACAATCTGGACTACAGTTTAGATCATAATCTGGACTACAGTTAAGATCACAATCTGGACTACAGTCTAGATCACAATCTGGACTACAGTCGAGATCACAATCTGGTCTACAGTTGAGATCACAATCTGGACTACAGTTTAGATCACAATCTGGACTACAGTATAGATCACAATCTGGGCTACAACCTAGATCACAATCTGGACTACAGTCGAGATCACTATCTGGTCTACAGTCGAGATTACAATCTGATCTACAGTCGAGATCACAATCTGGACTACAGTCTAGATCACAATCTGGACTACAGTCTATATCACTATCTGGACTACAATCTAGATCACAATCTGGACTACAGTCGAGATCACTATCTGGTCTACAGTCGAGATCACTATCTGGTCTACAGTCGAGATCACTAACTGGTCTACAGTCGAGATCACAATCTGGTCTATTAATTTTACGACTCATTAAGTGTTCCTCTGTTGCATTTAAGAAAAACTTTTTGTCTGTGAGTGTACGTATGATTGTGTATGTACCAAATATAACGTACTTGCTTCACACACATTTGTGTTTAATGGTACTCAAGATTCGCCATAGCCGATTGTAGCATTCTTACTTGGTTTTTTTTTTTTTAAATAATAAAAAAGACATTTTAAAAATCTGTAGCGGCTTTATGTCCAATTTAAACAACAATTCGAAAATAAAACTTAGTGTTGCTTTTTATTATAATTCCAACATTAACTAACAAACCAACAATAACAACAATAACAATAACATGATCAATACAACAACATATACTTCATAACATTAACAAAAACATCATGTTACATGGAATTGAGTACAGAAGAGTTTGGTGTAAAGTGGATTTCTGGTGTGGAGTTGGAGTTGGAGTTAAAGTACAGTATGTTTGTTTGGTTTTGGGAAAGACAGACATCAAGTGTCTCCTTCTGATCTTGTGTGTGTTTGTGTGAGTGTGTTTGTGTCTGTATTACCGCCCATTGTATTTAATTCCATTTATTTCTTTAACATTTCTATTTTTTCGTTCCATTTGATACCATAATAATTGCATTAAAAATGTATTCTACGTACCATGAAACATTTTGAGATGCCATTCCACGATCAGAGCTAATCAACCATCTAAGATCGATCTCTTCTTAAACCAAAACAAATAAAAACTCATAACATTCAAACGTATTACAAAGTAGATTTTTTAATGAAATTTAATGGAAAAAATAAAAAATAAAAAAAAAACATAAAAATTATAATGAAAACAATGGAACAAGCAAAGTAGCGACGAATCGGAATGTACTCTATCAATAGTGCAAGACCTTCAGCCCTGTATGTCGATTACTTTCTTTAGTATGGGAGAACATTTTTCCAAGTTCATTAAATATAATAAAAATTGCTTTTACACAGTCTCAGATATCGGTCTATAGCCATTTTAACCTTAAACGATTTTTTTGCACGTACCGATAAATCCGTGACAAATTTCCTTGACTTTAGAATTTACATTTGGATGAGAGCGATATTTATACCTTAGAAAGCGGTCTATAACTTCTTCCATTTTCAACCGATAGTTTTGATTTAAGTTAAAATTGTTGATCGAAAACACAATTAAAATTTAAATAAAGTCTAGATCAAAACATAGACGACTTCCCAGATCATAATCCGTAATAAGCCTAGATCATAATCCAGACTGCAAAACAGATCAATAATCTGTATTATAGTCTAGATCATAATTGGAATAAAAGTCTAGTTCGTAATATACTTTGAAATTCTAGATTCTAATCTAAATTAAGTTTTGATCATAATTTAGCCTACAGTGTAGATATAATCTAAGATCTTGAACATAATCTAAAGTCTAGACGATTATCTATAATAAAGTCTAGATCACAATATCTAGTTTTGATTACAATCTGAATTATAGTTTGGATCTCAATCTGGAGTACAGTCTAGATCACAATCTAGACTACAGTCTAGAACACAATCTGGACTACAGTCTAGATCACAATCTGGACTACAGTCTAGATCACAATCTGGACTACAGTCTAGATCACAATCTGGACTACAGTCAAGATCACAATCAGGACTACAGTCAAGATAACAATCAGGACTACAGTCAAGATCACAATCAGGACTACAGTCAAGATGACAAATTGGGCTACAGTCAACATCACAATCTGGACTACAGTCTAGATCACAATCTGGACTACAGTCTAGATCACAATCTGGACTACAGTCTAGATCACAATCTGGACTACAGTCTAGATCACAATCTGGACTACAGTCTAGATCACAATCTGGACTACAGTCTAGATCACAATCTGGACTACAGTCTAGATCACAATCTGGACTACAGTCAACATCACAATCTGGACTACAGTCTAGATCACAATCTGGACTACAGTCTAGATCACAATCTGGACTATAGTCTAGATCACAATCTGGACTACAGTCTAGATCACAATCTGGACTACAGTCTAGATCACAATCTGGACTACAGTCTAGATCACAATCTGGACTACAGTCTAGATCACAATCTGGACTACAGTCTAAATCACAATCTGGACTACAGTCTAGATCACAATCTGGACTACAGTTTAGAGATTCACTAGATCACAATCTGGACTACAGTCAAGATCACAATCAGGACTACAGTCAAGATAAAAATTTGGACTACAGTAAAGATCAAAATCTAGATTACAGTCAACAATTTGGACAACAGTTCAGATCGCAACCTTGACTACAGTTTAGATGTCAGTCAATATCACTTTTTAGTGTCAGTCTAGATCACAGACTAGATTAAAATCTAGATCATAATCTAGTTCACTATATAGACGGCAAGATGTCAGCCAAGTTCACAAATATTGATATCAGTCAAGTTCACTAGATGTGTAATGAATTCTACTGGATCACAACCTTCAGTACAGTTTTGATAACAATCTAGACTACAGTCTAAATCGCTTTCTAGATGACAGTCTAGTTCACAGTATAAATTACGTTAGATCACAATCTTACTAATGATATACTCCATAAGACTTCAATGATTCCCTTCTAGTATCCCATCCAAACAAACAAACCTAATATTCCCTCTCCCTCCTTTTATTAATGGTGCAGGGTAAATAAAGATCGTTTTTTTGTTGTTGTGAATTCAAACAAGTTGGTTTTAATTCCTTATAGGCGACGTGATCTTGTTACTGATCTCTCTCGCGTATACAGAAACACACTCCAACACTCATTCATTCCTTCATTCACTCGTTCACTATTTAACTCATGTAATCCATCAATTCAGCTTTTTTCTCGTGGCTTGTGACAATTGTTTGAGATTTAATGTCGTTTTGTTGACTTTTTTGAAATGTTTTACTTAAATGTGAGTAACATTATCGTTGGAGGAACGTTTGTACGTTATATTAAGCGCTGCCAGGTTTTTCTTGATGGGGGCAGATTGTTAAAATCATCGGGCGTTATTAAACACACACACACTCAGTACACATTGTTTAGGTGTCATTTTGTATTCAGAAAAAGACGTCTAAGAAATAAGAATAAAAATGGAATTTATTTTTGGTACCCAAATCCATTTAGAGATAATGATATACGTTTAGTATCTCTTTGTTTGAATAAAATGTATCTTTAGCTTTATTAAGTTGAATATATTTTTAAATGGAAATATTTATTTTTATTTTTCTTATTTAATAAAAGTTGAATTCAAAATCTTATTAAAAGATCTTAATTGGGTTTGACATAAAGGCATTTTTGATCTAAGTACCATTTATGGTGCATTTGCAGTGAAAAATATTAGGAAATTGAAGCTAAAAGGTATCTCTAGTCTGTGTTAACGCCTTCAACTGTCTTTTTCTTCCCACTCACTTCTGATAACTTCGGTGGCCAGCCTTCTTTGGGTTTGGGAAAGTCCAGCGCCATTTCGGTGGCCTTCATTCAATCGCTAAGATTTGTTGGTCTGTTCTTTGTCAGAGGGTTTTGTTGGATATGGGTTTCGGCCAGAATATTGCGAAGAATTGGTTTACTTGCATATTTGCTTGTCTTGAGTGGCAGCCTTCCAAGTTTCCCATTCATACAAAAAGTAGATTTTCCATTTCATTGAAGCCTTCAATCTTTCTGTTCTATGATAAAGATGGTGATTTTTAAAGCGGTTTTAAACGTCCGCATGTTTGGTACGCGTTCGATTCCCCATTCCTTGATATTATGTTCCCAAGGTCACATAATTAGCTGACATCTTCCATTGTCTCTTGCTGCAATCCCATATAAGTATTGGGAGATTGCATCAATACGTTTTTTTGTCTTCGTCGCATTAATTTCGTTGTTAGCATTATAGCATTGTTTAGGCAATCGAGAGCTCTTGCTAGAACTGAGTCCAAAACTATATTAAATTGGTGTAGTGACAGAACAAACCCTTTGACAAACAACTATTCCAACTTCTTCTCTTCTGCTTAATAATTTTCTGTATTGTATCCCACATGAAGCATTTACAAGGCCAAAAAATTTGGAGGGAATATATCAATGTGATCCCAACAACATTGTGGTCTATAAAGTCTATAAAGCATAGATACAGTGACGAGCGCTACAGATGGCTCCACTTGGCACCCAGACTATTTATATGGTTGATAGTGTGATTATGGGGACTAAATCCAGCCTACTCCTGCCTTAAAGTTGGGGTTTCCCTATCTGATATTCTTTTAACACTTATCTACGAAAGTTGTTAGGGATTTGAAAGATCACTCTGCTCGGATTACCAGAAAGAACGAATTATAGTTGGAATAATCTCCGCACTCAGCAGAAACTTTCATTTACACCTGTATATTTGTTCCCTTTGAGTTCAATAAAAGAATTCCAATCTTCATTTTGGCGGTACATTTTTGTTGGAACTTGTGAGATTCATTTACGCTCTCAATTGCTAGAAGACATTTGTTCTCCGTTAACCTGTAGCTGGAGTGATTGCCATCTTCATCTCTAAGAGATCTTTAAGATTCATGTTACCATTATTTTGATTTTTTTTTTTGGAATTTCGTCTATATAGTCCACTTTTATTGGAGATCTGGAAAAAAGCCAATGCCAGATCATCACAAATACATTGAGATCTCTGAAACTGTCTTTTGTTATATAATTCAGGATTTCAGGTTTTAGAAGGTTAAATTCGTAATTTTGTTAAAAAAATAGGTAAAAATCAAGAGGATATGGACTTAGTATTATAAGGTTTTTGGGTACAAAATAAAGATTCTGACAAATTATTTATTTTTGGAGGGAATAAAGGTCCTTAAAAATTTCTCTTTTTTTAACCAAATAAACAAATGTGAACCAGATCGGTGTTATCGAAAAAAACTGCAAATAACTCAAAAACTAATGGCTTCTTTAAGGGCTGTAGGATGAGACATTTTTATTGAATGTGAAACAAGATACCTTAAGAAGCGTGAATCCACTAAACCGATCACATTTATTTCCATGGCTGAATAACCATTGAAATGGATTCTGCCACCTCTATTTGGCACAGCGTGGATTGAATATCGAATTTATCAGAAAAATAGACCATAACTATATAGATCCAGGAGTTGGGTTTTAGCTTATCAACTCAATAATCCTGTTGAGAAATTCTGCTGTGGAATACTGTCAGTATGGACTTTTTTCTTCAAATGAGTTCTTCAGAAGCTAACGAAATGAGGATTAGGAAAAGTGAAACAATTCTTCATATATTCTACAACAGCCTTTTCATAGGGATGCGTTTCTTTTCCCACAGTTTTCTACAAACCTTCCGACTTTGTACCTTTTTTTCTCTCTCCTCAAACTCTCTTCCTATTCCGGTGACACATTGGTGGCTTTAGAATCCAAGTCTTTAAAAATGTTTTAGTCTGTTATCAACTTAGCTTGGAAAGCGTATGTTAAATTTCCAATTATGAAGGATATGCCATCAGGTTGCTATGAAGATTACGGCTTCTTAACTTACAAAAATTCGAAACCTTAACAAATGCTTTTCAAGCGTTGGGGTCACAAGCTTCAGCTTTTTTCAAGGCACCTCTAGTGCTTCCTTTGCAAAAGAAATTTATAGGATCCATTTAAACTTCTTAATATTTTGCAACAACTTCCTGGTGGTGGAATAAAAGAGACAAATGCTTCAGAGAATCTCAAGATTTATGTGAAATTTACTTTTATTATTGAAAAAATATTTATTTTCATCCGACATTAACTCATTACTTTTATTCGATTAATTGTAGAATTTCCAACAAAAACGCATAGAAAAAAAACTGCTGATAACTTGACAAGTTTATATATTGAAACTGTTTTAATCAATTAACAATAATTACACTTATTTCTACCTCTTCTCCTTCATCTTCACAACTGGGAGTTAAAAAGAGTGTAATACGCTGAAAATACATGAAATTGCATTAACATATTAATGCGAATTATAAATCACTAAAAGGAACGAACGATCGCACTGTCACAGACAATTTAGAAAATGACCAAAATGAATTCAAATGGAAAGAATTGACCAAAAATGGAAGAGAAAGAGAAAGAGAAAGAGAAAGAGAAAGAGAGAAATCATGATCATTATGGAAAAAACATATCATTAAGCGTCATTTAACTCGGGACCAAAAACTTAAAATTATAGTTTTCTTTTTGTTTTTGTTACCAAATCTCTAGACACTAAAAGACACTTAACCGATTTAATAAAAATAATTGCAAAATCGATATTATGGTCGTAATGATTTTAGCCAAAGGAGAGAAAGAGAAGGCAAGAGAGGGACCTGTATGGATCACTTGTGTTGTAAATAATTTTATCTGTTTGATTTTTTTGTTTATTTATAAACGGAAATTGAATTTTGCAAGGGAAAGCAACTTTTATCATCATCCATGACTCAACTCCTTTCAACACCAGATCGTTAACCAAAACTATGAATATAAAATTCTCTATTAAGAGTTAACAACAGCAGCAACAACAGCAACAACAACATCAGCATCAGCAACTGCAAGAAAATGCCTTTTTATAAAATATTACCATAAATGTTGGTCTCTGTCTGTGGCTTCATGCCAGACGGACTGGGTTAACTGCTGAACTGCCAGTTGTATTTGTTTGCTAATAAGTCTATGATTTTTGCTCTACATGGCCAAAGAACCTTACATCCTTGTTTTTTTTTTGTTTTTCTAGACTCATTATTTAAACTATTAGAATGACACCCAATAGGAAAAATATTGAGTTGTTTGGAGGAAGATAGAAACTAGAAATGTTATATTGCATCGGAGTAACCAGTTATCTGTATATATATAAAATCGGTATATGTGTGTATGTTTGTATGTAAGTTATAGTCTCTAATTTGATGAAATGATCCCAAAATACCCCATAAAAAATTCCGTTAGGACCAGGAGGAGAAGTACCTCCCGTACAAAACAAATGTTGATTGTTGAATATTTAAAAAACTTACACGAAGAAATTTAAAAAACAATCACAAAGAAACTGTTTTATTGGAGAAAATATAGGACGGATAAGACCAGGGGCAGGGGTATCGCCTATACAAAGCAAATATTGATTATCGAATATCTAAAAAAACTAAAAAATTTTGTCCCAATAACTTTCTCAAGGTATTATTTCACTGGATAAAATGTAGGACGGATAAGACAAGGGGGAGGGATATCGCTCATACAAAGCAAATTATTTTTTTTGCCAAAACGAAGTTTGCCGACTTTGCCAGTATCTATTTATTAAACGTTCGATATTTGTCTACCAAAATGTGATTCATCGTTATTCATTCAACTATTTTTTTTTTCCTTTTTCAATTTCTGGTACCCATTCTGAATTAAAACGTTTTGCATCAATCCAAACAAAATGAGATCTACATTATTAGAAGGATGAAGTAAAACTACGCATTCAAGATTTTTTTAAAATGCGAAATTTTTCTAGTCGTTTTCTTTAAAAAAATCATTTGTCTTTAGTACGGCTACCCAGTGGTACAGCTGCCCAGTAGTACAGCTGCCCAGTAGTACAGCTGCCCAGTTGTACAGCTGCCCAGTTGTACAGCTGCCCAGTTGTACAGCTGCCCAGTTGTACAGCTGCCTAGTTGTACAGCTGCCCAGTTGTACAGCTGCCCAGTTGTACAGCTGCCCCGTTGTACAGCTGCCCAGTGGTACAGCTGCCCAGTAGTACAGCTGCCCAGTAGTACAGCTGCCCAGTTGTACAGCTGCCCAGTTGTACAGCTGCCCAGTTGTACAGCTGCCCAGTTGTACAGCTGCCCAGTAGTACAGCTGCCCATTTTATTTATTTTTTTCAGAAATAAAATTCTTAATAAAATTTTCCACCAAAAATGGTTTTACTCTAAATTTAATTTTCCATAAAAAAATCATTTTCAACAAAAAAACAACAACATTTTTAACTTCATCACCAATTAAATTTTTTTACTAAAAATCACTGAAATGAATTACGCCAAAAATTCACCAAATGTTAAAATTTTCACCGCAATTTTTTTCACAAAGAAAATTTATTTTTTTACTAAAAATTTCATTTTTCTCTAATAAATTATTTTCGCCAATTTTTATTTTTAAAAAATTAATTTTTCCTTAAAAATTATTTTTTAGAAACTAATTTTTTCTAAAATTTTAATTTCATCAAAAATTAACTTTTTCGCCAAAAATTTTTAATTTTTCCTTAAAATTTAAATAAAAATTTTTTTGAAAAACATTAAATTCACCAAAACTTTTATTTTTCATTAATTTAATTTTTCACCAAACATTTTTTCGAAATCTTTATCTCACAAGACATTTACTTTTTCAAAAAAAAAAAAAAAAAAAAAAAATAAATTTCACCTGAAATAAAAATTTTCACCTAAAATTTCTGCAGACATTAAATTTCGCAAAAAAAAAAAAAAAAAAAAAAAAACTGGAAATTTTTATTTCATTGTTTTTCTTTAAAAATTGAAATAAATTCGTAAAACTTGAAATTTCACCAGAAATTTCCAAATTAAAAATTTTACAAAAACTTTTTTCACTTTTATTTCACCAGAAATTAAATTTTTTATCAACATATTTAGCGGAAAAATATTTTTTCGCTATTTCTCATAAAAAAAAGTTTTTTGGCAAAAATGCACTTTTCACTAAAAAATATTTTTTCACAATTTTTTTTTCAAAAATTTTTTTTTACTAAATATTTTTTTGGTACCAAAATAGAGTTTTTTGTCAAAATTTCGTTTTCACTAAATTAATTAATCAATTTTTCAACTCCTAAAATGAATTTTGTAACAAAAAAGTGAAACAAAAATTGTTTCACTAAAATTTATATTTTTCACAAAAAATTTATTTTATATAAAAAATTCATCAAAATTGAATTTTATATCAAAAATTTGTGCTGAAATTATATTTTGCGTCAAACATTTATTTTGCAAAACAATACATTTCACCAAAAAAATTTTCACCAAAAATTATATTTTTACGAAATTTTAGTGTCTTTTAATTCACCACAAATTTTTGAGAAAAAAAGTTTTTTTTTTAATTTTTAATATCTTTTTTACCTCCAAATCATGTTTTTATCAAAATTCTGTTTTCACCATTTTTTCCACTAAAAAATAAATCTTCAAAATTTAATTTCACTAAAAAATATTTCTTTTTTTATTAAAAATTTTATCTTCACTAGAAATTTTTGATTTGATTTTCACCAGAAAATTCAGTTTTCATCAAATCTAAATTTTTCACAAAATTTTTTTACCATAATTTTGTTTTCACCAAAAATTCACCAGATTTTTTTTTCTTCAAAATTTTCTCTACACCAAAAATAATTTTTGACATTTCACACCAAAAAGTTTTATTTTCACCAAAAATTTTATTTTCACAAAAAAAAATCCGTTTTCACCAAGAAAACATTTCAATTAAAAACCAAAATCACTAAAAATCAAACGATTTTTTTTAAATTATTTTTTGACAAAAGCAAATATTTTCATCAAAAAATTTTTTTTTTCACCAAAAATTTTTCATTACGCCAAAACATTTCCAATTGGATTTCTTAAGCTTTTTTTTGTAAGCGAATATGATGATGTTCAACTTAAATCTTAATTAATACAAAAAAATCTTTTCAAGAAATTTGAGGCAACAAAATAAAAATTGCGTTTTGCGAATTGCGATTTGCGTATGTAAATTTCTCACGGGAAAAATCTCAAATTATTCAAAACCATAAATAATTGAATCAATAACGCAAAAATAAAAAAGAAGTGATACAAAGAAAAATGGATTTAAACTCGTAAATATTTTATAGTTTAAATCGAATATGAAATCCAACTGCAAAAGTGAGTAAATTATGTGTCCGTCCGTTCGTCCGTCCGTCTGGAGTGTTGTTTTTTTGGTTTAAGATCAAAATGGTCAATATGTTTTTCAGCACTAATTGCAAATTGATTTTAATAAATTTCAACAAACTTTGACTGCCACAATGACAGACGGACAGACAGGCAGACAACAACAACAACAAATTTGTTATTTATGCCAAAAAGTCCAAATAAAGCAAATTCTCTCTCTTTTCTCGGCGATTAAGTGAAATGAAATTAGAGAAATATTCGGCTATGCCGAATTTTCAATACCCTGCACCACAAATGTGTGTGATAAATATGTTATGTTTCATACATTTACACTCACGCATACACTCACAGACGTATACAATATATAAAACTTTTTCTCTTCGTTTCACTTAAGGACTCATAAAATTAGTTATATTTTTTACTATAACTTTTTTTCTACTGAACCGATATTGATAAATTTTTTGGAATGATAATGAAGTACATATAGTTTTATGTGATGGCAAAATTTTATTTTAATTTGACGATTTATAATTGACAGTTTTGCAAAAGTTCTTCGCTTGAACTTAAAGGTTGAGATATCGGTCTATATCTTTTAATATACTAAACCGATTTTGCTGGATTGACAATTTTACGATAGTTCTTTATTTGAAATTTTAGAATGTATTAGATATCGGTCTATATCTTTTAATATACTAAACCGATTTTGCTGGATTGACAATTTTACAAAAGTTCTTCGCTTGAACTTATAGGTTGCCTAAGATATCGGTCTATATCTTTTAATATACTAGACCGATTTTGTTGGTTTTAAATAGGAAACTTCTCAGGACTATAGCAAATACTGAGGCCAAATTTCATTGAGCTCTATTCATTTTTATGGATGTGAGAGTGTCAACAACAGACAGAAGGATAAACAGATAGACGGACAGACAGACAGACGGACGGAGAGATTGATAGGCAGACAGACGGACAGATTGATAGGCAGACAGACGAACAGGCGGACAGACAGATAGACATACAGCCAGACGTTCATAGTTAAATCGACTCAGATTTTGTTTTAATGCAAATATGTACATTATGGGATCTAATATGATCCCTTCTTAGCGTTACACACGAAATGACAAAATTAATATACCCACTTCATCACTTATGATGGTGGAGGGTATAAAATTAAGAAAATTGTGAAAGAATATTTGAAGAAATGTGAATATAAGACGACATTTTAACTTTGTTGGTTATGTAGAAAATAAGCTCTTTGGCATCGAACATGAAGTTACCCAACAGATACTTCATTCTCTTACAGATACTTCATCATTCATAGAAATCATGGAAATAAAGAAAATATCGCTTTTTTTACACGAATGACAGGAGAAAAAAATTACAACATTTTGTCTAATAATTTTACACGCAAATCAGTGACTTGAAATATATTTA
This sequence comes from Cochliomyia hominivorax, assembly GCA_004302925.2. NCBI lineage: Eukaryota > Metazoa > Arthropoda > Insecta > Diptera > Calliphoridae > Cochliomyia > Cochliomyia hominivorax. Next base: position 70,287,475 of record PYHX02000494.1, read on the forward strand.
TGGACCATAAATTAAACACTTTTTTCTTTTTTTCTTTTTTTTTTTTTTTTGAAGCAAAAAAAGTTGTTTATCTTTAGTTTTCGACTAAAACTAACAAAGTAGACATAAAGTTTTATTTAGTGACATAAATTGTAAAGAAATAAATTTTAAATATTCGACAACTTTTGCTCCCAAAAAAAAGTAAAGAATTATTGATAAGAAGTAAATGACTTAAATTCGAAAAATTTTTATAAATGAAAAATGTCAATAATTGAGAAAATCTCTTAGGAAAAAGATCATTAAGTTTCTTATAAAAAATAAATAATTTAAACGTTATTGGGTAGATAAGCTAATAATACCGATTTGTACAACAATTCACAAAAAACACTCATACATTGATGCATATTCCTATAAACGCATTTCATTTTTATACTTTCCACCACCATAAGTAGAAAAGGAGGTATATTAATTTGAAAATTCTATTTGTCCTCAGTATTTCTTATTCTTCTAAGAGATTTTCTATTTAAAATCGGTTGAATATGTTTAAAAGATATAGACCAATATCGGTGACAAAATCTAATTTTAAGCAAAGGATTTTCGTTAAATTTCCTATTATATATCGATGGTTCGGCAAAATTCGGCCAAAATACTTAGTTATATTTTAGCAACATTTGATCAAAATCGGTTCTGTACAAAAAAATGTTATAGATAAAAATATATCCAATTTTATGACTTAATAAGCATTTTTGTGAGATCGAAAAATTCTTAAAGTACATAATTTAATTAAAAATAAATCCACAAAATTAACAGTTTTGATTTTTTTTGAATTGACTGAAATTACAAGAGTCCAATATCTCTTCAGTGGCCTCGTCACCGAGCATTTTGCCTGCCATAGCAAGAACTCTTAGCGAAATTTTGACCTCTTTTGGGTCTTTTTTTTTTAATATTCCTTCAGGCAGTAGCAACATAAATTTTTTTGTCGTCATCCATTTGTGTAGCAAAAATATTTTTTTCCTGAAAATTGACTTAAATTTCCGTTCTCTGTTTTTGGGCCCTAAATTTTTAGCAGCGTTTCTGTCACTAACTTTTCGGCCATGTCTGTTCTTAAACCTGCATTCTCTTTGACTTTTCGTAACAAATAGTCTGAGCACTCAGCTAACCTATCTGCTTCCCGGATCGGATCTGTTGAGAGCTTTTTTGAAAATGCTTTCTATTTTTTTGGGTCTTAGAAACATCATATGGACCATTCCTCATACTGTCTGACTTCAGACATTTGAATGCTTGACCAACTTTTTGTAGGACCAAGTTGGGTTTTATTGAAAATATTTAATAATTTTACTAAGCAATTTTTTCTGGTCACTACTTTTAATCGGATTTTAACTTGTAAAACTGATATGCTAACAAAGGTAACTCTGCATGGGTTAATAGTTTTAATGTAAAGCGTGTGTTAAGAAATTTTTGATCTCACTCTATAATATTTTGTAGGAGACACATCTCTCAGTATGGCCAATTTGATTATTTTTGACAATAATTCAATAACTTTTGAACCGTTAGAGTTATAACAATGAAATTTGGAATGCAGTTAGTCAGGGACGTTGGTCACCTCGGGAACCGAATATTTAATTTTCTTAACAAAATAAAATAATTGTTGAAACCTTAATAAAATCGAAATTTATTTGAAATTTCAAAACGTTGTATATGAACTTGTCCATAAATCAGGGAACCAAAACGATTCCCACTTTTCCATGCGAAAATATCCAAAATCCCAATTTTTTTCCTTTTCTCCCAAAAATGATCGCTTTGTCATTTTAAAGGTCTTATGACAAAAGATACTTTTTGAATGTTTACCTTACATATTTTGAAAGAGTTGTTGGGATCCAAATTAAGTCTACTGGTTTAAAAGTACTAAAAAAAGGGAGGGTAAAAATAGGTTAACACTTTATGAGTGAAAATCTACATAAAAAGGCGTATTTGTAAAGAGATTTAAAAATTTATTTTGTAAATCTTTTTAAAAAACAACAACGTCTTTGGCGAGTCACCGATTACGCCCTTGATCACATAGAAAATTGAACTCCTCCACATCTACTTTAATATGGCTTAACTTTAGCCATGTGAAATTTCGTTCAGTTTGATGGTTCAAAATTTACAGAATTATTTTCAAACTCTAAAAATTCGATTTCAGATCGATAAATCGATTTAGATTCGATATCGATCGGTATAATTTAAAGTGATTTTTTATATGCTTTACAAACATCTAGAGATGAGCGATATTTTCACGACTGTGATTTAATCGCTGTGATTGGAGTTATAAAAATCTGGTGCTGAGCTTAAATTCGCGATTCCGTTTGTTACGGTGCACAGTGTGAACTCTAATAGAGACTTTTATATTCAAAGAAAACAATGAAAATTGGATTTTTTCTGAACGCTTTTTAATAAACTTAAAAAAAAAACATTCTTGTTCTCTTTTGAAATATTGCGATCACTGTCACTATTTTGAAGAACACTGATCACTTTCATTGAGAACGACATTATTCTAAAATCATGGTATCGCTCATCTCTAGCCCAAACACATACAGAATTTTATCAGAAAAGAAGCTCAATTCGCCTTATATTTTTTTATCTCAATTCGCCTTGGTGACAATGATTATAAAAATGGCAAAAAATTAAAAAAAAAATATTGAAATTAATTAATTAAAAAATCATGTTTTTCCTCTTAATTATTAAATAAATAAAATAAAAAAATCCATCTAATTAATTTTGTCAACAAAACACATCATTTTATTTTAATCATAACACCATTAAAAGATCACGATCTCTTACAATATTGTACAACGCGCATAAAGCGGCGAACTTCTTCTTAACTGAACCGAGTTTTAGACTAAAAATAATAATAAAAAATAAATCTCAGCCAATCAAATTTTAATTAATGTCGTCTGTCTTTAGCAAATATGTTATAGTCACGTTAGCAACTGCAATTCCAACAACAATAACAACAAATGTAATATGAATCGTCATTTGCACATACAATCACAATGTTGTTTGTTGTGTTTTTTTTACCCTCCAACAAAATGATTTATGTAAAATTGTTAAAAATCTCACAACACAAGACCTACAACCAAAATTCACGCTACTACCAACTTTATTATTTAGCCTAAAGTTATAAACAACAACAACAAAAGCAACAGTAACAGCAACATAAAGTTTAAATTGTTGTCTGCAATTGTTGCAGACAATTTTAAAACAGAGACAATAAAAAATAAAACTAAATTTAGTAAAAAAACTAACATTTTATTCATATGTGAAAAAAACGATTGCACAGTGGGGCAGAGAAGCTAAGCTTTATAACTATTGAAACTTAGATCCCATAGTTACGCCCTGAGAGGAGTTATAAAGTTACAAATTGCGATAACTCGAATATTATTTTCTTTAAGCCGCTTTTAAAATTTTCCGTCCCACTGTGAATTGTCAAAGAGAACGAATGTGAGGAAAATAAACTGCGAATTGTTAACTTAGTTTGTGCCCCAAAACAAATGAACAAATAAAACCATAAGTCATTTTAAGGTAAATTAAACATAAATCTGACTAAACAAATTACGTTCTATAGAGAGAAAGGAAATCAGACTCCAAAACGAGAAGGAACAACAACAACAACAAAATCGATATATTCAAAAATAACGTATATTTTGTTATTAAAAATAAAAACGTTATGAATTTAGTATTTTGAAAATTTTGAATAAAAATAATGAGAAAAGACTTTTTGGAAAACGAAAAATAAAAAAAAAAAAGAAATAAAAATCTTTTATGACTGACTGAGCAGACCCGGTAAACTTGGTTTTTGGACTGGCCCTAAGTAAACATTAGTATGGGGGATACTACTTCTCCTGGTCTTATCAGTCCTTTGTTTTTTTCCAGTAAAACAGTTACTTGAGAAAGTGATTGGGGCCAAAATTGAGAGCTCTTCCGTTTTTGTTTCTTAGATATTCGATAATAAATATTTGCTTTGTATGGGGTACTTCTTCCCCCATATAAATCTGTGTTTGTTTATCTGTAATTTTGTTTGTTTGGGACTTACAGGCAGCTAAAGTATTGGACCGATTTTATTGAAATTTTCACAGAATGATCCCCATATATAGTAACAGAGGCTTTAAAAAATTTCCCATAGGACCTGGGGGAGAGGTACCCCCATACAAAGCAAATTTTGATCATCGAATATCTAAAAAACTACAACAGCGAGAATATTTTTAAATTTGGCCCCAACCACTATATCAAGGAACTGTTTAGACAAAATGAAGGACGGATAGGATCAGTAGAATCTAATTTGGTTCCAATAAGTTTTTGGATATCTAAAGAACTATTACAGGGTTTTAAAATTCGGGCACAATCCGTTCTTTAAGCATCTGTTGTACTGGACAAAATGTCGGCCGGATAGGGTCAGGGGAAAAGGCACCCCTCATTAAAGCCCAAATTTAATTGAAAAATTCGGTTCCAACCAGCTTCTCAAGGAGTAGTTTTACTGGAGATAATGTAGGACTGATAAAATATGGAGGCGAAGTAGATATAATATAATTAGAAAATACTAATTGTTCTAAACAGTTTCCTATTCCTGAAAAAAACTTGGACCGGTGTGATATTTAAGGAACTGTTATTATTAAATTGTATAAATCTCCTTTTCATTCATAAAATTTATACGGGAGACAAAGCGGACCGGGTCTTAGCTGGTATAAATATATTTCTTACTACCTGCTGCGCTTCGTTTCGAATTATAAAAGGAAATAGGAAATTAAATTATTCCCTTTTCCTTACTTCCCATATATGTATACCCTACACCGCTCTTCAATCATGTGAACTAAGATGTTTTCGAATTGATTTGGTAGAAAAGAGAATAGTAATCGTGAGTTCAAATTACAACTCTCTCTCTCAAAGCTATCCCTGTGTTGGACAAGTACACAGGAGGTGTAAACAAGTCTCTTCCTATGTTTCATCGCGACAATTTATCCGGAAGTCATAGTAGCTAAGCCCCACCCTCCTAGCAATTGCCCGGTTTATACCGAAATCAAAATCCTGACCTGTCAAAATCTTGAAGCTGATTGGTGGTTGTTGATAGGCAATATAGGAGGGTCAGGTAATACGAGAAGTCCGACATATGAACTCATTGATCCATCTTATCTTAGCAACTTTGTATAGCCTCATACCAATGATATCTTTGATATACAAGTAATATTCGGATGTCAACAAACTTGTCACCGAGCTCTGTTTTCCGCCTGGTCAATTCATCTGCAATATAATTCCCAGCATAATTGCTGTGATCAGGAGTCTAGAGAAACCTTACCCTACTCCTCCTGACATCCTGCTTTTGATACAAATGCTGATATTCCGGATATCTAATAGTACAAATGGCTAAAATCTCCGCCTAAAGGATACTACACTCACCCCTTAGCATGATGGCAGGCAACAGTGTCATCACCACACATCAGTAGTCAGCAACAGTGTCATCAGCAGTCATCGCTCTCAAGAAACTCCTATCGAAGAAGGGTCTCGAAATATAGCAACACAGTTGAACATCACATATCGACTCATCAGATCCTAAGGAGGTGAGGTAAGCATATGCTGTGTCCAGGAGTCCAGAGAACCCTAACCTTCTTCCTTCTGACATCCTGATTTCGGTAAAAGTTTTAATATTTCGAATATCTGAAAGTACCTTAAACAGATGGCAAAAATCTCCACCTTAAGGATACTACACTCACCCCTTAGCATGATGGCGGGCAACAGTGTCATCACCACTCATCAGTAGTTCTCATCAGAAAGGTCCCGAAATACAGCAGCACAGTTGAACATCGTCTGTCTTCTCATCAGATCCTTAAGAGATGAGGGGAGCATCTGAAATTAGAATGGCCATAGACCCTGTTCAGGATAACTTACTGTTAAGAAGTGTCGTTTCCTAAGCTTTCGTTGTTATTCGTTTACTAAGACTTAACTATATAAACTATTTCTTTATTTAAAAATGAATTAGATGTCCAACTTTGAGGGTCACACACATACCCATGACCAGACAGGCAGCGAAAACACTTCAGCACTGACCATGAACAAATTTCATTAAGATCATGTGGGCGCAAGATTATATTTTAAGGGCTAAAAATTCTGCTGAAAATCGTAATACTTTCACGTTCTGTGGAAAACATTAACAGTGATTTGGCGGTAATTTGGTACTGTGGTCCATGAAATCAAAATCTTCCTTGTGACCATTACTGAGGCGAAAATGAAAGCTTCAATTGACTTCACGAATCTTTCATATGTTTCGCGCTTTGGGGTCCAACTAAAAAAAAAAAAAACTATTTTTTCTTATTTTCCTTACAAATCAATTTATCACATTTTATTGCTCTTTTCAAGAAAAAAGTGACACGAATGTTTGTCTAAAAATCTGTTGCCATTCAAAAATCACAAGTAAAACATTTGTTTAAATCACTTCGTGATTTGAATCCATTAAATTTTGTTAACAAATTTCATGTTAAAGAATTTTTTCTTTCTGTCCAGTCTAAACTCCCCCTTACGCTAGAAGAATAGAATGTAATGGAATGGATTGGATTGGAATGGAATATTTCAATATATAACAAATCAAATACCGGTAGCCAATTTTTCCAATATAAATTTGTTTTAAAGGCAAAATTGCTTTTAACCAAAAACCAAAAGTGAGTTCTTATAAAATTGTAAAACAATTTTTGTATACCCTACATTAAGACAAGTGGTGTATAAAGTTTTTTATTACCTGTGTGACACTCGGGATTTTTTCAAAATCTGAGGGGTTGACAGCCGCTGACACTCTCACATCGAAAAGTTTAATCTAAATTCAATAAAATTTGAACGACTCAGGCAAATCGCTGGAGAAAGAAAAAAGCTATAGACCGATATCTGAGAAAGTATTAAAATTTCGCAAGATATTTGTGATGGAGGGTATTTAAAATTCACTATATTTTCCCTTTTACAAAAAAAAGGGGAAACAAATCGCAAAACGTTTTTTTGTTAGTTTTTATTTTTGGTGAACTGAGAGAAGTTTGTCAAATGTAAACGTTCCTGACAGAAGCAGGAATTTATATTTTATTAAACAGTTTTGTCGGCAAAAGAAAACTTGCGTAGAACTTCTACGCATTTGAAATTTGAAAATTGGTCCATTTGTTCATATGTGCGATGAATGACATACATGACTTCCAGACTGACTAACTGAATGTATGAATGAATGAATGACTGAATGACTGACTGACTGACTTGCAATGCAAGCCACACACACGCATTCAGTATTTCTATAGAATATGAATCTGTAGCGAAATTTGATGTTGTTGCTCTTGTTCTTGTTGATGTTGTTATATGTTTGCCGACGACGATTGTTAAATGTTGCAGATGTTTGTTGTGGTTGTTGTTACAACTATTATTGTTGATACTGTTATTATTGCTGTCTTAATGGTCCAAGCAATTTGTCAGTTGTTAAATCCAGTCACTCACAATCAAAAGTAAAATTCATGGAAAAATCAGAAAATAAAAAATTCAGTTTCAAGTTTTTCTCTTGTAAAGATCTGGAAGAAGAGGGAAAGAGTGTGAGAGAGGGAGAACCTAAACTGTGGTTTAAGTGGAAAATGTATTCTGAACTTTAGACTTGAAATAGCGAGACACTTTATGGACAATTCTTTTGCATTTTAAAAAATTGAGCCCTTTTTGCCGCCCCCCCCCCCCTTCAATACAACCTATGCAGTCCCAATAGGGTCCGAACTCACTAAGTTATAATTCTAGAAATCCATTCAGGCGATTACAGATTTATTTCCAAAACAAATCGATTCTGCCCTGCGAGGGCTGTAAAATTGTTTTAGTTATCCAAGAGTCTGGAGTTAAAGCGATTTACCTTCTCCGAACAATTAATAATTCCTAGACCAAAACAAATTGACTTGTCCTTGACTTTAAAGAATTGCAAGTTTAATTAAAATTTCAAAATAATTTGCCAATCAAATTCGCCGTTGTTTTGAATCTGTTAAGTTTTCAAAACAACGGCGAATTTATTTTTGATAACCTTTTCTCACAGTGTTTCATTATACCCTAGACGACCATAGGTGGGTGAAATTGTTGCAATAAACCAAGTTTATTGGTTATGTTGGCTTGTATTTTGATTTAATTCCAGGGCAAGAGATTGGGAAAACTTTGTTGGGCGAATTCATAGTTATTCTGGACTGACAGAGGCAGGATGGGTCTGGTAGTTAAACAACTATCAAAATTTCGAGAATCATGTGCATTACATTAGTTTGGAACACATGGTCAATGAGAACGTTTCTGTGATGGAAGTTCAAGGTTGCTGTATACGAATCTCGATCAAAAGGATGTTGCACAATTGAGTATGATGTCCTTACATCTCAAAAGGAATTATATGTTGAGAATTTCGTTATGTTTCAGAATCGATAGGATCTTCATATCCACAGGTAGTTCTTTAACCGAACATCAATTAGTGCTTTAAGAACTTCATTTCTACTTCGTAATTTATGCGTGATTGCGGTGGCATGAGTTGAAAAGCTAAAAATATAACCAAACTATTCGGGTGGTTATCAATCGAATTTGATCTTCATCATCTGGCTAGTGGATTGTTACGCAAATTTCGCTGTAATTCACCGCCGTCAACACCAAGTGGAGACACTGGGTGTTTCGAGAGTGAGCAATTAAGTAGGTGTGGTGTTGAACCCTCTGTTTAATTCTTCATGGTTTTGATCTTTGCTCTCAAAACGACTGTCGGCCATTCATATTTCCTTAAAGCAATAGGTCAAGTGCTACGGATTGTACGTTCGTATGGTGTCTGTTCATGTTGTTCAGTGAATATTACGAAATCCATTCTGGCGACGAACTGTTGTATGATGACAATTCAGCTGGAGGAGTAAAAGGATAGGAGGGTGATAGGAGGGAAATCCATCTGTAGGATGGTCCTCCATTAACGCCTTTCCCAGGTTTCGGTATTGGGATTACTCTGCCCATTTGATAGAACCAGGTTCCTCATTAAAAACTCCCTGCTCGCCAAGATTCTCATAGGTTTTCTGTCTAGGCCAATCGTGTTGATGGCATAATTTTGTATAATTTTATATTTTCAATGACTGGAATTTTGTGAAGTTTTTCGAACATCGCTTCTTTTCGCCTCATCTTTCGCAGGTTGGTCATGAAAAATCCTCTCAAAGTTCGTAAGCAATTTTGATGTAAAGAATGATTCATGTCAATTTTTGACATAATTTTTAGAATCGTGACTAATGAAGGGCGTTATGAAACGACTGAAGTAGATGGTAGCCAGAAGGGCCCAAATCTACGCTCCCAGGTTTAAAAAGAATTTTTGACTCATCTTGCAATAAGTGCTCTGGCTCTTGTCTGGATATAAGGTACATAAGATGGTACAACTTGACTTCCATAGCTCATACTACAAAACGCCCCTCTGATCCCAACAAATACGGAGGATTACTTTATCCTCGTGAAAGAGAAATCATAGTGTCTTCATACAACCTCTTTTCGGTCCGTTTTGATTCTTACGGACCTTCTCTACATAATGTTTAAATATTACGTTAATTTTCTCATGTCCGGTGTTAATGCGAATTGAAGTTTCGTAATTTCTTTAATCGATTTGTAAAAAAAAAAAACAATTTAGGAACCACTGTAACTCCTCCAGACAAGATAAACTGTTTTCCAAGTGCTGTTAAATATTTAAAAATTCATTTAAAATAAAGAAAGAAAAAAATAGCAAAAACAAATGATTCTGGGTGTTCATTTTGAAGGCGCATTTTTATTGCAGCATTTAGTGATCTTTAACCAAACAGAAGCCTAAATGCTCAAACTACAAAAATATGATCCAAAATAAACACAACAAAAATCTAAAACGTAGAAAAAATAATAAAAATAAACAATCGCCAACGAAATAACAAATGGAGCTGTTGTTGGCTAAGAAACGATCGCACGATCTTTAGAAGAAACAAAAAAAGTGAGTTAGTGAGTGAATGAATGAGTGAACAAATATAAACATTCCATGATGGATTGTTTAATTGTTGACATGTGGAGCATGGTTACATATTGTGAGGTCTTAAATATCACGCACTCACAACCGAAACTGGACTTGGATTTTATGAAAAGCAAACAGAATATGAACTTCACTTTAGGAAAAAATTATCCAAAAGGAAATTAGAAAAAACTAAAAAATAAAAATGTCAAATACATAAAATCCAACATCATTTTTTATTTTCCTTGGGAAATTTTTCCTGAACATCATTTTTCTTTTCGCCTGAAGCGTTTTTCCTTTCTTCTATGGAAAAATGATTTAATGATCAAGATTTTCGCTACAAATAACATTTGTTTTCTATGATTCCCTCAATATGGGAATAAAAAATCTCACAAAAAATCGCATGATCTCCCTCTTGCTCTCAAAAGAGTATTTTTTTGTTTATGATCGCTTGTTTTATGTCGCAACATAAATAATTGTGTCCTGTTATGGAATAAGCAGGCGCATGCGTAAAAAATATTTATAATCATTGATTTTAAATAAAAAAAGATGATATCACACCATGACTGTGATCAAACCAAACAAAAAGAAAAACATAAATAATAGATCTCTTTCTCTTTTGCTGTTCCCACTTAACCTTCATACAAAATGTTTGATAAACTTAGAAAAAGTACAAAATGCTCCAAACAATACCAGCAATTCTTTAACAAATAAATTAAGATTCCCATGAAGATTATTATCCTTTTTCCGCATCTAAAGTCCATATGACAAAAACATATTGAAGGCCTACAACATGTTTGTTACCGATCGATATTTCATTCCTTCAAACAACCATTTACAACATGCTGTTTGTTAAGCTTTTTCCATTTTTTTAATACCCTACACCACCATAGATGTGGTTGGGGTATTAGGCCATTGTATTGATGTTTGTAACATTCGATTTAACGCTGTCTTCTCCAACATATTACCTATTATAGTGTTATACAAGAATCCCAAAAAAGGTTTGAACTATTCACAAATGTCGGACGCGTCGAGTGAAGATTCACCACAAACTAAATCATCAGTTGTCTCATTGCCAATTTTATTGCAGTGTTCTTGTATCCATCAAGGTCTAACGCTGTATCTCCTTACACTCTATACCAGCACTAACCTCAAGTAGGAAGCCCTAAGGTGACATAAATGAGAACTGTTCCCACATTTACATACTCCAAAGCTTACTTAGCAGACCTTAGAATTCCTAGAATTTCGACCTGGAATAATACGCTACATTCATCAGGATGGACCCGCTAATAATGTCCCCTTCCAATTATATCCCTTTGGTAGCCAATCAAGGTGCTATCCGTTCCAATCCAGCGATGCCCGTCCGAAATGATCACCTCCAAAATCTTTCGAAATAAAGTCCAGTGCCCATATAGTCGGAGAATTTATTTATATACAACACACACCGACTCTCAAAAACGGTATTCCCTTTTACCCCAATTTCCTTCAGTCTAGATAGGCTCCTTGCTGTTGCTCACTTGACGAAATCTTCAATAAGGGATTGATCGAGACTTAGATTAAGGGCTAGTTGAGGCGGATTTCTAACGGCTTCAGGGAAACACACCTTTGTACTTTAGATAAGAGGTCCCTTCGACTTTTAATCTCCATTACCTTCCATCAAACAAAACACCCGTAGGAAAGAACTGGTCATACTACCGAGGTATAAATCCTTTCGCTTATGTCCGTAGCTCTTGCCAGTGCAATAATACTTGGCACTACAGGCTAATTCTAGCCCTGCCAAAATTGGAGATCTGAATCCCTTAATTTAATTTCTCCTAGTGAAAAGGATCAATTCTGTCTGCGATGGATTTACACTCAACCCTTAAACCCAAAAAAAGGGAAAGATTGCGAGAAGAAACTTTCCGGTGATCAGTAAAAGAACGTCATCTGCGTAGTAGTCGTCCCGACCCGAAGTGTCTTAAAGCCAACACTGCAGGAATTCCCCTTGTCAATAGTTTTCTAAGATGTGTATTTCCTAGACTGAATCAATTATTCTGCTCTTCAGCATTATCGTTATCTATTCAACTAGGAAATCCCGCAAACTCAGACCCTCTCTATACTATAGACCACATTAAATGCAACCCACTAAGACATGAAGCGAACTTCCTTTAAGGGAGACAAGCGAATACTTGCCTTTTGATGTTGATATGTTTTAATCGAAAATTTTTGTTGGCTCATATACAAATGTCCTCCCGGAATGGAGGTAATAAGAAATGATCGGATCATAAATCTCAGTGATCCCATATCTCGTCACTTTTGAAAATATCATTAAAGACCATAAACCTCCAAAAAATGTTTTTGGTATAATATTTTTTATGTTAAAAATCTATGCAACCAAACAAAACCGTTCCTTTAGTCCTAATATAACCCTCCATTCCAAAAATCACCTCAGAAGGCAAAAATCTGCGATATGTATAAGTCTCAAGAAAATATTTTAGATAAGTATGTTTTATAAAAGCATAAATCATAAAATTAAATTTTACGAGGGTCGGTCCATATGTTTCTATTGCCCTCAAAGAATCCCCAACTCAAATAGCATAAATCAATCAAACAAAAAAGTCTTATGAACGAATTTTCAAGAACTATCAAATATTACGAGGGTCGTTCATTATTTCATAATGTTAGTAACATGGTGTACAGTCGATCTTAACCGACTATTACCCTTTTACTTCCATGATTATGATTTAGGTCATTAAATGAAATAAAAAAAAATAAAAATTGTTTCACATCTCCTGACCAGCCAAAACTAGCCAACCAGCCGGGTTTGTTTTGTTCTAGCTGTTACTATCATTTCATCTCTTACAACATGAGCAAATTAAATGGCACCTCTTACTCCCATAATTTATGATTTGGACTTCAAATGTTATACTTTGAATGCGTTTTTATCTTTGTTTTTTTTTTTTTTTTTTTTTTTTGTTACGTTCCCAACTGATTGTTATCTTAAGTCTTCCATGGACACAAACATTTATGGTAAGAAGCACAAGCGAAAAACATGTTTTTGTGACAAAAAATTACAATCGGTTCTGCTTGCGGGCAATAGACAGGAAATAGGGATGTGTGGTGATCGTATCAAATAAAATGTAAAATAATTATTTATGGTTCTGATCTATAAAGATTATAAAGATTATTTTTAAGATATTTTAAAGGTAAATAACAATTTATAATCTCTTTTGCATATTGGTGCCATTTTGGCATATAGCGAAGTGAAATCTAAAAATTCTTAACATACATTCTTCACTAAAATTTTTAACCCAAATATTATTCGATTCTTTTTTGATTAAGTTACTTTTTGTAAAATATCTCAGTTGTTATGTTGAATGCTAAACAAGTTAATATTTTGTTAATCTCATTTAAATGAGTGACCAGGAAAAAGGTAACAGGAATGGTCCACATAAAGTTTCTAAAGCTGAAAAATAGAAAATATTTTCATTTATATTTAGAGATCCCAACACATCGGGTACGAAATCAGCCCTGTAGCTCAGAGCTCGATCAACGTTAAAACTAATGCAGGTTTAAAGACTTATAAGGCTCATAAAGTTCTCGACAGGAATTCTGCTAAAAATAAAGAGGTCAAAAACAGAGCACGGAAAGTCAAGTTTTCTAAATAAAAAAATATTTTTGCTCCATAATGGATGACAAAACGTAAGTTCTGGCAGATTTTTCTATAGTTGATGTTAAAGAAAAATTTGCGTACCAAAAATAGCCAAAATTCCAAAAAGTCTTCTTGCTGTCCACTTGCGCTAATATTCCAAGTCCCATTCTACCCGAAGTATTGACTCTCACCACAATTACTTTTCTGTAAGTTCACATGACGTGAACAAAGGATCCATAGTTAGGCGCCAACTTGGGAGTATCATCCGTCAAATTGTTACCGCTCATCGACGTATGTTCCGGAATATGCACTAGCAATACCCTCTAGAATAATGTATTTAGAAGTTTTCTGAGGATGTTCCTCGCTAATTAACTGTCGTGGTGCTTGTTCCTTTAAGTCGTGACCCCTAATTTAGAGTCGATGAAGATGGCGATTAATATTTATCCTAGTTTTCCAGATCTTAGATGGTATATGTCCATTTCACACTGATTCATCAGTAAAAAATAAACTTCTTTACTATAATAAGCCCAAATTCTTGGTAAATATAGCCAAGATCAACTCATTATTCGTCTCTTTCTCTTACTTTCGTACATCCCCTCGAAGAAATCTTTATAAGAGCAAATGTGGTACAAATCGCCATTTACCTTTTATAGTCGTCCCAAATCATTAAAAATGCTTTTGACTTGTGTGTAGGTCTCTTCGATGAAAGTGTTCACCAATTATATTGAATCCAGATGTTATACAAGTCTGTATACAATAGATAAGGTGAAACACTGTTCGGGTGCAGCAAATACGCCATGTGATATATGATATGAACCGGTGTCGAATGAAGAAAAAATGAGACATTTTCTTAGGTAGTGGTTTATGTCCCTGCGAATCTGGTTAAAAAAATTTTTCTTAGGTTGGAATACACCACATACAATCCTCGGCCAGATGGTAGATCTGCAATGACCTTACAAGAGTCATTCTAACATTCCAATTGTTTTAACTCTTATTTAATTTATAATTTCTACTAGTGTTACTTTGGATGTTCTAAATATGTCCCATGTTCGAATTGTTCGCGGAAATCACCCTGACAATGTACCTTATGGTCTCAACATTCTTAATAGTAACTGCCTCCAAAGTGATCCCCAATGCACTTCATCTGTTACTTCCACATTACAATTAGAATTCCGCCGAAATCCTAACCTAGTCCATGCTCATGAAAATAGTCCAGTCGCAAAGAAAATTCGCAAATAGCCATATAAAAATAATTTTTGTAAAAAATATCAATCATTTAAATTTATCAATAACTGTTTTTACCTTCCAACTACTAAAATTTGCAACTGTTATTGCTCATTTTGTTATCAATCATTAGTACTTAACAAAACAGTTGTAGCAAGAAGAAGAAACAGTGTAAGAAAGTAAACAAAATTTGTTTTTTTTTTTTCAGATTATTTTGGTTAAAAAATAAAATTTTTTCCGACTCACGATAAAATTATCACAAAATGGGTAAACGGCAACATCAGAAAGATAAAATGTAAGTTATTTTTTCCAATTTCACAACCAAAACTAGACATTTTTACCAAAAACATTTAAAAAACGCAGGTATTTAACCTACACCGAATGGTCGGAATTATATGGTGGGAAAAAATTCGAATCGGCGGAAAATGAGCACATAAAGTTTAAACGTTTAACTTTCGATTGTTGCTGCATAACGCTTGTGCCCTTTGAGACACCCTACAGTGATTTGGAGGGCAATATCTTTGAATTGGAAGCCATACACAATTTCCTTAAGAAATTCAAAGTGAATCCCGTTACCGGCAAACCGTTGGATGTTAAAAAATTGATTAAATTGAATTTCTATAAAAATTCTGAAGATGAATATCATTGTCCTGCTCTGTTCAAACCATTTACCAAAAATTCCCATATTGTGGCAGTGGCCACCACCGGTAATGTTTTCTGTTGGGAGGCCATAGAACAATTGAATATTAAAGCTAAAAATTGGAAAGATTTGGTAGATGATACACCCTTCCAGAGGAAGGATATAATAACCATACAAGATCCCCAGAAATTGGAAAAATTTGATATTTCTAAATTCCATCATATACGTAAAAATTTGAGAGTGCTTACCGAAGAAGAGGAATTGGAAATGAAGGATCCTACCAAGAAAATAAAAACTATGAATTTGGAAACTAAGGAAACTTTGGCACAATTGGAAAAGGATTATAAACCAGCCGAGGAAAAGCCTTCGGGATCCAAACAAACTGCCGATAAATTTAATGCAGCTCATTATTCTACGGGAGCAGTGGCGGCCAGTTTTACATCGACCGCTTTGGCTCCGGTATATAATCACGAGGCAGCCATTATAGAAGAAGATTTAGTGAAATATGAACGTGTTAAGAAAAAAGGTTATGTCAGACTGACCACTAATTTGGGTCCTTTGAACTTTGAACTGTATTGTGATCAAGTACCGAAAACTTGTGATAATTTTTTACGTCACTGTACGAATGGCTATTACACAGGGACAAAATTTCATCGTTCCATAAGGAATTTTATGGTGAGTTTTTCAGTACTGAATGGAAAGTTATCGGTTTTCTTTTATACTGTTTCGTAATTTGTTTTAGATACAAGGTGGCGATCCTACGGGTTCTGGCACAGGCGGCCAGTCAGTTTGGGGCAAAAAATTTGAAGATGAGTTTAAACCAAATCTTAGCCATACGGGGCGTGGCATGTTGTCTATGGCCAATTCGGGACCCAACACAAACGGATCACAATTGTAAGTAAATTTTAAGAAATTTTTTGAAGTTTTTTAAAACGCTGATATTTTGTTTTAAAATTTGTTATTAAAAATTTGTATTTTTAGTGAAAAAGAGAATTTTTAGTTAATTTTGAAATTTATAGTGAATTCTGATTTTTTTGTAAATTTTAAATCTGATACTTGTTAGTAAAAATTTGATTTAAAAGTAAAATTTTAAATTTTTAGTGAAAATTTGAATTTTTAGTGAAAATATGAATTTTTAGTGAATATATAAATTTTAAGTGAAAATATGAATTTTTAGTGAAAATATTAGTGGAAATATGAATTTTAAGTGAAAATATGAATTTTTAGTGAAAATATGAATTATTAGTGAAAATATGAATTATTAGTGAAAATATGAATTTTTAGTGAAAATTGGAATTTTTAGTGAAAATTGGAATTTTTAGTGAAAATTGGAATTTTTAGTGAAAATTGGAAGTTTTAGTGAAAATTGGAATTTTTAGTGAAAATTGGAATTTTTAGTGAAAATTTGAATTTTTAGTGAAAATTTGAATTTTTAGTGAAAATTTGAATTTTTAGTGAAAATTTGAATTTTTAGTGAAAATTTGAATTTTTAGTGAAAATTTGAATTTTTAGTGAAAATTTGAATTTTTAGTGAAATTTGAATTTTTAGTGAAAATTTGAATTTTTAGTGAAAATTTGAATTTTTAGTGAAAATTTGAATTTTAGTGAAAATTTGAATTTTTAGTGAAAATTTGAATTTTTAGTGAAAATTTGATTGTTTTAATAAAAATTTGCATTTTTAAACAAAAATGAATTTTTTAATTTTTAGTAAAAATTTGAGTTCTCATCGAAAATTCCAAATTCACAATTTGAATTTTAAACCAACTAATCTTCCTCTTCTTTTTTCCTTTCAGTTTCATAACCTATCGCTCCTGCAAACATCTCGATGGCAAGCACACCGTTTTTGGTAAACTGGTTGGGGGTCTCGAGACATTACAGAAAATGGAACAAATAGAAGTTGATAATAAAGATCGTCCCATTGAAGATATAATAATAGAATCAGTACAAGTTTTTGTAGATCCCTTCATAGAGGCAGAAGAGCAATTAATAAAAGAACGTGCAGAAGAACAAGAAAAGCAACAACAAGAAATCAGTGAAGAAAAGAAACAAAAACGTTTGAAAGAACCTTTAAAAGTTTATCGTGAAGGTGTGGGCAAATACTTAAATATACAAGCTCTTAAACAAAACCTAAAAGAGGAAACAACAGCTACAACCTCATTGGCGGCAGGACCAATACGTAAAAAAGCTTCTTCCAAAACAGGATTTGGAGATTTTTCTTCGTGGTAATAAAAGTGAAAATGGGTAAGTGAAACAATTGAGTTTTTATTATTATTTTTTTTAAGTTTTATTTTTTATCTTTATTTTCCTCTGCTTTAATTCTCTCCTGCTCTTCTCGTTCCTTCCATTTCTGTTTCATATCTTGCAATTTATGTTGTCTTCTTTTACGTTCTGCTGATTTTTTATTTTCCAATGCTTTCAATTGAGCCTGTATAGAATGATCACCATTGTAGTAGACATCTAGTTTTTCCAATAGAATTTTTCTAGCCTCCACACGATTACGAGAAGCTGAACGATGTATATGACATTTAACTAAAATATTAGTGGGTATGTGATGTAATAAAACACAATTGGAAGTTTTATTAACAGCTTGTCCACCGGGACCACTACCACGTGTAAATTGTTCATCTAATTCTTCCTCGTTGAGCGTAGGATAACGTGAATAATCTAATTGTTGATGTTTTGCACGAATGAAATTGGAATTTATTAGGAAGTTATTACAAACAGCAGGTTGTAATATGTTTAAACGGGTACCAAGATGTTGTATTAGGTTTCTAGTTAACAGGGAAATCATATTTGTTGTTGTGTGTGTTTTTTTATAAAATGCGACCTTTACGCAATAAAGTTTCACCTCTCTGTGGGAGGAAAAAAGGAAACGTAATTTTGATTTCATATTTTATTTTTCAAGAAATCAATGTAATTTTTCTTTACCTTAAAATAAAATTCGATTTTATGAGGTTCTGTTTCTTGGCGATTTTCTCGAAATTCTCTTCTTACTCTTCCCAAGAAATATGATTTATCCGTCAATTGTAATTGATTGCCGTAACGTATTAAATGTTTGTACAAACGTAAAACTTGTTGTTTGGAAGGTTGTAACATAATTTGTTTTTTTATTTATTTTAATTAATTTTGTTTTTGGTTTTAATTTATTTCTATTTTTCTTTTTTATGTTTAATTTGTTATTGAAGTCTCAACTTTACCGCATTTTTAGCTCAGCTGTCGTTTATTTTGATCAGCTGTTTTTTTTGTTTACAATTGAAAACATGTGTTACCGTTAGTTTGTCATTGTGTTTACTATGCAGGGTTGTATAAAATTGTAGTGGGTGTTATTGATGATTTTAGTTATTAAAAACCGTTATTTTAATTTCTTTAATATTGAGGAATTACATGTTAATACACTAGAGCCTCGACTTGCATCGGTAATGATGAGAAACGCGTGGCAAATGAGAAAGATGCAAGTTGGGGCTAAATGGTGTTATGTTTCGTGTTGATGTTTGTAACATCCATGTAAACGTTGTGAACACCCTACATTTCACACATTTTGAGATGTATGAAATTTGGTAAATATTATTATTTTCGCCCACGGACACGGTGTATTGAAATTGGCACGGTGTATTGAAATTGGTACCTCCCGAACTGAGGTTTTGAATTCATAAAAGTCATAAATATAAAACGATTTTTACGCAATTTGACAGAAATATGTCTTATGATATTCTTAACCGATATGCGAGGATAGATCCATTGCAATAGAAAATATTGTAATAAAAATTTGTCAAATTTAGAAAAACATAAGCAAAAATCGATATTCACAATTATACGAGGGTCGGCCTTTAATTTCTTGTAGCACCTATTTAAACTCCCGCTAAAATTCATTTTGAACGCATAAATTTTACATAAATGTTAGTTTCACAATAAAATGTACTGCAAACTTGGGACTGAATGAGTAAATAAAATTATACGAGGAATGAGCGATCCTCTTTCTTTGGAACTATCATTTATAATCAAGATTTTGATGTAGGGTTTGGTCTTGACCGACTAAAAAAAGTGAGTACTAAAATGATTAAATATTTTCATGAAAATCCAACGTGGTCCTATAAAAAGTTGGCCCAGTATTCAGAGGTCTGCCGTCAAACTATTGTTAATGTTATTAAACAGTGCCGAGAGAATTTGTCCGTTGGTTCACGTAGAATGAATGATCCACATTATGTTTCTGAATTCAAAAAATTTAAATTTTTAAAAGTGCTTCCAACACTTCCAGTAGGAAAGCAACCCGCTTAGCTCAGTGATCGGACTATTTGGTATGAAAAGTAAAAGCTAATGCAAGTTAAAAAGCACACAAGGTCCTATAAAAAGTTGGCCCAGTATTCAGAGGTCTGCCGTCAAACTATTGTTAATGTTATTAAACAGTGCCGAGAGAATTTGTCCGTTGGTTCACGTAGAATGAATGATCCACATTATGTTTCTGAATTCAAAAAATTGAAATTTTTAAAAGTGCTTCCAACACTTCCAGTAGGAAAGCAACCCGCTTAGCTCAGTGATCGGACTATTTGGTATGAAAAGTAAAAGCTAATGCAAGTTAAAAAGCACACAAGGCTTGAATGATTAATAACGAATCGTATATTCTGACAGATTTTTCGTAACTTTCTGGTCGAAAATTTAATGTTGCTGATGCTCTAGGGAATGTTGAAGTAAAGTTAAAAAAAAGTTCTAGGTAGGGCAATCATGTGTTACAACGGGCTCTATAAATACCGAAATTTTCATTAAGGAATGTTTAAAAAAAATGTCGCTTCTTTTTTTAAGACTTCATAATGTGTCCATTTATTTTGAGATGAGTTGGCATCAGGTCACTATGGTAAACAAGCGATAAACACAAACAATAATGTGGCATATTCTCCAAACTGCCTGGAGCTAAGACCGATAAGAGATATTGGGATCTTGTAGAAAGAGAATTAAGAGCACAGATACTTCGACATTAAATTATCCATTAGGAGGCAGGGAAATTGACTCAAAATGATTTTTCGAATAATTTTAATTTTATATAAAAATTTAATAAAATAATTTATAATAAATTTTTCTTCGAAATGATCTAAAAAATGTACACGTCCACGTCCACACGTCCAATTTTTAAATCTAATCAATTTTTAATCACTAAATTAACTAAATTTTAGAAAGAAAAATACAAAACAATTAAATTTTATTTATTCCCCTCTACCAACAATCACTTAGTATTGATCGCATAAATATTACAATTGTTATAATTCATGGCCTAAAGCGATTATCTCATATAATTATTTATACTTTCATTATCATATCTGTACGAGTCTCTGTTGCCTGAGAGAATTTGCCAAACTATTTACGGTAAATAAACACGATTTATATTAAATTTTAAAACTCTTTAACACACAAATCATTTTTATTGAAAATATAAATTGATAAATTATACATTAAACACTTCACCTTAGGAAAATCCCGCCTACTGTTCCACAAAAAAAAAAAAGAAACAAAAACTTACTAAATCTGAAACTAAAATAAAAAAGAGCGCTTAAAAGCGACAACCTGCACGCAATTTACTTTTGAAAAAAAACTTAAATCAGGCCTAAAATGCGTCGTTGTTGTACTTGTTATTTTTTTTCTTTTTTTTGTTAAACTAAATTTTTAGATTGTAAATATTTAATGTTTTATACTAAAAAACAACAACAAAAACAAAAAGCGCAAAAAATAATGGAGGCAACTTTAAATACGAGTATCT
Organism: Cochliomyia hominivorax; assembly: GCA_004302925.2. Taxonomy (NCBI): domain Eukaryota; kingdom Metazoa; phylum Arthropoda; class Insecta; order Diptera; family Calliphoridae; genus Cochliomyia; species Cochliomyia hominivorax. The sequence goes on from PYHX02000494.1 coordinate 70,308,695, forward strand.
GAAGTGGAAAATACAACAAATGTGTATTAGAAGTCGTATTAGAAAAACTTAAACAAAAATCAAGCTTTAGCACTTGATAATTTCCATGATAAATTTCATTTAAGTATTTTTTTTTTCAAGAAAGAACTAAATGAATTCAAAACGCGTGCTTAACGTGTTTTTCACTCATTTTTCTACGAATTTTTCTAATCTTTATTTTGGTAGAAAATTAAGTCGACAAACGGAGAAGTTATTTAAGAAAATTTTTAATAAATTTTGATTTTATGGATGGGAAAATTTTTAATAAAATTTTCTATTTAGAAAAAATGTTCGATAAATTTTCTATTTAGAGAAAATTTTCGATAAATTTTCTATTTAGAGAAAATTTTCGATAAATTTTCTATTTAGAGAAAATTTTCGATAAATTTTCTATTTAGAGAAAATTTTCGATAAATTTTCTATTTAGAGAAAATTTTCGATAAATTTTCTATTTAGAGAAAATTTTCGATAAATTTTCTATTTAGAGAAAATTTTCGATAAATTTTCTATTTAGAGAAAATTTTCGATAAATTTTCTATTTAGAGAAAATTTTCGATAAATTTTCTATTTAGAGAAAATTTTCGATAAATTTTCTATTTAGAGAAAATTTTCGATAAATTTTCTATTTAGAGAAAATTTTCGATAAATTTCCGATTGAGAGAACATTTTCGATAAATTTTCGATTTAGAGAACATTTTCGATAAATTTTCTATTTAGAGAACATTTTCGATAAATTTTCTATTTAGAGGAAATTTTCGATAAATTTTCTATTTAGAGGAAATTTTCGATAAATTTTCTATTTAGAGGAAATTTTCGATAAATTTTCTATTTAGTGAAAATTTTCGATAAACTTTCTATTTAGAGAAAATTTTTTTTTAATTTTTCATTTAGAGAAAATTTTTGATAAATTTTCGATTTCGAGTAAATTTTCCGTTAATTTTTTATTTATAGGAAATTTTCGATAAATTTTCTGTTTAGAGAAAATTTTCGATAAATTTTCTATTTAGATAAAGTTTTCGATAAATTTTCTATTTAGAGAAAGTTTTCGATAAATTTTCTATTTAGAGAAAATTTTCGATAAATTTTCTATTTAGAGAAAATTTTCGATAAATTTTCTATTAAGAGAAAATTTTCGATAAATTTTCTATTTAGAGAAAATTTTCGATAAATTTTCTATTAAGGAAAATTTTCGATAAATTTTCTATTAAGGAAAATTTTCGATAAATTTTCTATTAAGGAAAATTTTCGATAAATTTTCTATTAAGGAAAATTTTTGATAAATTTTCTATTAAGGAAAATTTTCGATAAATTTTCTATTTAGAGAAAATTTTCTATTTAGAGAAAATTTTCGATAAATTTTCTATTTAGAGAAAATTTTCGATAAATTTTCTATTTAGAGAAAATTTTCGATAAATTTTCTATTCAGAGAAAATTTACGATAAATTTTCGATTTCGAGAAAACTTACGATAAATTTTCGATTTCGAGAAAACTTACGATAAATTTTCGATTTCGAGAAAACTTACGATAAATTTTCGATTTCGAGAAAATTTACGATAAATTTTCGATTTCGAGAAAATTTACGATAAATTTTCGATTTCGAGAAAATTTACGATAAATTTTCGATTTCGAGAAAATTTACGATAAATTTTCGATTTCGAGAAAACTTACGATAAATTTTCGATTTCGAGAAAATTTACGATAAATTTTCGATTTCGAGAAAATTTACGATAAATTTTCGATTTCGAGAAAATTTACGATAAATTTTCGATTTCGAGAAAATTTACGATAAATTTTCGATTTCGAGAAAATTTACGATAAATTTTCGATTTCGAGAAAATTTACGATAAATTTTCGATTTCGAGAAAATTTACGATAAATTTTCGATTTCGAGAAAATTTACGATAAATTTTCGATTTCGAGAAAATTTGAGATAAATTTTCGATTTAGAGAAAACTTTCGATAAATTTTCGATTTAGAGAAAACTTTCGATAAATTTTCTGTTTAGAGAAACTTTTCGATAAATTTTCTATTTAGAGAAAATTTACGATAAATTTTCGATTTCGAGAAAATTTACGATAAATTTTCGATTTCGAGAAAATTTACGATAAATTTTCGATTTCGAGAAAATTTACGATAAATTTTCGATTTCGAGAAAATTTACGATAAATTTTCGATTTCGAGAAAATTTACGATAAATTTTCGATTTCGAGAGAATTTACGATAAATTTTCGATTTCGAGAAAACTTACGATAAATTTTCGATTTCGAGAAAACTTACGATAAATTTTCGATTTCGAGAAAATTTACGATAAATTTTCGATTTCGAGAGAATTTACGATAAATTTTCGATTCGAAAAAACTTACGATAAATTTTCGATTTCGAGAAAACTTACGATAAATTTTCGATTTCGAGAAAATTTACGAAAAATTTTCGATTTCGAGAAAATTTACGATAAATTTTCGATTTCGAGAAAATTTACGATAAATTTTCGATTTCGAGAAAATTTACGATAAATTTTCGATTTCGAGAAAATTTACGATAAATTTTCGATTTCGAGAAAATTTACGATAAATTTTCGATTTCGAGAAAATTTACGATAAATTTTCGATTTCGAGAAAATTTACGATAAATTTTCGATTTAGAGAAAATTTACGATAAATTTTCGATTTAGAGAAAACTTTCGATAAATTTTCGATTTAGAGAAAACTTTCGATAAATTTTCTGTTTAGAGAAACTTTTCGATAAATTTTCTATTTAGAGAAAATTTTCGATAAATTTTCTATTTAGAGAAAATTTACGATAAATTTTCGATTTCGAGAAAATTTACGATAAATTTTCGATTTCGAGAAAATTTACGATAAATTTTCGATTTCGAGAAAATTTACGATAAATTTTCGATTTCGAGAAAATTTACGATAAATTTTCGATTTCGAGAAAATTTACGATAAATTTTCGATTTAGAGAAAATTTTCGATAAATTTTCGATTTAGAGAAAATTTTCGATAAATTTTCGACTTAGAGAACATTTTCGATTTAGAGAACATTTTCGATAAAATTTCGATTTAGAGACAATTTTCGGTAAGTTTTAATTTACAAAAAGTTATCGATAAATTTTCAGTTAAGAGAAAGGTGCAATAAATTTTCTATTTCGAAAAAATTGTTTGAGTTTGTGGAAAATTTTCAATAAAATTTTCATTAATTTTTCTATTGAGAGAAATTTTCAATAAATTTTCTGTTAATGGAAAATTTTCGATTGTGACTGTCATTTCGAGAAATCTTTTAATCCAGACCTCAAACAAAATTGTTATTTATTTTATGCGTTCACTAAATTCTATGCGTGTATGTGAGTTAAGTGAGTGACTAAGTGAGTGAGTGTATATTTTTTTTTTTTGGCCTAAAGACCTGCAACACCTGTTTGATTTGCAACAACAAAATTTAAATTAAAAAAACGTTTGTATTCACGTATAAATTGCGTTTTTTTCGTTTGTTTGTTTGTTTGTTTGTTTCTTGTTAAATAATTGTAATTTAAGGTGATTTTTTTATATTTCGCATATTTCTGTTGTTGTTGTTGCTGCGTTGTTAAGCTGTCTAAAGCGGATTGGCTAAAGCAACAAATGAAAAGCAACTTTTTAAAACCAAAAAAATGAAAATTAACAAAAAAAAAATCGTCAAGTGTTGTAAATTTAGTTTAAAAAATTGTTTTAGTTTTAGTATTTTACGCATATTTTATTTTACATACATAAACAATTACACACATACACATATAGGTGAGTATGTGTATATGTCTAATGACATTAGACGAAATCTAGTATTTTTTTTCTTCTTTTTGTTTTTTAAATAAAAAAATAAAAAGTAAAACATGGTGAATGTCGTTATTTTTTATTTTCTGAATTTGTTGTAATTTTAAGTCTTAAATAGTGTCAGAGAGTTATAGTTTTTAACAAATGTCTAATAACTAAATTCACGTATTGAAAATAAAACGCCATTTTGACTTTTTTCACGTTTCAGATTATTGAAAAAATACAGTTTCGAACAAAATTATTGGCACAGCAATCATGTTGTACTGAATATACAACCATTAGTGATTTGACTACACTGAACCAAAATAGGTAATAAATTATAACGAAAAATGATGTAGAATTGAAGAAAAGTTGGTTAAATATCAGCCAACGAAACCTTTATTCATCATAACGAAAATTTTCGTTAAGTTTTCGTAAATTCTTAAAATTGATGAAAAAATTTCAATATGACTATTAGAATTCGTTAAAAAAATAAGTTTATTTGAATAAATATTATTAAATTAATTATTCAAATTGACAAAAATAAATTGTTTATATTGATGAATAATATTCAATTTAAATATCACAATATTTAACGTAGATAAATTTACGAAATATTAGTTGAACTGAAGAAAGAATTACGTTAAATTATTGTAATAAATTAATACATAAATATTAGGGACCAAGGGAAGGAGGAGTGCTCCGCATACAAAATGTTAAATATTTCGAATTTTATCCCAATGACTAACTCAAGGGACGGATTTGTTGGACAAAATTTAAGACGGATAGGATCAGGGGAGTAGTAGCCCCCATACAAAGCAAATATTGATTATCGAATATTAAAGATCTACAATTACTTTTTTATAAACATCGATTTGTGAAATTTCTTTTGAGCTCTAGGACTGGGACCGACTGGCTTGAATTTCTGATGAAAAATTACTTACATGATGGATGACATTATGGATAAAATAATTTAGTTAAATATTTTAAAAGAAAATTTGCGAAAAAGTTGAATTCACAAACAAGTTTCACATTCCCACAAGACGACGAGGCAAAACATTCAGCCTATGTGAGTATGTGGTCAATTTACAATGTGGCATATGATCTACCGCACCCACCACAGTCTCAAGACCTCAAACCAATTGAGAATTTGTGGGAAAAACTGGACAGATGTATATTTCAAATAAATCTGATCAACAAGAGGAGTTAAAGGAAGAATGGCTTAAAATCGGTGAGAAAGTTACAAGGAATTTAGTCCATTCAATGCCAAAGCTTTTGGATGAAGTTATAAAGCACAGAAAGCCTGCCCACTAAGTACTGAAAAATTATAAAAATATAGTGTAAAATAATAAAAAACACACACCTAATAAAATATTCTTATTAGGTGTATCTATACTTTTGTAGGTCAAAATCGAGTTAGTATGATTTCAAATGCATATTAATTTGAAGGTGAAGGTAACTCCAAACACATTTTATAATCGGGTGAATAGATTTTAAACGGTTCAAAATAGGGAATAATTAAAAGTACACTTGCTGTGCCAATTATTTTGTTCGATACTGTAAGTTTCCTTACGTTTTTATAAGAATATGTGACATTTCAATAAATATCAATATTGTTTTTTTCTCTTTATTTTCGTTGTTGTTTTATTTCTAATTTTAAATATAACGATTTTCTAATAAATCAATGTCATATTTTTTCCAATTTTTGTCTCAATTTAAAAATCTTAATTTTTCAAAAAAGAGTTTAATTGCATATTTTATTTTAATTTGATTTCTGTATGACAAACAAAAAAACTCCAGGAACTGATTTGAATAGAAAAACAAAAAAATCCGCATTCAACACGTTTTCAAATTGTTTTTTTTTCTGCTAAATTTTCAATTCACAGAGAGATAAAATAAATATCGAAAATCTACTTTTTATTTATTATTCCAACTTAATTGAAATCTTAAGTTTACAAGTTTATTATTATTTTCGAAAAATAATAATAATAATTTTTTTCTTTTAATCAAATCAAAATTATAAATTGTTTTTTAAAAATATTTTAAAAACAAAAGGCGTTGATATGACAAATAAAGAAAGATTATAAAGTGACGATAAATAATTTAGTTTAGAGACCGAAATTAATGACCCAAATAATTTTATATGATTTAAGGCAAAAAATATTGAATTGACTGCAATTTTTTTTGTTTGTTTTGTCTTTCAATAAATATGAAACTGAGAAACACTATCGATCTGAAATAACTCCCAATGTAATTTGAATGCTAAATTGTTTTTAAAGGAGTGTAATTGAATACAGTTAAAATATTGGAAATGCTGGAAAAATATTTTCAATAAACGTAAATTTAAATTAACATGAAAAATCATTTATTTTTATCATTGAATAAATTCTAAGTTTTTGATACATTTTTAAAATAAAAAGAGAAACTTTTCGATAAATTTTCTATTTAGAGAAAATTTTCGATAAATTTTCTATTTAGAGAAAATTTTCGATAAATTTAAAGATAAATTTTCTATTTAGAGAAAATTTTCGAAGAATTTTCTATTTAGAGAAAATTTTCGATAAATTTTCTATTTAGAGAAAATTTTCAATAAATTTTCTATTTAGAGAAAATTTTCGATAAATTTTCTATTTAGAGAAAATTTCCGATAAATTTTCTATTTAGAGAAAATTTCCGATAAATTTTCTATTTAGAGAAAATTTCCGATAAATTTTCTATTTAGAGAAAATTTCCGATAAATTTTCTATTTAGAGAAAATTTCCGATAAATTTTCTATTTAGAGAAAAATTTCGACAAATTTTCTATTTAGAGAAAATTTTCGATAAATTTTCTATTTAGGGAAAATTTTCGATAAATTTTCTATTTAGAGAAAATTTTCGATAAATTTTCTATTTAGAGAAAATTTTCGATAAATTTTCTATTTAGAGAAAATTTTCGATAAATTTTCTATTTAGAGAAAATTTTCGATAAATTTTCTATTTAAAGAAAATTTTCGATAAATTTTCTATTTAGAGAAAATTTTCGATAAATTTTCTATTTAGAGAAATTTTCGATAAATTTTCTATTTAGAGAAAAATTTCGACAAATTTTCTATTTAGAGAAAATTTTTGATAAATTTTCTATTTAGAGAAAATTTTCGATAAATTTTCTATTTAGAGAAAATTTTCGATAAATTTTCTATTTAGAGAAAATTTTCGACAAATTTTTTATTTAGAGAAAATTTTCGATAAATTTTCTATTTAGAGAAAATTTTCGATAAATTTTCTATTAGAGAAAATTTTCGATAAATTTTCTATTTAGAGAAAATTTTCGATAAATTTTCTATTCAGAGAAACTTTTCGATAAATTTTCTATTTAGAGAAAATTTTCGATAAATTTTCTATTTAGAGAAAATTTTCGATAAATTTTCTATTTAGAGAAAATTTTCGATAAATTTTCTATTTAGAGAAAATTTTCGATAAATCTTCTATTTAGAGAAAATTTTCGATAAATCTTCTATTTAGAGAAAATTTTCGATAAATCTTCTATTTAGAGAAAATTTTCGATAAATCTTCTATTTAGAGAAAATTTTCGATAAATTTTCTATTTAGAGAAAATTTTCGATAAATTTTCTATTTAGAGAAAATTTCGATAAATCTTCTATTTAGAGAAAATTTTCGATAAATTTTCTATTTAGAGAAAATTTTCGATAAATTTTCTATTTAGAGAAAATTTTCGATAAATTTTCTATTTAGAGAAAATTTTCGATAAATCTTCTATTTAGAGAAAATTTTCGATAAATCTTCTATTTAGAGAAAATTTTCGATAAATTTTCTATTTAGAGAAAATTTTCGATAAATATTCTATTTAGAGAAAATTTTCGATAAATTTTCTATTTAGAGAAAATTTTCGATAAATTTTCTATTTAGAGAAAATTTTCGATAAATTTTCTATTTACAGAAAATTTTCGATAAATTTTCCATTTACAGAAAATTTTCGATAAATTTTCTTTATAGAGTAAATTTTCTATAAATTATTTATTTAAAGAAAATTTTCGATAAATCTTCTTTGTAGAGAAAGGTTCGATAAATTTTCCTTATGGAGAAAATTTTGATAAATTTTCATTTTAGAGAAAATTTTGATAAATTTTCATTTTAGGGAAAATTTTGATAAATTTTCATTTTAGAGAAAATTTTGATAAATTTTCATTTTATTGAAAATTCGGATAAATTTTCTTCTGTGTTAAGTATTTGTCGATCTCTTTCCTTAATTAATAATTTATCAACTAAATAATAAATATGATTTGTTCCATGTAAGACTTAGGGAAATAAAAGCTATGACGGTTGTCTTTTTGGAGAGATCAAGTTTCATTGACCATAAGTTTGTGCATTTCATACAATCATTTCTAAAAGTGTAATGTTAATCATACCAAATCTCTTCTCCTGATCATGTTTAATATCTCATGATTGATCAGTTAAATTTATCATTTAAGAAAATTGTTTTCTAAAAAAAAAGTGGTCAATAGTTGATGAATCAAAAACGTGGTGGCAAATGATAAAAATAATCAATAATATTATCAATATCTTTGGCCACAAATAGCAGTAGCAAACACACACTAAACCAAGTAAAAAAGAAGTTAAAGGCTAAAAGACTGTTTTTTTTCCAATTCGATATTTCTGTAGTCAATAAATTTACAATCTCTTTGGAATAAGATGTTGAAAAAGTCAATAACAAGCCATAAAATGATAGAAGAGATAATGCCAAAATAGTCAGCTGCAAAATGACCAAAATAGAAGAAGAAGAAAAAATGAAAAAGAAATGAGAACCAGAAGCAGCAGGAAATCACATACAATTTACCGCCTGGAAGATAAAATTAAATAAAATTGGATACGATATTGATTTTTGCTTAACAATTTTATACTCTACATTATCACAGGTGGTGCAGAGGGTATACTGATATTGTTATTCCGTGTGTAACGCTAGGAAGAAATGAGTCAGAAACCATAATGTGTATATGTTCTTGCATCAAACCAACATCTGACTCGATTTAGATATGTCCGTCTGTCTTTTTAGCTCAATGAAATTTGGCCTGAGAATTTGTTATAGTAATGAGAAGTTTCATATTTAAAATCAGTAAAAACTGTTTAGTATATTAAAAGATATAGACCGATATCTGAAGCAATCTCTAGATCCAAGTAAAAAAACTTTCGTAAAACTGTCAATTATAGATTGACAGATTTTTTTGCCATAATATAAAGCTGTATGTACTTCATTAAAAATTCCAAAAAATATAAAAATCGGTTCAGTAGGAAAAAGTTATAGCCAACATATATAACTAATTTAATGACTCGTTAAGTGTTTCGCGTTTTATTTAAGAAAAACTTTTAGAGTTGTATATGTTTGTGAGTCACGAGTTACACTCGGCCAAAGATTGTCAACCCAGCGACAGCTGTATCAAACGAAAGTTTTTTTCCCGAGAAAGAACGTTTGGTCCAACAACAGCTTCACTCGCACTTTGTGGTGGAGGGTATTGAAGATTCGGCATTTCCTATTTGTTTGTTTTTCTTTTATTCATCGATCATGATATATTGATCTTGAAAGAGATTTTTTTTAATTAAAAAAAGAAAACAATCAATTTCTTTCCTTTTGCAGCTGAAGCGAAAAAAATCTCAAAAGTTCCAATTAAAATCGGTGTTGTAATTGATAGATAGCGATCACCCATGGTTGGTAATAAAAACTCCACTTCAAACCGTAAACAGTGAATTTGAAAACCACAACAAATAAATCTTGTTTTTTAATGTTTTCTTTTTTTCTCTCTCTCTCTCCCTCTCCCTCTCTCACATTAACTTGGCCGATAGTAAATGCCCCCAAATGTAATAAAAAAAAAAACAAAAACTTCTATATTTATTCCAGCTAATCATCATTTTAATGAGCGTAATCATTTGAAACAATTTTATGTCCATTTACTAATTGTGGTAATTAATATCAAATGGCTGACCAAGTGTATGTGGCTGGCAGTCAGTCTGTCTGTCTGTCAGCTATATTTTTCTTCTTGTAACCACAATTTCTTGTGGTATGTGTTAATGATATTTTCCTCTTGCCTGCCAACCCCCATTCCCCCCTCCATTTCCTTAATACGACTTTGATTTAGTTGGGATTAAGGCAAAACATACGAAAAAAAGAGCAAAATACAGATTACAAGGCATGAAAGAAAGAAAGACAATGTCCAAAGGAATTGAATTGAATAGATATGATTCGCATTTGGTTCGGGAAATTGCTACTTGGATTTATTTTCATTTAAAATGTCAACCATTAAATGAAGTTAATTATTTAATTACTTGACAAAGTTGTGCCGAAAAGAAGTTACATAGCAATGGTATTTAGATAACGTACAACGAGGGTTGGGAGGTAAAGGATTTAGGAATAAATTAGGAAAATTAAATGAAATTTACATAAAGAATGTTACATATAAATTTATACGACTTCTAGGCAATTCTGTTTAAAAATTATTATCTAGAGAACATTTATGATCAGTTTTTAATTAGAGGAAATTGACGATCATTTTTTGATCTATAAAAAAATTGAGATCAAATATGCTTTAGAGAAAATTTACGATCAATTTTGTATTAAGAAGAAATTTGCGATCAATTTTTTTATTTGGAAGAAAATTTGTGATCAATTATTTATTGTAAAAATGAAATTACGATCAGTATTCCATTTAGAGAAAATGGACGATCGATTTTTTTTTAATTTAGAAAAAATTTCTGATCAGTTTATCTATTAAAGATAATTCACGATCACATCTGGATTTAAAAAAAATGTAAGATCAGTTTGCAATTAAGAAGAGAAAATTGATGTCCAAAATTTCGTTTTTTTTTTTTTTTTTTGAGAGGAAATTGGTGATCATTTTATAATTGAAGAAATGCGGTGATCAATTTACGATCAGTTTTCCATTAAGAGAAAATTGACTATCGATTCTCAGTTAAGAAAAAAATTTTGCTATATTTATCTTTTAGAGAAAATTAGCGATCAGTTCTAGATTTATAGTAAACGTAAAGATCAGTTTTCAATTAAAAAAATGAGAAAATTTTTTTTATTAAGAGGAAATTTGCGATCAATATTTTGGTGAAATTGGTGATCATTTACTTATTTGAGAAATGATGTGATCAATTTACGATCAGTTTTTCATTTTAAGAAAATTGACGATCGATTTTCACTGTAGAAAAACATAAGGGATCAATTATTGTTTTAGAAAACAAATTGACGATCATTTCTCGATTTAAAGAAAACGTAATAATCAGTTTTCAATTAAGAGAAATCGTCCCTTTTTTGTTTTTAATTGCGATTAATTTTGGATTTAAAGAAATTTTGTGATCAATTTTATATTCAGAGACATTTTTAATCAATATTTTCTTCAGAGGAAACTTCAAATCAATTTTCAATTTAAAAGGAAATTACGATACTTTTTAGATTTAAAAAATTGCGATCTGATGTAAATAAAAAATTTGAGATAAATATTTGATATAAATATCTGATTTGAGAAAAATATATTATTTTCTTATAAATTTTCTTTTTATAGAAAACTCAAGATCAATTTTAATTTAACAAGAACTTTTTAAAATTGAAAGAAAAATTTTCAATAAAATTTTGAGTTCAAATTTTGATTTAGAGAAAATGGAAGATCTGTTTTCGATTTAGAGATAATTTGTGATCAATTTTCTATTTATAAAAAAATTATATCAAATTTTGTTTTCGATTTAGAAAAAATTTACCATAAATTTTTACGTAAAAAAATCGGTGATCGATCGATTAGGGAAAATGTGTGATTAATTTATATTTAAGAGAATATTTTTGCATAGGAAAAAGAGAGATACACGATCAGTTTTAGAGAAATTTATGATTAATTATAAATTTAAAGAAATTTTCTGTTTAATTTTTGTCAGAGAAATTTTCGATTTAAAGAAAATCGACGTAAATTTTGTTGATCTAAAGAAAATTTATGTTGAGTTTTAAATCAAAAAAAAAATTGTGATTAATTCACGTTAAGGGAAAAATTCTACGATAATTTTCCATTTAAAAAAAAATTAAGTTCAATTCTTCCTTTCTTTCCTTAAATTTTTCTTTTTAATTAAAAACAAATCATATTTTTGGATTTTTGATTTTATTTAATTTTACGTCATTTCCGCTAAATACATAACCTCATTAACCACATTTTCATTTTAGTGTAAAGTGCATGTAATCATTTATTCTGTGTAAATTGTCACCATAATTTCAACATAATTTTAAGTTCACTAACATATTAACTAAAACAAATCTCATTACTAAGAAAAAAACTAAAATAAAAGTGTTAAGAATCGAATAAATATATCAAGGTAAATTACATTTCATTTTCTGTTGCATGTAAATATATAAAATGTAATTTTACACTTTTTAATAAAATTGTAAATTTTTAATTTGAATTTTTTATTTTCCAGTTGTCACCTTCAATAAGTAAGAGAACATGTGTTTTTGGATCGAATCAAGGAGACTGTAATCTAAAAATGTATTTTAATTAAAAATTTTTAATTAAATAAAATTCTTTAAAAAATAAAAAAATTTAGTTTTTTTTTTTAAATATGAAGTTTTATTTTAAAGGAAAATAATTGTTTTCCATAAATTGGTTTTTAGAGAAAATTTTCGATAAAATTTCTATTTAGAGAAAATTTTCGATAAATTTTCTATTTAGAGAAAATTTTCGATAAATTTTCTATTTAGAGAAAATTTTCTATTTAGAGAAAATTTTCTATTTAGAGAAAATTTTCGATAAATTTTCTATTTAGATAAATTTTCTATTTAGTGAAAATTTTCGATAAATTTTCTATTTAGAGAAAATTTTCTATTTAGAGAAAATTTTCGATAAATTTTCTATTTAGATAAATTTTCTATTTAGTGAAAATTTTCGATAAATTTTCTATTTAGAGAAAATTTTCGATAAATTTTCTATTTAGAGAAAATTTTCGATAAATTTTCTATTTAGAGAAAATTTTCGATAAATTTTCTATTTAGAGAAAATTTCCGAAAAATTTTCTATTTAGAGAAAATTTCCGAAAAATTTTCTATTTAGAGAAAATTTCCGAAAAATTTTCTATTTAGAGAAAATTTCCGAAAAATTTTCTATTTAGAGAAAATTTCAATAAATTTCTATTTAGAGAAAATTTTCGATAAATTTTCTATTTAGAGAAAATTTTCGATAAATTTTCTATTTAGAGAAAATTTTCGATAAATTTTCTATTTAGAGAAAATTTTCGATAAATTTTCTATTTAGAGAAAATTTTCGATAAATTTTCTATTTAGAGAAAATTTTCGATAAATTTTCTATTTAGAGAAAATTTTCGATAAATTTTCTATTTAGAGAAAATTTTCGATAAATTTTCTATTTAGAGAAAATTTTCGATAAATTTTCTATTTAGAGAAAATTTTCGATAAATTTTCTATTTAGAGAAAATTTTCGATAAATTTTCTATTTAGAGAAAATTTTCGATAAATTTTCTATTTAGAGAAAATTTCGATAAATTTTCTATTTAGAGAAAATTTTCGATAAATTTTCTATTTAGAGAAAATTTTCGATAAATTTTCTATTTAGAGAAAATTTTCGATAAATTTTCTATTTAGAGAAAATTTTCGATAAATTTTCTGTTTAGAGAAAATTTTCGATAAATTTTCTGTTTAGAGAAAATTTTCGATAAATTTTCTGTTTAGAGAAAATTTTCGATAAATTTTCTGTTTAGAGAAAATTTTCGATAAATTTTCTGTTTGGAGAAGTTATTCAATAAATTTTCTATTTGGAGAAATTTTTGATAAATTTTCTATTTAGAGAAAATTTTCGATAAATTTTCTATTTAGAGAAAATTTTCGATAAATTTTCTATTTAGAGAAAATTTTCGATAAATTTTCTATTTAGAGAAAATTTTCGATAAATTTTCTATTTAGAGAAAATTTCCGAAAAATTTTCTATTTAGAGAAAATTTCCGAAAAATTTTCTATTTAGAGAAAATTTCCGAAAAATTTTCTATTTAGAGAAAATTTCCGAAAAATTTTCTATTTAGAGAAAATTTCCGAAAATTTTCTATTTAGAGAAAATTTTCGATAAATTTTCTATTTAGAGAAAATTTTCGATAAATTTTCTATTTAGAGAAAATTTCGATAAATTTTCTATTTAGAGAAAATTTTCGATAAATTTTCTATTTAGAGAAAATTTTCGATAAATTTTTAGAAATTTTCATAATTCTATTAGAGAAAATTTTCGATAAATTTTCTATTTAGAGAAAATTTTCGATAAATTTTCTATTTAGAGAAAATTTTCGATAAATTTTCTATTTAGAGAAAATTTTCGATAAATTTTCTATTTAGAGAAAATTTTCGATAAATTTTCTATTTAGAGAAAATTTTCGATAAATTTTCTATTTAGAGAAAATTTTCGATAAATTTTCTATTTAGAGAAAATTTTCGATAAATTTTCTATTTAGAGAAAATTTTCGATAAATTTTCTATTTAGAGAAAATTTTCGATAAATTTCTATTAGAGAAATTTCGATAAATTTCTTTAGAGAAAATTTTCGATAAATTTTCTATTTAGAGAAAATTTTCGATAAATTTTCTATTTAGAGAAAATTTTCGATAAATTTTCTATTTAGAGAAAATTTTCGATAAATTTTCTATTTAGAGAAAATTTTCGATAAATTTTCTATTTAGAGAAAATTTTCGATAAATTTTCTATTTAGAGAAAATTTTGGATAAATTTTCTATTTAGAGAAAATTTTCGATAAATTTTCTATTTAGAGAAAATTTTCGATAAATTTTCTATTTAGAGAAAATTTTTGGATAAATTTTCGATAAATTTTCTTGAGAATAATAGTGATGAGTTTCTAATTTCAAGAAAATTGAATGATCAGTTTTTAATTTGAAGAAATTTCCTCATTAATTTTTTTTTTTTTTTTTTTTTTAATTTCACATCAACTTTCAGTTTATAATAAAATAACGATCTGTTTTGTATTAAAAAAGTAAAAAATTATCACTTCATGTAAGATCAATTTCGATTTAGAGACAATTTACGATCATTTGTTTATTTAGAGAAATTTTGTGATTACGTTTTTGTTTTGAGAAAAGTTCAGATTAATTTTCAAGTTAGAAAATTGCGATCGTTTTTAGATAAAAATTTATGATAAATTTTTTATTTAGAAAATAATAAAGATTTGAAAAAAATGTCCATTAAAATATTGATTCGTTGAAAAATTACGATCTTTCTTTGATTTAAGGAGAATTGGGATTTAAAGCAAATTTGCGATTAAAGAAAAGGTGTGATAAATTTTCGTTTAAAAAAAATTATCATACATTTTTGAGTTTTTTTCCAAATTTTGGTTTCCGAAAATTTTCGAGTAAATTTAGAATAAAATTTCCTTTTTATGAAAATTATGATAAATTTGCGAATTCCACAAAATTAAGGTTAAGTTTTTGATTTGGAGAAAATATTCGATAAATTTTCTATTTAGAGAAAATTTTTGATAATTTTTTTATTCTAGAAATTTTTTGATAAATTTTCTTTTTCTAGAAATTTTTGATAAATTTTCTTTTTCTAGAAAAATTTGATAAATTTTCTTTTTCTAGAAAATTGTTGATCATTTTTCTTTTTCTAGAAAATTTTTGATCAAATTTCTTTTTCTAGAAAATTTTTGATCAATTTTCTTTTTCTAGAAAATTTTTGATCAATTTTCTTTTTCTAGAAAATTTTTGATCAATTTTCTTTTTCTAAAAAAAAATTCATTAAGATTTCTATTTAGCGATAAATTTTCTATTTATAGAAAAATTTCGTTAATAACTCTATTTAGGGAAAATTCTCTATTTACCAAAAAAAAAAAAAGTGTTAAATTTCCTACATAAAAAAATTCGAAAAATTTTTATTTTTAGAAAAATGTTTGGGAAAGTTTCCGAATATTTTTTCTTCCGCTGGAGGCAATTTTTTAAAATAATGTTCTGGTTAAATTTAATCCGTCGGATTTTTTAAAGCTTTTTAAGTTTTGTAAGATTTACGAATTAAAATTATAATTATTTTTCTTTTGATCTCTCCAACTTTTTTCACTTTTTAATTTTGTTTGTTTCACAGATTTTCATTCAAAATCAGAATTTCTTATTTTATTTCGTTATAAAATTTTCCTCAAGAATCAAACGTTTTCAATTGGCTGCTTTTTTAAGACAACTGCTGAGGAAAATCTTCTTTTCACCTTAAGTAACCAATAATTAAAGTTCCTTTACAAACAATTTTTCACTATCAAACTTTTTTCCAACATGTAAACTGACATGTTTGAAATCCACTTTTCTAGTATAAGAGTTTGTTGCTAATACCTTCAGACTTATTCAGCCAACCTCAAATAAGTTTGAAATCATGATATCAAACCAAATGTTTGATATCAAACATGTTTGAAGCATTCATGCATTTCCTTTCTTCACTAAAACTATTGACATAAACTATTAGTAAATGTCATTTGGCAAAGAAAAACGATCATTCCGTATGCATAAAAGCCCTAAAACTAAACTCCAGTAAAGATCAGTTGTATTCTAAAGAGGAAAAAAAACATTCGTTAATAAAAAAAATTTATAAAATAAAATGAAAACTGGTACAAAACAACATTTGTCACGCAAATCTATAAGTTTTCAATATTTTCATCCAACATCTACCAAAAATGCAAATTAGTTACTGTTTTGTTGTTGCTGTTGTTGTGTATTTCAGGTTGCATGATGCCTCATGTCTAATTCCTAGATAAATTTTACTCAACAGTCGTCTTCTTTTGGTTTGAAATAAAAACGATTTGCCAAATAATAAAATAACTCTTCGTTTTCGTTTATTTTTTCGCTTTTTGTCCATTTATAGTTCTTGTTTTAATCTTAAAAGCTTTCGTGTTGGTATTTTAATTAATATACAAGTGATTTTTATTATTTTTTATTTTATTTTATTTTTTTTTTATTTTTCTGTTAGAATTCTTTAAAAACATTTCCATCATTTTTGGCATTAAGTTCATATAACTCTTTTAATTGATGTGCCAATTCACGATCGACAACTTCACCACCTCTGGTCATTACTTCTGTAATTCTTTCTTCATCTGTTGGTTGGGCTGTTAGTAATTCTTGTGATGTTTCTTCTTTCGGTTCGACTAGATTCATAAGGAATGCGGCACAGATGCCAATACTGTAGGGCATGAAATTTGTGTATTCTCTAAGGAGGGATTTGTGACTGAAAAGAATTAACAAGAAGAAATTAAAATAAGAAAATTTTAATTTTGTTTTTATATGGAAATTTCTCTTAACTTTCTATTTATAGAAAATCTTCTCTTCCTTTTTTATTTAGAGAAAATTTTTGATAAATTTTCTATTAAGAGAAAATTTTGATAAATTTTCTATTAAGAGAAAATTTTCTTTTAATTTCTCTTAACTTTCTTAATTTTTGATAAATTTCCTTTTAGAGAAAAATTTCGATAAATTTACTTTTTAAAGAATAATTTCGTTACATTTTCCATTTAGAAAAAAAACTCTCTTAATTTTCTATTTAAACAAAATGTTCTCTTAGTTTTCATTTTAGGTAAAATTTTCTCTTGATTTTCTAATTAGTAAAACTTTTCTCTAAGTTTTAAATCTAGTGAAAATTTTCTCCAAATTTTCTATTTAGAGACAATTTGTCTAAGTGTTTAATATTGAGAAATTTTTCTATTTAGAGGAAATTTTCGATTTAGACAAATTTTCAATTAAAAGAAAATTTTCGAAAATTTGCCTGTTAAGAGAAAATTTCCCATAAATTTTCTGTTTGAAAAAAAATCCGATAAACTTTCTGTTAAAATAATGTTTCCGATAAATTTTCTGTTAAAAAATTTCGATAAATTTTCTGTTAAAAATTTTTGAAAAATTTACTGTTAAAAAAATTGATGAATTTTCTGTTAAGAGAAAATTTTCTGTTAAAAAATTTCGATAAATTTTCTGTTAAGAGAAAATTTATGAATTTTCTGTTAAGAAAAATTTATGAATTTTCTGTTAAGAGAAAATTCATTAATTTTCTGTTAAGAGAAAATTCATTAATTTTCTGTTAAGAGAAAAGTTTATGAATTTTCTGTTAAGAGAAAAATTATCGTAAATTTTTTATTAATAGAAAACTTTTAATAAATTTTCTTTTAAGAGAACATTTTGAATAAATTTTCTGTTAAGAGAACATTTTTGATAAATTTTCTGTTAAGAGAACATTTTTGAAAAATTTTCTGTTAAGAGACAATTTTTAATAAATATTCTGCTTAGAGAAAAATTTTGATTAATTTCCTCTATAAAGAAAATGTCTCTCTAAATTTTCCATTTAGCAAATTTTTTCACAATTTTCCAATTAGAAAAAAATTGCATTTAGAATTTTTTTTGAAGAAAATGTACGATAAATTTTGGTTTTAAAAAATTTTCTCCTAATTTTTAAGTGAAAATTTATGTCTAACTTTTTATTCATAGAAAAATTTCTCGTATTTTGTTATTTAACGACAATTTTCTATTAATTTTATAGTTAAATAAAATTTCATTCAATTTCATCATTCTTCTACAAAGAAATATTTTTTATAGTTTTTTTTGCAAACTCACCTTAAATAATCTGGTATCGAACTCCCCACCAACCTCTCATATGTTTCTCTCAATGTCTGACTATATAAAGTGAAAATTTCTTCGAAATGTTTATAACGCACTTCAGCAAATGTGGACAAGGACAAAAATATCGCCAAATCCACCATGGGCGATGAAACTCTTAATGTTTGCAAATCAAACATCATACAATCTACAGGTTTATCATTCTCATCGAACTTAAAAGCCACATTATTACGCAAATAATCACCATGACACAAAGTCACCATAGGCTCCCGTGGCTTCACACGTTCCCTGCCATACTCGTATTGATCACCCAATAAATTCTCAAATTTTTCATAAAGTTTTATCCACTGAACTCTCATATTTTCTTGTTGCTTTTAATACTCTCTGTATGCTGTGTCTTAGAATGATACCCCAACCGGGATGTAAATCGGTACCATAACGTGGCTCCTTTAGATCTTTGGTATATTCATTAAATTCTTTGGGATTTAAATGACGCCATGCAAATCCAATAGCATGAAATTCAGCCAAATATTTAACACCCAAAAGTATGTGTTCTAGAGATATATTCACTATCTCTTTCGATACTTTCCATTGTTTGGAGGAAAAGTCCTCGATTATGACTATGGCGTGGTTGGGGCCCAATTCAGCATAATAAAATTTGGAAATTTTTAAATCAATTTTACCAAATTCTTGTAAAACTGGCATAAGTTTCTCATAGGCAATTATCTCATTATTGAAGAGGGCACTGAAATTAACGCTGTCAAAGATTTCCTGTGGTAGCTCGGGAGTTTTCTGAAAAATAGGTGACACCATTTTAATAAATAAGTCATTTTTAGGAGCGAAGATTATATATATTTTTTTAAAATTTAATTAATATTTTATTGCAAATTTTCTCTCAAGAATTTATCGAAAATTTTCTTTTGATTGAAAATTTATCGAATATTGTCTCTTAAAAGAAAATTTATAGCAAATGTATTCTATGTATTTTCTTAAGAAAACACGTTCAAAAATTTTAAATATTATTCCGATTTTTTATAATTTTCTCTTAATTAAAAATGCATCGCAAATTTTCTCTTAGTGGAAAAGTTGGCGCAAATTTTCTCTTTATTCCAAATTTTTCGTAATTTTTTTCTTAATAAAAAATATCGTAAACAAATTTACTATTTTTTTCTATTGAATGAAATTTTTACTCTTAATTTTCTGGATTATTTTTGCTTGAATTTGCTGTTTTTGTTCAATTTTTTTTCGTAAATTCTCTTTTTAAAGAATTCTTTTCGTAATTTTTTTGTATAAAAATTTAAATTTATAGAAACTTTTTTGTAAATTTTCTCTTTATAGATAATTTTCATAAATTCTCTCTCAAAAAAATGTTTGTAAATTTCCTCTTTATAGAAATTTTCCTTTTTATGAAAAGTTCATTTAAATTTTCTCTTATATACATTTTTTCTCTTAAAAGAAAATTATTCCTAAATTTTCTCTTAGTCAAAATTCGAAAATTTTCTTTATATAAAAAATTTTCTCTTTACTTTTTTTTGTATATTTTCTCTTTGTAGATAATAAAAAATAATGTCCATATAAAAAGATTCAAAGTTATAGATTTTTTCAAATATTCTCTTTATAGATTTTTTATACCCTCCAGCAATCAAAGTCTGAGTTTCCTATTTAAAACTACAAAATTTTATTTATCCTTAATTCTCTTCTCTTTGTAGAAAATGTATCCTCAGTATTTCCTTATAGAAGAATTATCTATAATTTTTCAGATTAATTATTAAATAAATTAAATTAATTTTGCATTTAGAAAAAATGTTCTTATTTGGAGAAACTTTACGAAAAATTTTCTTTTTTTGAAAAAAATGTTCTCTTAATTTTTTAAGTGAAAATTTATGTCTTATTTTTCATTTAGAGAAAAACTTCTCTTAATTTGTTATTTAGCGACAATTTTCTAATAATTTTATAGTTAAATTCATTTTTCGACAACTTTTTTACATGAAATTCGAAGGTTTTAAAAATGTTGTCGAATTTTTTTTGCTAAAATTTTCTTTATATAAAATTTTTTTCTCAAATTTCAAAATTTTCCAAATTTCTCTTTTCATAGAAATTTTGATCTTTTTTTTTTTTTTTTTTTTTTTTTTTGTAAATTTTCTCTTTAAAAAGAATTTATTGTCAATTTTTCCTAATAGAAAATTTTTCAAAAAATGGTAAATTTTCCTTTTAAAAAGAAATTTTTATTTAATTTTCTTAAATAGAAAATCATTGTAATTTTTATCTGAAAGAGAAAACTTTGTTAAATGTTCTCTTGATAGAAAATTTATCTTCAATTTTCTCAACATTTAAAATTTCTCGAAAATAATTTTCTTTAAAAGAAATTTTTTTTGTAAATTTTCTCTTTATAAAAATTTTATAAAAATTTTCTCTTAATCGACAATTTTTCGTAAAATTCCTTTCAGTATTAATTATTTTTGTAAAATTTTCTTAAAATGATTAGAATTTTTGCTTTGAATAGAACATTTATCGTATTTGTTTAGTTAAATTTTAAATTGTCATCATTATTTTCTCTATTTTGTGTTTGGTCTCTTATTTTAAGAGTTATTTGCTCTTATCTTTTAACGCCACCAATTCTAAACTACTTTGAATTTATTTTATTTGCACTTTAATTATTATTCTAAGACAACATGTCTCCGATTACTGAGTATATTTTTTTTTTTTTTCAAAATTCTTATCAAACTCAGTTTGGTAGCATGACAAAGCAAAAAAATACTTCAAGTTGTCCACTTAGGAAATTGAAAAAATAAACAAAAATATTTAATTTTAGAAAAAAAACCGATGAAATTTTTAAATAAATAAACAAAAATGATGAATTTGCACAAAATTTGTGATTTAATATTTAGTTTTAAAAAAAAAATTAATTTTTAGTTAAACTTGGAGAAATGCTTTTTAAAAATTTAATTATTTAACACTAAATTGCCTGAGCAAGTCATTTTGACTTATTTTTAATATTAATTGAAAAAACGAATATTTAACATCGAAATTTCTTATAATTTGGTGACTTTTATTAAAAAATTATGGTTCATTCCCTCATCTTCATTTCACGTTTAATACAGTTTTATTATAACTTTTTAACCAAGAGCAGTCATTTTGACTTCCTAGAACATTTTAAGTAGTCAAACTATTTTTTGTTACTAATTGACTAATTTTATATCACCAGTTCGGAACAATTTTCATTTCTTTTTCCCGATTTCGACCACTTGAAAACCATAAATTCTTGATACGCAACTAATCGAGAATTGCAATCTCTATGCAGTGGTTGTTATTGTAATAATTGTTTATATAATTTTTGAGGCCTAAATCCATAAATAAATAATTTCTTGACATCTTTAACTTTATACCCTGCTCTAGTAGGCATTATTGTTATTGTATTATATCAGTTTATGATGACATTGTTAACGGTTAGTAAAAATAACCAACATTCACGATCGACTTAGAATTATTTTCTAGGTCGATATGGCGATATTCGCCTGATTGGGTAGTTAATTTTTGCGTAAGTACAGGTCGCAGTTTTGAAGACATTTTGTTGAAATTCGGTATACTGAAATTTGTTGTTTCTTATAGCCCTCATGAACGATTGAGATGTGTACAATTAGTTCTTAAATTATACGAGAATCGATCTATAATTTCCCATAGGTCGACATATAAGACCCACAGCGAAATATCATCTAAAACTTTTCAAATTTCACAAAAATGTTATTATTCTCATAATATCATGATCAGTACAAATCACACAAGTAAAATTCTACGAGGGTTGATCACTATATGGTCTAGGATATCATATTGGGGCCTAAGACCAACTATATAATTCTAACCCTTTTTTGCTTTATAATTAAGTCATTTTGACTGCTTTTGGCAACATAAGTTTATTCAAAATCACATTTAATTGGAAGAGAATTAAAATACGATATAAATCGGATTTATTTATGAACGAAATAATTTTTATATATAATACATCAACACGTTTTGAATATTTAAATTGAAAATCATTTAAATCTGTCGAAATTTCTCGGAATTATAAGCTAATTTTGGCCACAGTAACAAGCAATTTACAACAAATATGTTTTGTTGTATTTTTCACCAAAAATGATAATATTTTATTATCTTAACATTTGGCGCTTCCATATGAAGATAAGATTTTTATACTTTAATGTTTATATTAGCGTTCAGACACCTCTGAAGCGCCATTTATTGACGTTAATAACTGTTTGCTTCCTTAAAGGTTAAAATTTATTTCTATTTCAAATTGCATGAATGGGCCGAATCATAAATATACTCCATTGCTATTTTGGAAATAAATGAAGGAACTTAAGATTTTGCGTTACAATTTAATAAAACGTGCTTTAAACCCAGTTCTCAATATCGGTGTTATACTCAGTTTTTATTGAACTCTTTAAACAAATAAATGACAAAAATTATTACTGCTAAATTTCATTAAAATATTTTATATCTGAGAATTTTATCATATGAAAACCTTAATCCGGGAAGGGATTTTAATCTATTGTGGGCCGATGTTAATGAAGTTATACACTCCACAGTTGGAGCAGAATTGATTATTTTTGTTTTGAAAATAAATCTGTTACTTTTGATCAGCCAAATGGAGTTGAATGAAA
>PYHX02000494.1:70331868-70356350 GCA_004302925.2 Cochliomyia hominivorax
TAAATTTTCTCTAAATCGAAAATTTTCTCTAATTCGAAAATTTATCGTAAATTTTCTCTAATTCAAAAATTTATCGTAAATTTTCTTTAAATCCAAAATTTATCGTAAATTTTCTCTAAATCGAAAATTCATCGTAAATTTTCTTTAAATCGAGAATTTATCGCAAATTTACTCTAAATCGAAATTTTATGGCAAATTTTCTCTAAATCAAAATTTTTTCATAAATTTTCTCTAAATTGAAAATTTTTGTTTAACTTCCTGTGAATAGAAAAACTTTTATTTGGTTCCACACATTTTAGGTTCATTCCTTTTAATTTGCATTAATTACTTGTAATCCGGCGAAAATAACTTAATTTAAATTTCATTTTAATATGAAATTAACAGAATTTAAACATTATTAGAAGATTCATATTCAGGGCAATTTATGGCTTTTTAAGCAAATAATACTTTTAAAACTTTTTGCTCCCCACTTTTCATGTTATAATTCACTCATTAAAATAAGATTATTTTCTTTACTAATGAGTTGCAAAATTTAACCCTCGTATTAATTTCCCGCATAGAAAAATTAAGAATTTTAAGTTTAAAATAAAAATTATCTTTAATAATTGATATTGAATTTTGGTTTTTTGATGAAATAAAGTTTTGAAAACAAATTTTCAGCTGATACAACTTCTAAGAAAGTTTTCAATGCGTTTGCATGAAGCGAGGGTGGATAGTGAATTCCTAATACGCCGATGAAATTAACATATATGAAGTGAAATTGATTTTACAATTATTTTTGATTTGAATAATAAAATTTTATAATTCGCTAAATTTCTTAAACGACCCTCTCTCTTCATTAACATAAAATTTTGTTAATCATATTTCAGCCAAAAGGATGCAAAATCAAAAAAAAAAAAACTCTTTTTTCCTTCTTAAGACAAACTTTTTACATTTTTGTGTTTTTACCCTACACCACGATAAGTAGTTGGGGTATTATGCATTTGTGCAGAAGTTTGTAACGGGCAGAAAAAATATTGCAACCGCCACTTTTAAGTATACGGTTTAGAGTCACTATTCCATGTAAAAATTTTAAACAAAATGCTGATCACAATTGTAGAGATTCCTAAGTGAAATTAGGCACGTGTTAATTTTCTGGTCCAAGGACAATGCTTATTAATTGTTGATGGTGGATCCATTATTTCACCTAGCCCCCACACAAATCTTCCTCCCGGAATGGGGTTTTAAAGTCATAGAAGCCCTGAATATAAAGCGATTTGGCGTAAATGAGTCTTATGAAATTCTAAAATGATCAGTCCATTATTTCTCAAAGGTCCTATACAAACAACTCTTAAAAATATAACTTTGAAGGGCTTAAAACTCACATATATATTTGTCAAATTAGAATAAACAATGGTAAGAATCTATGTACGAAATTTTACGAGTGTCGTTAGATATTTTCCACTTGGTCTCGAATAATCCCCCTAGAAAAGGCACAAATCCCATAATATAGTGCTCTCTTAATTTAGAAAATAAATTTATACGACGGCCGTTTTTGCTAATTACCAATAACAACCAACAATGTGGTGTAGGGTATTAAATAGTCGGACTTAACCGACTATAACTTTTACTTGTTTTTTTTTCTTTTATTTTTAGATGAAATTTAATATAGACTTTATATAACTCTCTCCCCTCTCTCTTTCAGTTATGTTTATAAATTGTAACTAAAACTTGAATCTTGTATCTTTAACTTTTAACTCTTGAGTCACAGAATGTTTTTTTGAAAAAACTAAGAATACAAGAAGTTTTTATGTTTTTCAAATAAAAAGTCTTGAAAAAAACACGTAGAAATGATTATGTTTCATTTTTGTAAGATTTAGTTTGTTTTAAACATCCACTTACAAGGACTTTTTGTAACCAGAAAAAAAGGGGGTTAAGAAAAAAAGGATAAAAATTTAAATTATAACAAAACTTAAATATTCATTTTTGTGGTGAAATAATATGAATAATTTTATAGCATAATTTTTATGAAAATTTCTATAGAGATAATTTTTCACAGTTTCTGAATAAAATAACGTATATAAGGAGTGAGATCGAAAAATTATAACACGTAACATAATAACAATGTCAGTTATTATGTTTAATGTCAAACAAATGAAAAATTGTTAAACTAATTAAAGTTAGTGACCAGGAAAAAGTGCGTACAAAAATTTTTAAATATTTGAAAACCCCAACTTGGTCCTACAAATGTGACCAAGTGTTCATCAAAATTTTTACAGGGTTATTAAACAGTATCGCATGAACTTGTGAGTTGATTCTGGTTCAGACTTACTTATGGAATGGTCCAAATGCTGCTTCTAAAGCCATAAAACAGAAATTATTTCAAAATAATTCCCAACAAACCCGGTAGGAAAGCAGGCCGGTTAGCTCAATGCTCAAGCTATTTGGTACAAACAAAGGCTCAAAACCTTCTTGAGTAACCACAAACAGAGTACAGCAATTGGAGACAAGTTTTCTAGCAAATATTTTTGCTGCATAACGGATAACGAAACGTATGTTCTGGCAGATTTTAAGTTACTGCCTGCTAAAAAATTGTATGTTGTAAAGCTTTAGATCCAAAAAGTTGCTGAAAATAAAGCCAATCAATCAAGGAATATTTACAAAAAAAGCTGCATCCATTCACAAGACTTTATAAGCCTTGAGTGTAAATAGAAATAATGTGGTATTTGTGCCGAGAGATGCATATCCTTTAAACTGCCCGAAGCTAAGGTCAATAGAAAGACCTTTGGCTCTTGTTAAGAGTTTTGAAACACGGAAAAAAGTGTTCAAAAATGTGGTAGATTTTAAACGAAGATGGACTACCTGTTCGAACAAAGTGTCAGAAAGCACTATAAAAATGTTAATGAAAGAGTTTACGAAAAGGTTCAGAATTTCATCACTAGTGATTAAAAACTGCAGATATTTTCTTTAATTGTAAGTAAATGGAGTGTAAAGTTGCCACCAACAAATTTCAAGGTTGGGAGAATACATATAATATGGGTACCCGTACACCAAGGCGTTATTGGAAATGCGGTGTCAAACTATCTGGCTATAACTACTAAAGGGTTGTAAGCTATAAGCCAGTTGAGTCCAATGTCACTTAATGCATTAAGGACGAGACTAAAGAAGTGGGTGATAACAGAACACAGGTCACTGCAGAATAACGCCATTATTACAAAAATACTTTGGGAGACCCCGATGATATGAAAACCATGAGTATTTAAAAATACATAAAGGTATGATGAGGGATATTTTGCCAGGACACTCTATCCTTCAATGCAGGGCATGTGGGGAGGAAATTGATATGATAGAGCATTTTCTCTGTCATTGCCCATCATTCAAGTCACTGAGATCCTAGTATTTTATGGATGATACCTTAAGGGAATAACTGGAGGAAATTGAGGAAGTTGTTCTTGTCAGCATATGGTATGGAACACTTTTTAACACTTGGAGCGCACAACAAGCTGAAATAGTGGCTGTGTATGCCAATGGGTATGAGATTATGGAGTTGGTCTCCTCCTTTCAACCTAATCTAGTCTAATAATACCAAATAATCAAATAAAACAACTGTAAATTTAGTGATTCCGTTTTTATTAACATATATGTATGTTAAGAATTTTTCGATCTCACTCCATATATAATCAGAGGATTAATTATTGTCCTGAATTTCAAATTTCATGATATCTTACAAAAGAAGATTTTAAACAAATAAAAATCAGAGCTTTAAATTTTAAAAGGCCCTCAAGCGATCAGAGCTTTCCAACTCTCGTTATAGAAAAAAATTTTAAATATTATTTCAAAAGGAAGCAAAAACATTTCCTAACATCATTTAGAAAATATTTGAAAGTGTCTCCAAGTACTTAAGCCGAAAATCATCACAAAATAATCTAATTTTAAATCATCTGCTAAAATATTCTTAATTTTGATAAAAATGTTTTGACTTTTATAGAAAATTGTTTTAAACAACTTTTTAATTCTCCACTTATTTAAAACTTTTATCCCAATTTATCTTGTTTTCTCCTAAAAAAATATATTCCAAATGAAACAATCAGGACAACTAAATTTTATTACAAATCGTATTTGAAGCAACAAAAAAGTTTCTCTCTTAAACCAAAAAAAAAAAAAAAAAAGTTTAAAAAAACATGTGTCTCCATCCAGCATTTGACCCCTGAAAACCATTAACATTTTTAAAAAACACTTTAAGGAGAAAAAAACTAGAATACAACTACAACAACAAAAAGGAAATAATAACAAAAAGGAAACAAATGTAAAACGATAAAAACCTTTTAATCTAATATTCCAAAAAGCAACAGCCATCACATGAACACAATCAAAAAGGACTATAACCAACACACTCGCATACACACTCATGTATACCAAAAACATATGTGTAATTGTATATGTGTTATTGTTATACGTTTGTAATGGATATGAAAACCTGATTTGAAAATTAAATACTTAAATACATTTTAGAAAACATATTCAAACAAAAGGATATGACACAAAGAGCCAACAGGATTATACGAAATAAAACTTAGTGAGTGAGTGAAAGAAAGAGAAATGCATAGAGAGGGACCAAGAGACAATTTAACAAAATACCATGAATAACAATTACGAATGTCATAAATGGAAGAATCCCTTTTTGAAACGACAATATAAATTGAAATCAACACAAAACAATAATAATGATATGAAATGATATGACATACAAACACACAGACACAAATAATTACATACACATACAAATTAATACATATGCACCTACATATGGAATTCATGACATACAATGATACACAAAAAAACATTTGAAATGTTACGAAAATTTCAAAAGGGAATTCTTATACAAGAAGTAAACTTCATACTTCAATTTGAAATATTTTTTCGAAATTTTCGTTTTAAAGAAAATTTGGAATTAATTTACGATTTAGAGAAATTTTACGATAAATTTTTTATTTAAAAAAATTTCAATTTTACGAAAAAATTTAATTTTAAAGAAATTTTAAGAAAAAAAAATCAATTTAGTGAAAATTTTTATAATTCTTTTTATTAAAAGAAAATTTACGATCAATTTTCAATTTAGAGGACATTTTCGAAAAATTTTGGATAAATTTTCAGTTTCGAGAAAATTTTGGATAAATATTCTACTAAAAGAAAATTTTTTGTTTAATAAAAAATTTCGTTAAATTTTTTGTGTTCAGAGAAGTTTTTCGTTAAATTTTTTGTTTACAGAATTTTAACGTTAAATTTACTGTTAAGAGAAATTTTTCTTTAAACTTTTGTTTAGAGCAAAATTTTTGTTAAATTTTCTGTTATAGAAAATTTTTAATAAATTTTCCCTTAAAAGACAATTTTCGATACATTTTTAGTTTAGAGAAAATTTAAGACAAATTTTCAGAGAAGATAAAATTAACGATAATTTTTCAGTTAAGAGAAAATTTAAGACAAATTTTCCATTTAGAGAAAAATTACGATAAATTTTCGATTTTTAGAAAATTTACGAAAAATTTTAGATATTTTTATTTAAAAAAATTAAAATTTTACGAAAAAGTTCATTTAATGAAATTTTACGAAAAATTTTTAATTTATTGAAAATTTACGAAACATTTTCTATTTTTGATTTGGAGAAAATATACGATAATTTTTTTATTAAAAGAAAATTTACGATAAATTTTTGATTTAGAGAACATTTTCGATAAATTTTCAGTTTCGAAAAAATTTTTGATAAAATTTCAATTTCGAAAAAAAATTTTGATAAATATTCTACTAAAAGAAATTTTTTTGTTTAATGAAAAATTTCGTTAAATTTCTGTTCAAAGAAGTTTTTCGTTAAATTTTTTGTTTACAGAATTTTTACGTTAAATATTCTGTTAAGAGAAATTTTCGTTAAACTTTTGTTTAGAGCAACATTTTTGTTAAATTTTCTGTTTAGAAAAAGTTTTGGATACATTTTCACCAAAGAGAAATTTTTCGATACATTTTCAATTTAGAGGAAATTTACGATAAATTTTTAGTTAAGAAAAAATTTAAGACAAACTTTCGATTTAGAGAAATTTTACAATAAATTTGCGATTTTTAGGAAATTTACGATAAATTTTCGATTTTGAGAAAATTTGGGATAAATTTTTGTTTTAGAGAAAATTTATGATAAATTTTTGTTTTAGAGAAAATTTATGATAAATTTTTGTTTTTAAAGAAAATTTACGATAAATTTTTGTTTTAGAGAAAATTTGCGATAAATTTTTGTTTTAGAGAAAATTTACGATAAATTTTTGTTTTAGAGAAAATTTACGATAAATTTTTGTTTTAGAAAAAATTTACGATAAATTTTTGTTTTAGAAAAAATTTACGATAAATTTTTGTTTTATAGAAAATTTACGAAAAACTTTTGTTTTAGAGAAAATTTACGAAAAACTTTTGTTTTAGAAAAAATTTACGATAAATTTTCGTTTTGGAGAAAATTTACGATAAATTTTCTGTTTTCTCTCGAAAACCTCCTTTAAGAGTACCCTTTCTTTCATTCTTACTTTCAGATCAGCATATTAAATGTATATGTTAGTGTGTGTAGAGTGGGTGTAGTTGTGTGTGTGTAGAGTGGTTGTAGTTGTGTGTGTGTATGAATAGTTGAAGCAATGCAAGAAAGGAGTCACAGCTGTCAATTGTGTTTTTCAATAGACTCTTTAACTACAATTTGAATCTTAAAATCGTTATTGGGAACTGTTGCCTTAACAATTCTATTCAAAGGAAAATGTGTTGGGGGAAAAAAGGTAACGGTGGAAGAGGGAAAATTATATATTTAATATATTTAGTAGTTGAATTAGTAGAGAGAATCGTTCGAGAGAATTTTGTATTGAACTGTGTGTGTATTATTAACGATAACAACAGTATCGAATCGATTTAATTCAATAAAATTCAGTTTATGACAAAATTACGAAAATGACTTAAATAAACAGGAAATCGGGGAGGAATGCTTGTTGATATTTGGGGCTGGATTGCTTTTGTTGATGTTGTTGTTGGTGTTACGTGCAAATGCGTTTGAATCCCATATTCTTGTGAATTCACTCTTTTGTGAATTCACTTCCACACATTAAATTAATACTTTAATGAAAATTTCAATAAATTGTGAATTGAATTCAAATAGAACAAACATACTCACACTCACACAAAAATGTACTTTAAATAATGTTTATTATTAAACTCACACACATACACACATCCTTTGCAATACTTAATATGAGGATTGTTGCTCGTACTTTTGGTAATTTTAATAAATTTCATCGAATTACTCTCTTTCTCACATACAATAAATTTTGCAGGATATTTGCTTATGTGTGTGTGTATGTGTTTGTTTATATTCATTGAAACAATTGTGAAATCCTTTAAATGTTCTAATTCCTAATTTTATATATAATCAATGTATTCGAATTTCGAAACAATTGACCAAAGAAATGGAGAGCAGACTGGTTGGAAGGTCGGTCTATAGGCAGCAGGAGGTTTTCACAAAATAACAGCAGAATAAGAAGAAGGAGAAGATTATTATTGTCTGTTCGATATTTAGATGCTGGTCAATAACATTAACAAGAGTTTTAATGGGATCATTAATTACGGGTAACAACTGTTGGAATTGGCTGAAAGTTATTGCTTCGTTTCTTGTTTCTTCGGTTCAAATAAATTTTATTTAAATATTGATATTTTCAATTAAATAATGGAAATTGGGGATTGTTAATTAAAGGTATTAGAAAAAAACAGCAACATTTAGGAATGAAGAGTGAGAACGAAAATATATTGACACACGGGTCGTTGTATATTGAATATTTATTGCAAATTTAATTAAAAAACAAAAATTTTAAGTCAATTTTCTCTTAATAGAAAATTTATCGTAAATTTTCTCTAAAAAGAAAATTTATCGTAAATTTTCTCTAAATAGAAAATTTATCGTAAATTTTCTCTAAATAGAAAATTTATCGTAAATTTTGTCTTAATATAAATTTATCGTAAATTTTGTCTTAATATAAAATTTATCGTAAATTTTCTCTAAATAGAAAATTTATCGTAAATTTTCTCTAAATAGAAAATTTATCGTAAATTTTCTCTAAATAGAAAATTTATCGTAAATTTTCTCTAAATAGAAAATTTATCGTAAATTTTCTCTAAATAGAAAATTTATCGTAAATTTTCTCTAAATAGAAAATTTATCGTAAATTTTCTCTAAATAGAAAATTTATCGTAAATTTTCTCTAAATAGAAAATTTATCGTAAATTTTCTCTAAATAGAAAATTTATCGTAATTTTCTCTAAATAGAAAATTTATCGTTAATTTTCTCTAAATAGAAAATTTATTGTAAATTTTCTCTAAATAGAAAATTTATCGTAAATTTTCTCTAAATAAAAAATTTCTGTTAATAGAAAATATATCTTAAATTTTATTTACACCGAAAACTTATCGTAAATTTTATTTAAATATAAATGTGGGAATTGAACCTGGTCGCACACGATCGGGTAGACCCTACTAAGGGTTAAGACTGATGGAAGTTAAAACTAATATTGAAACGACCGTTGTATTTGACAGAATAGGACGAAGAGAGATGACAGTATATGACAAGAATATTCTAGAATCGACAAAAACTGACGAGTAACGATTAGATCTCAATAGACGGTCAATTCCGTATATAGTTGAGTTTGAGCACTGGTCCAGGACAGTCGTAGTCTAAAGTTGAAAGAGTTAAGTTGTTAAGTTGTAAAGTTGTAAGAAGTCAAGTGATAAATTTAAGTTGTGAAAGTGTCTTATAAAGTGAATAAGTTTATTTGATTATTTAATTAAAACTTTAAATACCCTAGACTTAAGCCTAATATACATAATATATAATAAACTAAATTCTATTAAAGAATTGTGTTTTAATCAAAGTCATCAAACTTTGTAATAAAACTATCCCACAAATTGGGGACTCGACCGGGATTGTGCCAGTAAAAGTGTAAAAAAAAAAATTAGTTGGAAAAACAATAATTAAATTTGGTGAAATGTGTTGAAGTTAATTAATTTAAAATTGTTGTATAAAAGAGAAGGAATAAATATATTAATACGTGTAAACGCGAAAAGACGAAATTAAAAGAACACAAGTTTAATAAAATTATAAGAGAACAGAAAAAGAGGACTTTGAAGTTAAAGAGCATTTATGAGAAAAAAAACATCTAATTTTTCGTTTATATAAAAGTGTATGAATGTGCATAAAAAAAAAATTTAAGAGATAACAAAAATAACATAAACATTAAGTTTAAAATTAAGAGCAAAAACTTTAATGCACACAAATAATATAGAACAGCGTAAGTGTTTTCAGAGCATAAGTGCTTTTAGAGCATAAGTGTTTTCAGAGAAAAGTGTTTAATCGCTGAAAACGACCGTTAAATAAAACTAGTAAAAGCTTATACAAAAGAATGATAAGATAAAGCGAGTGCAGTGGGGAACTTGATCATATAATTCAAGAGAGGAAAACGACGAGTAAAAGTTGTGCTAGTTATCTCATGTGGAAGTTAGTTACTAAAGAGCTTTGAGAAGGAGAGACTGAGCAGCTGATGTTCTCGGGGAGAGATTGAACGAGTATTACAATAAGATAAGTAGTTTTAACATTTTTATATGTTAATTTGTAAGCTTTTAATTTTTATGATATGAATGTAACTTATTTTCTTTAATTCATATTTTATGTTCTGTTTGGTTCTGTTAAATTCAATGTTAATTTTAAATTCAATGTTAATTTTAGAGCTTAATTTTCTAATGTTACATTCTGTTAAATTGAATTTGTATGTAATTTTATACTACTATAGAATTTTTGAAAAGTTTCTGTTGAAGAGTATTATTCATTTGATAAATTTTTTTTTTCTTTGGAATTTTTAATATTTCTTTTTCAAGTGTTATCATTAATTTTTTTTCATTATTATTTTTATTAATATATTGATTACTGTATAATTTATTATATAATTAATTAATTATTATAGTAGGGATATTCGGGAATATTTGATTTTGTAAGAGTGTTTCTGGACTATTTTAATCATGGACGTTAACAACATTATGGCAATGAATTGTGACGCTTTACGGAGAAAATTGACTGAGTTAGGATTGGACAATACAGGTTTGAAGGCAGTGTTACGCGACAGGCTCCTCCAATATTTCGGTCACCAAATCGATGGGGATGACTCTGAATCTTTAAATTCTGAGTATCAGGATGTAAGTGCTAGGACGCATCCGGAGTTTCGCCTTAGTGGTCCTGTCTTCACCTTGAAAGACATTGCAGATAGTCTGCCATCATTCAGTGGGACTGATTCTTTGGAAGTTAGAAATTGGGTACAAGATTTTGAAGAGAACGCCGAAATAGTAGGGTGGAATTCTGTGCAGAAATTTATTTATGGAAAACAATTATTAAAGGGTGCGGCCAAATTATTTGTTGCAAGTCAGTCCGGATTGAAGAATTGGTCGGCATTGAAAAATGCTTTGATTGAAGAATTCGATGAAACATTATCGTCATCGGAGATACACAGAGTTTTGAGAAACCGTCGCAAACATCCAGGTGAGAGCTATCGCGAATACTTATATGCTTTAATGAAGATAGGCAAGCCAATAAATTTGGACGTTCCGAGTTTGCTTGATTATTTCGTCGAAGGTATTCCAGATTCACGATTTAATAAGAGTATTTTGTACCAGGCAAAAACTGTTGAACAGATGAAGGAACAAATTAAGATTTACGAGAAGATTCGTACTCCACTCGATAGGGGTAACAGGAAATATTATTCTTCAAATGACGTGAAAATTACGACCAAGATAGAGAAGACAGACAAGAACAGAAGATGCTTTAAATGCGGAAATCCCGAACATTTGGCAAAGGATTGTAGGGAAACTCAATTCAAGTGTTTCAAGTGTAATACTCCTGGACACCGTGCAGCCGACTGTAATGAGAATAAACAGAAAGTCAAACTGGAGCCGCGCAGCAATATGAACATTTTGAGCTATAATGAGGAACCTTTTGAGCCGGGAATGAAATACAAGAAATTTCGAATCAGTGACATCAATATTTATGGGCTTATTGATACCGGTTGCAGTATTTGTACGTTAAGGAGAGATGTTTATGAAAAGTTACGTGATGTATTTAAGATGACATCAGAACGTAAAAGATTAAAAGGTGCTGGTGCTGGAGTATTCTATACCCAGGGTTACATTGATGCTCCGATTATTGTTGAAAATATTCAGTTGCAATTGAGATTTTATGTGGTGCGTGCGGAGGATATTGATTATCCGGTAATTTTGGGTAGTAATTTGTTACAATTTGTCGATTTAATGTTCAGCGAAGATGAGGTGAAATTTCTTCCTAAATCAAGCATGAGTATTCAACATAAGCCGGGTGAGACTTTCAAGAAGAATGATTCTTTGGAACTTATTAGCAATTTCCAAGATCTTTGTTTGAATATAGAAAAAGATGAAAAAACAGTAACTGATAAAGAACACGGAACGATTCGACTCTCGGAAGAAAAACTTTGGCGATCAAGAATTTTCCACTACCCAACTATAGGAAGAGTTTACAACGGTTCCCAGGTTTAACGTCATATTTTCGTAGATTCGTTGATGGTTATGCTGTATTGTCGAGACCGATGACTGATTTGTTGCAGAAGGGCAATGAGTTCAAGGTAGATGATGAAGTGATTTCTTCATTTGAGCAACTGAAAATAGCATTGACGAAGAATCCGGTACTTAAACTATATAATCCAAATGCTTTGACTGAGGTCCATACAGACGCTAGTAAATTTGGATATGGTGCAGTCCTGTTGCAGGAAGATTCCGAGGATCACGTAGGACCCATGGCATTGATAGACAAACAACATAATCACATAGTCGTAGATGGATTTCCAAAATTTGTTTGGTTGTATCCCACCAAGGATACTGGGACAGATGCTGTTATAGATCGGTTAGAACGTCAGGCTGCTGTATTTGGTAACCCGAGAGAATAATTTCTGATAGAGGGTCTGCATTCACTTCTAACGCTTTTAGAGAATACTCGAAGACTTTCCTAATATTAAGGAAATTATGGAGGAACAAATTTTACAAGAAATGCAAACAGAAGGAGATAGAGAAGCAATTCAACGCAAACCGCAGAGATGAGAAGAAGTATGAGATTAACGATTTAGTTGCTATAAGACGCACCCAATATGGAGTCGGTTTGAAATTAAAGGGTAAATATTACGGTCCTTACAAGGTGATACGAAAAATGAATCGAAAAAGTTGGCGAAGTCGAGGGCCCACGTAGGACATTTACAGTGGCTGATTATATGAAACGGTGGACGCCAGTATTCGAGTCGAATACCTCGTCAGGAGGGCCGAATGTGGGAATTGAACCTGGTCGCACACGATCGGGTAGACCCTACTAAGGGTTAAGACTGATGGAAGTTAAAACTAATATTGAAACGACCGTTGTATTTGACAGAATAGGACGAAGAGAGATGACAGTATATGACAAGAATATTCTAGAATCGACAAAAACTGACGAGTAACGATTAGATCTCAATAGACGGTCAATTCCGTATATAGTTGAGTTTGAGCACTGGTCCAGGACAGTCGTAGTCTAAAGTTGAAAGAGTTAAGTTGTTAAGTTGTAAAGTTGTAAGAAGTCAAGTGATAAATTTAAGTTGTGAAAGTGTCTTATAAAGTGAATAAGTTTATTTGATTATTTAATTAAAACTTTAAATACCCTAGACTTAAGCCTAATATACATAATATATAATAAACTAAATTCTATTAAAGAATTGTGTTTTAATCAAAGTCATCAAACTTTGTAATAAAACTATCCCACATAAAATACACCTAAATTTTTTAAATCAACAATTTATCGTTAATTTTCATTAAAAATTGATCTTAAAGATTTTGATTTTTATACTGATAGTTAAATTTGTTTAAGTCGAAAATTGATCGTAAATTTCCTCTAAATCAGAACTCTGCTTTAATTTTTCCCTTTATCAAGAATTTGTATGACATTTTCTTATAGATCAAAAACTGATCGTAATTGATCGTATATTTTTTAAAGTCGAAAATTAATATTATTATTATTATTTTTTGAATCGAAAATTTTTGAAATTTTTTTCAAATCCAAATTTTCTCTAAATTAAAAATTAAACATAATTTTTTCCCAAGTAAAAACAAACACATTTAAGCATAAATCAGTAATAAAATTATACGAAGATTATAAATTTTTCGTTTGGTATAATAGATTCGGACTTGAAAATGAAATCATATTTAATCACTTTTTACAGGTTTATGTCTATGCTAAATAATTTTTCTCAAGATCATGGGAAGTTCTGAGGGTTAACTTTTTCGAAAATAGCAAAGATAACAACCTTAATTTTTAGTTTAATTGAAAGAGACAGGGTGTCTAATAAATAATTTTATTAGCAAAATCATTATTGAAGCAAATAAAAATAAATTTTCGAAATAATTGATCGAAAACTGAAATTCAGGTTCAGGTAAAACGAATGATCCACATGATGCTTCTAAAGGAAAAAAATTAGAAAGTTTTTTCAAATGAGCTCCCAACACATCTGAAGGGAAAGCAGCTGGGTTAACGCAGTGCTGGGATTATTTGGTTCGAAAAGTTAAAGTTTTAAAAAGCATAAAAGGATAAAAAAGTTTCTGACAGGAAGGCTATTAACTTCCTGGTCAAAAATTTTATGTTGCTGATGCTCGAGGTATTGTTAAGAAAAGTTTAGGACCCAAAAGCAGTAAAAATGGTTCCAAAGGTTCTTGGGATGACAAGCAATATGCAGTTACGAAAGAAGAAGCCAATAATTAGTTACAACGAGCTCTATAAATAACTTAACTTACATCAAAGAATGTTTTTAAAGAAGGCTGGTTCTATTCTGATTTAGCATCCTGTCATTATGGTAAACAAGCCCTTAAGTGATACAAGAACAATATTGTGGTATATGCACCAAGAGAGACAAAGCCTCCAACCTGTCTGGAGTTAAGGCCAGTGGAGAGATATTGGGCTTTTGTTAAAATTTTTGTGAAAATCTAAGATCACAAAAAGATGTCCAAAGTGTGGTAGATTTTAAACAGAGGTGGATTACCTGTTTGAGCAAAGTGATAGAAAGTACTATAATAACGTTAAAGGAAGCGTTTCCAAAAAAGATTCGAAATAAAAAACTGATTAGTGATTTCGATATATACAAAAACTAGCTAAATCACTTTTCTTAAAAAAAGTGATTCGCTCAGAAAGACTTTTAGAATTTCGAATTTAACTTCGATAATGTATAAACTTTTTTATTTATCAATTTCATGATTCATTTTAAACAAAACAATTTTTTAAATAATTTATTTATTTTATACAGAAAATTAATCTGAAACTTTTTGAAAATAAAAATCTGTTATTTAATATGCAACAATACCACACACATACAGACACACATTTCGATGCAATTATTTTATTTTATTATTGTCATAATTTTATTTTTATTTTTATTCCATAAAGAATTAAACAAGTAAGAATGTTATATGAGACAATGCCAAATTTGCAATACCCTTGACCACATATACATTATACACGTTCACATATACACTCACGGACGTATAAAATATATAAAAGTTTTTCTTTAATATAACACAAGAAAACTTAACGAGTCATAAAGTTAGGTTATATTTTTTGGCTATAGATTTTTTTCTACTGAACCGATTTTGACATTGTTTTAAAAGGTAATGAAGTACGTGATAATTTTCGCAAAATTTCATTCAAATTTTTCGATTTATAAGTGGAAATTTTACAAAAGTTTTTGTTGGAACTTAGAGTTTGTCTAACATATCGACCTATAACTGTTAATATACTGAACCGATTTAGCTGGTTTTAAATAGAAAACTTCTCAGGATTATAGCAAATGTTCGGGCCAAATTTCATTGAACTTTGACATTTATTCTTAATGTAAACTTTTTTGATTTGATGCAAGAACTTATATATACATAAAGTATGGGAAATCTAAGATGATTCATTCCTTCTTAGCATTACATACGGAATGACAAAGTTAACATACCCTCATCACCACCTATAGTAGAGCAGGGCATAGAGAAAACTTCAAAGTTTTACGACACATGCAAAAAAAAGAGATTTATGGTTTTATAAAGTCTGTTATTGTAGTTGTTGTTCTTGCTCTTGATCTAAAACAATATCAGATACAGTATTAGAATATAAATAAAAAAAGAACTAAAATAAAATGACAAGAGTATTGTGTTGGCATAAACGATAAATGACTTTAATTTTAGTTTATACCCTTCAATCAAAATTTAGGTTATAAATGACACAATAAGAAAGAGGAAAAAGATTTTTTTATTTTTTGAAAAAAGTTGTCTGTTGAAATCGAGATTTTTCAGGGACACATTTTCATAAATAAAATTCTTTTTGGTCTTACAGCAGCTTAAACTGTTACACATTTTGGGTTTGAATTGCAGCAAAATCGATTCAGATATAGCAAAGTTATATACATTTTTATGATAGAACCTCAAAATTTTTATTTCATAAAGTTTAAATTTCGGACGTCGCACAGTGTTTCAAATCAATAGGGTAACGTATTGATTTTTTTTCAGGAAGAACAAGCTGTACAAATATAATTTACTTTACAATTATAATTTACTTCGTTTTGCCCAAAAAATGTTGCTCTGCAGGGGCGATACTCCTTCGGGTCTTATCTGTCCTAAGTTGTATCCAGTAAATCAGTTCCTTGAGATAGTTGTTGGCACCAAATTTGAGAACTCTCACTTTTACAGTTCATTAGATATACTATAATCAATATTTACTATGAAAGGGCGCTAGCCCTTCCCCTGATCCTTATCCGTTCTATATTTTCCTTAGTAAAACAGTTCCTTGAGAAAGTTGTCGGGAAAAAAATTTGAGAACTCCCACTGTTATAGTTCTTTAGGTATTCGATAATCAATACATGCTTTGTAAGGGGGTATTTTTCTCCCTGGTCCTTTCGGATTTTTTTTCAGTCTATGTTATTTTCGGGGTCATTCTGCGAAACTTTCATCAAATTTGGCCCAGCGGTTTTAAAGTCAGAAATTCAAGTATTGTGGAAAAAGGTTGAATTTGAGAAACTTTATTTCCCCCAAAATGTAAGTTATTGAACCTTTTTTGTATTACACAAAATCTTATATAGAAACCTTTTAGGAAAGTATAAATACGATATAAGTTACTTGATAAAAATTGTTTATAACTCAAAAAAAGTGTAACTAATTTTTATCGGGAAAATATTGGCAAACAATCAAGATTTTCTGAAAATTCAAATTTAGACGCTTATAACTTTTAATTTCATGAAGATATTTTTAAAATTTTCTCTTAGAAAATGTTCTTAATAAAGCAAAAATATTTGAAAAAAAATTTGGACCCGCTTTAGCATAAAAATTTCGCCAAAATCGGTGAAAAAGTAAAATTATTAATGTTTAAAGTAAATATCTCATAAACTGAAAGAGATAACCAACCCTCACGAGTAAGTTTTTTGTAGGTCTTCACCAGTAGACTTTAAAATTGGTTTAGATGTAAAATATGTGGGATAGTTTTATTACAAAGTTTGATGACTTTGATTAAAACACAAGTCTTTAATAGATTTTAGTTTATTATATATTATATATATTAGGCTTAAGTCTAGGGGGTATTTATAGTTTTAATTCAACAATCAAATATATTTATTCACTTTGATTTTAAGACACTTTCACAACTTAAATTTATCACTTGACTTCTTACAACTTTACAACTTAACAACTTAACTCTTTCAACTTTAGACTACGACTGTCCTGGACCAGCGCTCAAACTCAACTATAGACGAAATTGACCGTCTATTGAGATCTAATCGTTACTCGTCAGTTTTTGTCGATTCTAGAATATTCTTGTCATATACAGTCATCTCTCTTCGTCCTATTCTGTCAAATACAACGGTCGTTTCAATATTAGTTTTAACTGCCATCAGTCTTAACCCTTAGTAGGGTCTACCCGATCGTGTGCGACCAGGCTCAAATCCCACATTCGGCCCTCCTGACGAGGTATTCGACTCGAATACTGGCGTCCACCGTTTCATATACTCAGCCACTGTAAATGTTCTACGTGGGCCCTCGACTTCGCAAACTTTTTCGATTTCATATCGGCCATGATTCATTTTTCGTATCACCTTGTAAGGACCGTAATAATTACCCTTTAATTTCAAACCGACTCCATATTGGGTGCATCTTATAGCGACTAAATCGTTAATCTCATACTTCTCCTCATCTCTGCGGTTTGCGTTGAAATGCTTCTCTATCTCTATCTCTTTCCGTTTGCATTTCTTGTAGAATTTGTTCCTCCATAATTTCCTTAATATTAGGAAAGTCTTCGAGTATTCTCTAAAAGCGTTAGAAGTGAATGCAGACCCTCTATCTGAAATTATTCTCTTCGGGTTACCAAATACAGCAGCCTGACGTTCTAACCGATCTATAACAGCATCTGTCCCAGTATCCTTGGTGGGATACAACCAAACAAATTTTGAAAATCCATCTACGACTACAGGTATGTGATTATGTTGTTTGTCTGTCAATGCCATGGGTCCTACGTGATCCTCGGAATCTTCCTGCAACAGGACTGCACCATATCCAAATTTACTAGCGTCTGTATGGACCTCAGTCAAAGCATTTGGATTATATAGTTTAAGTACCGGATTCTTCGTCAATGCTATTTTCAGTTGCTCAAATGAAGAAATCACTTCATCATCTACCTTGAACTCATTGCCCTTCTGCAACAAATCAGTCATCGGTCTCGACAATACAGCATAACCATCAACAAATCTACGAAAATATGACGTTAAACCTGGGAACCGTTGTAAACTCTTCCTATTATTGGGTAGTGGAAAATTCTTGATCGCCAAAGTTTTTTCTTCCGAGAGTCGAATCGTTCCGTGTTCTTTATCAGTTACTGTTTTTTCATCTTTTTCTATATTCAAACAAAAATCTTGGAAATTGCTAATAAGTTCCAAAGAATCATTCTTCTTGAAAGTCTCACCCGGCTTATGTTGAATACTCATGCTTGATTTAGGAAGAAATTTCACCTCATCTTCGCTGAACATTAAATCGACAAATTGTAACAAATTACTACCCAAAATTGCCGGATAGTCGATATCCTCCTCACGCACCACATAAAATCTCAATTGCAGCGGAATATTTTCAACAATAATCGGAGCATCAATGTAACCCTGAGTATAGAATACTCCAGCACCAGCACCTTTTAATCTTCTATGTTCTGATGTCATCTTGAATACGTCACGTAACTTTTCACAAACATCGCTCCTTATCGTGCAAATACTGCAACCGGTATCAATAAGCCCATAAATATTGATGTCTCTAATTCGAAATTTCTTGTATTTCAATCCCGGTTCAAAAGGTTCCTTATTATAGCCCAACATGTTCATATTGCTGCGCGGCTTCAGTTTGACTTTCTGTTTATTCTCATTACAGTCGGCTGCACGGTGTCCAGGAGTATTACACTTGAAACACTTGAATTGAGTTTCCCTACAATCCTTTGCCAAATGTTCGGGATTTCCGCATTTAAAGCATCTTCTGTTCTTGTCTGTCTTCTCTACCTTGGTCGTAATTTTCACGTCATTTGAAGAATAATTTTTCCTGTTACCCCTATCGAGTGGAGTACGAACCTTCTCGTAAATCTTAATTTGTTCCTTCATCTGTTCAACAGTCTTTGCCTGGTACAAAATACTCTTATTAAATCGTGAATCTGGAATACCTTCGACGAAATAATCAAGCAAACTCGGAACGTCCAAATTTATTGGCTTGCCTATCTCCATTAAAGCATATAAGTATTCGCGATAGCTCTCACCTGGATGTTTGCGACGGTTTCTCAAAACTCTGTGTATCTCCGATGACGATAATGTTTCATCGAATTCTTCGATCAAAGCATTTTTCAATGCCGACCAATTCTTCAATCCGGACTGACTTGCAACAAATAATTTGGCCGCACCCTTTAATAATTGTTTTCCATAAATAAATTTCTGCACAGAATTCCACCCTACTATTTCGGCGTTCTCTTCAAAATCTTGTACCCAATTTCTAACTTCCAAAGAATCAGTCCCACTGAATGATGACAGACTATCTGCAATGTCCTTCAAGGTGAAGACAGGACCACTAAGGCGAAACTCCGGATGTATTCTAGCACTTACATCCTGATACTCAGAATTTAAAGATTCAGAGTCATCCCCATCGATTTGGTGACCGAAATGTTGGAGTAGCCTGTCGCGTAACACTGCCTTCAAACCTGTATTGTCCAATCCTAACTCAGTCAATTTTCCCCGTAAAGCATCACAATCCATTGTCATAATGCTGTTAACGTCCATGATTAAAATAGTCCAGAAACACTCTTACAAAATCAAATATTCTCGAATATCCCTACTGTAATAATTAATTAATTATATAATAAATTATACAATAATCAATATATTTATAAAAAAATCTTAATGATACACTTGAAAAAGAAAAACAAAATGTAACAAATTCCAAAGAGAAAAAATAGGG
The DNA here is from genome assembly GCA_004302925.2 of Cochliomyia hominivorax. NCBI lineage: Eukaryota > Metazoa > Arthropoda > Insecta > Diptera > Calliphoridae > Cochliomyia > Cochliomyia hominivorax. The sequence continues at coordinate 70,351,445 of PYHX02000494.1, forward strand.
TAATTAATTCATCGACAGAAACTTCAAATTCAATTTAACATAATGTAAACATAAGAATATTAACATTAAGCTCTAAAATTAACATTGAATTAAACAGAACCGAACAAAACATAAAATATGAATTAAAGAAAATAAGTTACATTCATATCATTAAAAATTAAAAGCTTACAAATTAACATATAAAAATGTTAAAACTACTTATCTTATTGTAATACTCGTTCAATCTCTCCCCGAGAACATCAGCTGCTCAGTCTCTCCTTCTCAAAGCTCTTTAGTAACTAACTTCCACATGAGATAACTAGCACAACTTTTACTCGTCGTTTTCCTCTCTTGAATTATATGATCAAGTTCTCCACTGCACTCGCTTTATCTTATCATTCTTTTGTATAAGCTTTTATTAGTTAAATTTAACGGCCGTTTTCAACGATTAAACACTTTTCTCCGAAAACACTTATGCTCTAAAAGCACTTATGCTCTGAAAACACTTACGCTGTTCTATATTATTTGTGTGCATAAAAGTTTTTGCTCTTAATTTTAAACTTATATGTTAATGTTTATGTTATTTTTGTTATCTCTTATGTTTTTTTTATGCACATACATACACTTTTATGTAAACGAAAAATTAGATGTTTTTCTTAGATTTTCTTGGGGATTTTACACTTTCAATTCTCATAAATGCTCTATGTTCTCTTATAATTTAATTAAACTTGTGTTTTTAATTTCGTCTTTTCGCGTTTACACGTATTAATATATTTATTCCTTCTCTTTTATACAGCAATTTTAAATTAATTAACTTCAACACATTTCACCAAATTTAAATTTGAATATTATTTTTCCAACTAATTCTTTTACACTTTTCACTGGCACAATCCCGGACGAGCCCCCAATTTGTGGGATAGTTTTATTACAAAGTTTGATGACTTTGATTAAAACACAATTATTTAATAGATTTTAGTTTATTATATAATATATATTAGGCTTAAGTCTAGGGGTATTTATAGTTTTAATTCAACAATCAAATATATTTATTCACTTTGATTTAAGACACTTTCACAACTTAAATTTATCACTTGACTTCTTACAACTTTACAACTTAACAACTTAACTCTTTCAACTTTAGACTACGACTGTCCTGGACCAGCGCTCAAACTCAACTATAGACGAAATTGACCGTCTATTGAGATCTAATCGTTACTCGTCAGTTTTTGTCGATTCTAGAATATTCTTGTCATATACAGTCATCTCTCTTCGTCCTATTCTGTCAAATACAACGGTCGTTTCAATATTAGTTTTAACTGCCATCAGTCTTAACCCTTAGTAGGGTCTACCCGATCGTGTGCGACCAGGCTCAAATCCCACAAATATGTGACTAATTTTGGAACCCTGTGGACCGACCTCCGGAAGGTCTACAATGCCCAATTCAAAACTACAAATCTCCTACACTTCTACTGTCACTATGTGAAATTTCACTGTAATTGAACTAGTGATTTGGAGGTCATAGATTTAATTGAACTTAATTTTTTCATTTGAAACACTGTGCGTCCACTCTATTTTATAAACTTTTGGGAATTTAAAAATTCGCTTCTAACTCCCCCTTTAAACTCTCTTACAATTTTTTAAACCCTCCACCACGACAACTAGTGAAGAGGGTATATTAATTTTGTCGTTTTGTGTGTAACGATAAGGAATCATCTTATACCCCATCTTATACCCCATGCATATATACATTCCATTAAACAAAAATCTGAGTCGATTTAGCTATGTCCATCTGTCTGTCAGTTGTTAACACGCTTACATGCACAACAATTGACACAGCTCAATGAAATTTGACCAGAGTAATTTTTATAGCCCTGAGATGTTTCCTATTCAAAACCAACAAAATCGGTTGAGTATGTTAAAAGATTTAGACCGATATCTGAGACAATCTCTAAGTTCAAGCGAAGATCTTTTGTCAAATTATGAATTGTAAATCGTTAAATTAGAATCATATTTTGCCACAATATTAAGTTATGTGCACTTCAATATCATTTCAAAAATGATCGAAATCGGTTCAGTTATAGCTAAAATTATAAATTATAAAATTTTTAACTTAATAAGCGTTCCTGTGTTATATTTAAGAAAAACTTCTATATATTGTATACTTCAGTGAGTGTATATGTACGAAACATAACATATGTACTTCACACACATTTGTGGTGGAGGATATTTTAGATTCGGCATAACCATATAAAGCATTCTTACTTGTTTTTATAAAAAAAAAAGTTTTTGATTTCATACAGATTGAATTTTTGAAATGTTGAAACCACCTTCAAAATTGACAACAAAAGAGTCATGCAACAAATAAATGTAAAACATTTGCAAATTTAGGCAACAAAACTTTTAAATAATTTATTTGCTTAACAAATGTTTCCCACAAACACACACACGCACACACACACACACATCTATACCAGGATATATTTTTAACACAGACGGAACGTTGCAACGGAATTGAGTAAATAACAATAAAATATGAATAATAATGGGGTTTTTTTGGTGACTGGACATGTGTGTGGTCCAAATTGCAACCAAAGAAATATTTTATAAATTTTTTTTGCTTAAAAAAAACGGTACAATAAATTTTATTTATGCAATAATTGGAGGAGAAAAAGCTTTATTGTGGGAATTTTAGCATTAAATTTGTTATTCAATATCATTTCAAATTTGTTAACGAGATGATAAAATTTTTATCGAAATAAAATTTTACACACAAATTTTCGAATACCGAACAGAAAAGTAGTGCAAGGTTAAAGGCAAATGGATTAAAAACAAATAGGGAGTGAGATCGAATAATCTTAAGGACACTTTTCCCATTAAAACTTTTCACCAAAATATTTGAAGGCATGGTCCACATGATGTCTATAAAACCATATAGAAAAATGGTGTGATATAAAGCAAATTTTTCTATAGAAAATTGCTCTAGAATTAGAGAAATTTTCGATAGAAAATTGCTCTAGAATTAGGGGAAATTTTCTATAGAAAATTGCTCTAGAATAAGGGAAAATTTTCTATAGAAAATTGCTCTAGAATTAGAGGAAATTTTCTATAGAAAATTTCTCTAGAATTAGAGGAAATTTTCTATAGAAAATTTCTCTAGAATTAGAGGAAATTTTCTATAGAAAATTTCTCTAGAATTAGAGGAAATTTTCTATAGAAAATTCTCTAGAATTAGAGGAAATTTTCTATAGAAAATTTCTCTAGAATTAGAGGAAATTTTCTATAGAAATTTCTCTAGAATTAGAGGAAATTTTCTATAGAAAATTTCTCTAGAATTAGAGGAAATTTTCTATAGAAAATTTCTCTAGAATTAGAGGAAATTTTCTATAGAAAATTTCTCTAGAATTAGAGGAATTTTCTATAGAAATTTCTCTAGAATTAGAGGAAATTTTCTATAGAAATTTCTCTAGAATTAGAGGAAATTTTCTATAGAAAATTTCTCTAGAATTAGAGGAAATTTTCTATAGAAATTTCTCTAGAATTAGAGGAAATTTTCTATAGAAAATTTCTCTAGAATTAGAGGAAATTTTCTATAGAAAATTTCTCTAGAATTAGAGGAAATTTTCTATAGAAAATTTCTCTAGAATTAGAGGAATTTTCTATAGAAAATTTCTCTAGAATTAGAGGAAATTTTCTATAGAAAATTTCTCTAGAATTAGAGGAAATTTTCTATAGAAAATTCTCTAGAATTAGAGGAAATTTTCTATAGAAAATTCTCTAGAATTAGAGGAAATTTTCTATAGAAAATTTCTCTAGAATTAGAGGAAATTTTCTATAGAAAATTTCTCTAGAATTAGAGGAAATTTTCTATAGAAAATTTCTCTAGAATTAGAGGAAATTTTCTATAGAAAATTTCTCTAGAATTAGAGGAATTTTCTATAGAAAATTGCTCTAGATTAGAGAATTTATAGAATTTCTATAGAAAATTGCTCTAGAATTAGAGGAAATTTTCTATAGAAATTTCTCTAGAATTAGAGGAAATTTCTATAGAAAATTGCTCTAGAATTAGAGAAAATTTCTATAGAAATTGCTCTAGACTTAGAGCAAACAAAGTTTTATTTAATTTATTTTATTTATTATTTTCAATATTTTTTATCTTGTTTTTATTGTAAATTTACGTTTTACATTTTAAAATTCATGACATGCAAAATTTCACGTAATTTGTGTATCTTTTTTTTTATACAAAAGTTAATTATTTACAAAATTGTTATTATCGTTCTCTTTTTCTCGATACAATTATTAATATTATTTAAAAATATGCTCTTTCTCACATTCTTACTCTTTATTTTATTGTTACTAATGAATTAACGCTCTTTTATTCATAAAATTCTAAATTCTCTTTCGTTTAAAATATTCTGAGCGTCACAAATTATTGATAACAAGTAAGAATGCTATAATTGGCTATGCTGAATCTTTAGTACCCTCCTCCACAAATGCCAGTGAAGTAAATATGTTATGTTTCGTACATTCACACTCACACATATACTCACTCACAGAAAGGAAGACTTAATTATATTTTTGCCTAAAACTTTTTTACTACTGAACCGATTTTGATAATTTTTGGAATTGAGGTTGAAGTTTATTATATAATTTGTCGATTTCTAAATCACAATTTTACGAAAGTTTGTTGCTTGAAATTAGAGTTGCCTCAGATATCGGTCTATATCTTTATTAAAGTCTGATCAAATAGGAAACTTCTCAGGACTACAACAAATACTCAGGTAAAATTTTATTAAGCTTTGTCAATTATTGTGGATGTGAGTGTGCCAACAACAGACAGACGGACATAGCTAAATCTACTCAGATTTTGATTTGATGCAAGAACATATATACCTTATTGGGTTTTGATATGATTCCTTCTTAGTGTTAC
>PYHX02000494.1:70356450-70376665 GCA_004302925.2 Cochliomyia hominivorax
TTAAACATAATGATAAATAGATTGTGACTCTATGGAGGGGTGTTATAGTGGCGCCATATTGGACGTTAATTTTTTTTTGCAAAATTTTTGTTTTTATTTCATTTTTTCTGACTAATAGCCCGATGAGACCTTTTTGAAATCTTACATGGGAATTTTTAACTTATGATTTCCGAGTTATTTGTATTTGAATTTTCAACAAAAAATTTTTTAAAGATCTTAAATCAGTTTTTTTTATATCCGAAAGTATTGCTCCGATCAATTAAAAAGAAACAAAATTTTAAATCAAACCAAAAAAAGATCGAGGTCAGTATCATTAGTCAGTTGAAAAATTATCAAATTTCAGTTTTTTTTCGGACGAAAAAGTGTCTTCACTTAATTTTATCTAAAAAAAATTTTGTCTTAAAAACCTGTTTAAAATTAATATTTGTCTGCTTTCGTTTAAATCTTGTATCGAAAAACCAAGTCCTTTTGTTAAAATTTTGAATTTAACCTTTATGTTCTTCTAAAATTCTGAAGCCTGAATTATAAACGGAGTATAGTTTTGGAAACCACAAGTGTGGTTGACAAAATGGACCATAATGAATATTTATTTGAGTAAAGCTTTATTAACGAATATTTCCTTGATTTTTGAGGTTAGAACAGATATAATTCTAAAATTTGTTTTCTACTTGACCGATGTTGTCGCTACAGGACTTTAACAAATAACCTGGTCAAATGTCGTTAAAACCGGATAATTTCTGATTGTGATATTTTGCTTATAAAGTGTTAAACTCCCGGACGTTTTTCACACATTTGATCTTGTAAATGATATAAATGTTATTTTATATTAGCGGATATATTAACCTCAAAGATATCGTTGAGTTATATTAGTTTTGGATTATGTTAAATAAAATTAAAGTCCCTGAGAACAAATTGTATACGAACGCACAGTGTGTTCAAATTAATTTTCTTAAATAATTCTGTAAACTTTGAACCATTACAAATGGTGTTTTCGAGTAGAAGACCCATGTAGTAAAGGATGTAGTCGGTGACCTTTGGTACATTTATGTTTAAAAATTCCAAAAATACGGTTCAAAATATTTCCAAAAAAACGGTCATTTTGAGACACTTAAGATCGTATTCATAACCTTAAATTAAATCCTGGAAGGATGTTGAAATTTTTTCTTTACTTTAAAATGTTTGCAAGGATATATAAAACATAATGATAAATCCCCGGAGGCGTTAGAGGACTTGCCTTCAAAAACAAAACCGAACAAAGGCAAAAATAATTAATTAAATTTTTTTAATTTTAAGAAAATGTCGAAATAATAAAAATATTTCACCTCAACACGATTTTGTACGAATATGGGGAACGTCAACAAAGACACTGCAGAGGATGATCAGTTAATACTGAGACCCTAACTCCTGGGAACGAAAAATAAATTGACACTAAACCACACATAGAGGGCGTTGTTTTATGCAAAGATTTATATGAAACTGCATTATCCTAGAACTAATAAAGCTAAAGCTAAGAAATTAGCTACTTTAAAGGAATTACAACAAAGCTGAAAAATAAAAACCAACAACAAGCTTTGTTGAGGTCTTATGCTCTGTGTAGGAACAACGGGAAAATATTTATAATCAAATCCCTATTAAGGAATATCTGTCTTACAAGAGCGTTTATAACTTTAACTCAAGGACTATTTATTTAAATCGTTTTATACTAATTTCATCTGGAGATATAATATTCCAATTTGTGATCTTGCTTTTTAAAATTTAGTGTAATAACTTATCCTCATTCCTATAAATATCTGGAAACTCAGTTGGCTTTCGTTTCATACTGCATGGGTTAGGCTTTTTGTTTGCTTCTAGAATAAAATGATATAACAAAGGTGCAGCAGATCCCTTCTATTAATTTATTTCCATATTATTCTAATTTTAATGTTTAATAAACAAAATACACGTTTCCAAATGATAATCGCGATTTAAATGAATAATGACGTATGACCAAAGTTTTCAAGATTAAAGGCATTAATCTATAAGCTTTAATTTTTTACAGGCGAATTTATAATCGACAATAAGTGAGAGTGTAAATAGAAATGGCAGTGAAGATTTTAAGAAAAGCTACAGTTACTTTTGGAGGACTTTTACGTTATGTGTCGTTTTACGGTATTTAAATTTAGCCAATTGAAAAATGTTGAAGTTTTAAACGATTTTCGGGAGGGAGGGATCCTCCAATACCCTCCACACTCACGTTTACTATATAAAAAAGTACTTCTTAAATATAACACAGGAACACTTAATGAATCATAAAATTTTATATATTTTTGACTATAACTTTTTCTACTGAACCGATTTCGACTATTTTTGTGATGACAATGAAGTACATACAACTTAAACTGTGGCAAAATTACATTCCAATTTTACGAAAGGCCTTTGCTTGATCTTAGAGGTGGCCTCAGATATAGGTTTATATCTTTTAATATACTGAATCGATTTTGCTGGATTTAAATAGGAAACTTCTCAGCTTTATAACTAATACTCAGGCCAAATTTCATTGAGTTCTATCAAATAATGTGTATGTGAGAGTGCCAACAATAGACAGAGAGGCGGACGGACATATAGACAAAGCTGAATCGATTCAGATTTTGATTTTATGCAAAAATGTATGTATATATACATTATGAGGTCTGAGTTGATTTCTTCCTTGTGTTGCACACGACATGACAAAGTTAATATACCTTCTTCAACACTTGTGCTGGTAGAGGGCATAAAAACTTTATTATAGTCTTAACTACTAGATGCTCTTAACTAAACTATTTGTTTTTTATTTATTTTTATTTATTTATTAAATTAAACTAATAAAAAAATCCACTTAAAAAAAGACGATAAAATTCTATTGTTTTAACGTTTATGAAAATAAATAAATTCTAATCATGATTTTAAACACGTCAGAGTTAATCAGAATTAAGAAAAAACTTTTCTAATTGATGAAAAAAATTTAGATAAATTTTATATAATTTTTTTTTTAAATTACATTCGCATTAAATATACCCCCTTCTTCTCGCTCACCTTTACAAAGAAATTAATTTGATTCTTGACTTTATTGAACTCATATTCAATGACGGCTCTATAACAGGTCGTTAACATAAAAGCCTCCTCAGTTCCCACCAACTTTATGTCGATATTAATTATTTTAAAATTTTCAAAATCTTTGGTTTCACTAAAATTCTTAATTAATTTTTGTTGTCTCAATAATTTTGGTATAATTTCATCTTTTAACCATAAAATTTCACTATTTTTATTAAATGACATGATTTTAAGTTCAATTATATTTTCTGTTTTTTTTTTTTTGTACTTAATTTTGAGACAAAACGTTTAAGACCATCTATGAAATACAACTAAATTGACTTTTGTCAGCTTTTTGCCATCTGATCGTCAGAGACGCAGATTATTTGCTTTTATACCCTCCACCATCACAACTGGTAAAGAGGGTATATTAACTTTGTCATGCCGTGGGTAACACTAAGAAGGATTCATATCAAAACCCAATAAGGTATATATGTTCTGGCATCAAATCAAAATCTGAGTAGATTTAGCTATGTCAGTCTGTCTGTTGTTGGCACACTCACATCCCCAATAATTGACAAAGCTTAATAAAATTTGACCTGAGTATTTGTTGTAGTCCTGAGAAGTTTCCTATTTGGTCAGGCTTTAATAAAGATATAGACCGATATCTGAGGCAACATCTAAGTTCAAGCAACAAACTTTCGTAAAATTGTGACTTAGAAATCGACAAATTATATAATAAACTTCAACCCCAATTTCAAAAATTATCAAAATCGGTTCAGTAGTAAAAAAAGTTTTAGGCAAAAATATAATTAAGTCTTCCTTTCTTTGAGTGAGTATATGTGTGAGTGTGAATGTACGAAACATAACATGTTTACTTCATTAGCATTTGTGGAGGAGGGTACTAAAGATTCAACATAGCCAATTATAGCATTCTTATTTGTTATCAATAATTTGTGACGCTCAAAAAATTATAAACGAAAGAGAATTTAGAATTTTATGAATAAAAGAGCGTTAATTCATTAGTAATAATAAAATAAAGAGTAAGAATGTGAGAAAGAGCATATTTTTAAATAATATTAATAATTGTATCGAGAAAAAGAGAACGATAATAACAAATTTTGTAAATAATTAACTTTTGTATAAAAAAAAGATACACAAATTACGTGAAATTTTGCATGTCATGAATTTTAAAATGTAAAACGTAAATTTACAATAAAAACAAGATAAAAATATTGAAAATAATAAATAAAATAAATTAAATAAAACTTTGTTTGCAATAAATTTTTATAAAGAGAAAATTGGCTCTAAATACAGTATACTTTCAGAGCAGTTTTCTACAGGAAAATTGGATCTACATTAAAACAATTTTCTATATAAAAAATTGATCCAAATCAAATCTAATTCCTACAGGAAAATTTGATTAAAGTCTAGAGCAATTTTCTACAGAAAATTTCCTCTAATTCTAGAGCAATTTTCTATAGAAAATTTCCTCTAATTCTAGAGCAATTTTCTATAGAAAATTTCCTCTAATTCTAGAGCAATTTTCTATAGAAAATTTCCTCTAATTCTAGAGCAATTTTCTATAGAAAATTTCCTCTAATTCTAGAGCAATTTTCTATAGAAAATTTCCTCTAATTCTAGAGCAATTTTCTATAGAAAATTTCCTCTAATTCTAGAGCAATTTTCTATAGAAAATTTCCTCTAATTCTAGAGCAATTTTCTATAGAAAATTTCCTCTAATTCTAGAGCAATTTTCTATAGAAAATTTCCTCTAATTCTAGAGCAATTTTCTATAGAAAATTTCCTCTAATTCTAGAGCAATTTTCTATAGAAAATTTCCTCTAATTCTAGAGCAATTTTCTATAGAAAATTTCCTCTAATTCTAGAGCAATTTTCTATAGAAAATTTCCTCTAATTCTAGAGCAATTTTCTATAGAAAATTTCCTCTAATTCTAGAGCAATTTTCTATAGAAAATTTCCTCTAATTCTAGAGCAATTTTCTATAGAAAATTTCCTCTAATTCTAGAGCAATTTTCTATAGAAAATTTCCTCTAATTCTAGAGCAATTTTCTATAGAAAATTTCCTCTAATTCTAGAGCAATTTTCTATAGAAAATTTTCTCTAATTCTAGAGCAATTTTCTATAGAAAATTTTCTCTAATTCTAGAGCAATTTTCTATAGAAAATTTCCTCTAATTCTAGAGCAATTTTCTATAGAAAATTTCCTCTAATTCTAGAGCAATTTTCTATAGAAAATTTCCTCTAATTCTAGAGCAATTTTCTATAGAAAATTTTCTCTAATTCTAGAGCAATTTTCTATAGAAAATTTTCTCTAATTTTCTATAGAAAATTTCTATGCTCTAATTCGGTTTCTACATTTTTAGCAGCGTTCCTGTGAGCCTTAAATGTTTTTCAACTTGCATAAGCTTTAACTTTTCGTACGAAATAGTCCGAGCACTGACCTAACCGGGTAGTTTTCCTATCGATACTGTTTAAAAACATTGAAACAGTTTGACGCAGACCTTTGAATGTTTCACCAATTTTTTTGTAGGACCAAGTGGGATTTTGTTGAAACTATTTAATAATTTTAGTGCGCACTTTTCATCTGGTCACTCAGATTTATCAGATTAACAATTGAATTCATTTGTTGGACACTGCCAGTTATTATGGTCAAAAAATAATTCAATAACATTTTGGTGAAAAGTTTTAATGGAAAAAGTGTCCTTAAGATTATTCGATCTCACTCCCTATTGGTTTTTTAATCCATTTGCCTTTAACCTTGCGCTACTTTTCTGTTCGGTATTCGAAAATTTGTGTGTAAAATTTTATTTCGATAAAAATTTTTATCATCTCGTTAACAAATTTGAAATGATATTGAATAACAAATTTAATGCTAAAATTCCCACAATAAAGCTTTTTCTCCTCCAATTATTGCATAAATAAAATTTATTGTAGCGCTTTTTTTAAAGAAAAAAAATATATAAAATATTTCTTTGGTTGCAATTTGGACCACACACATGTCCAGTCACCAAAAAAACCCCATTATTATTCATATTTTTATTGTTATTTACTCAATTCCGTTGCAACGTTCCGTCTGTGTTAAAAAATATATCCTGGTATAGATGTGTGCGTGTGTGTGTGTTTGTGGGAAACATTTGTTAAGCAAATAAATTATTTAAAAGTTTTGTTGCCTAAATTTGCAAATGTTTTACATTTATTTGTTGCATGACTCTTTTGTTGTCAATTTTGAAGGTGGTTTCAACATTTCAAAAATTCAATCTGTATGAAATCAAAAAAATTTTTTTATAAAAACAAGTAAGAATGCTTTATATGGTTATGCCGAATCTAAAATATCCTCCACCACAAATGTGTGTGAAGTACATATGTTATGTTTCGTACATATACACTCACTGAAGTATACAATTTATAGAAGTTTTTCTTAAATATAACACAGGAACGCTTATTAAGTTAAAAATTTTATAATTTATAATTTTAGCTTTAATTATTTTTGGGCTTTTATCAACTGAACCGATTTCGATAATTTTTGAAATGATATTGAAGTGCACATAACTTAATATTGTGGCAAAATATGATTCTAATTTAACGATTTACAATTCATAATTTGACGAAAGATCTTCGCTTGAACTTAGAGGTTGTCTCAGATATCGATCTAAATCTTTTAATATACTTAACCGATTTTGTTGGTTTTGAATAGGAAACATTTCAGAACTATATAAAATACTCTGGCCAAATTTCATTGAGCTGTGTCAATTGTTGTGCATGTAAGCGTGTTAACAACTGACAGACAGATGGACATAGCTAAATCGACTCAGATTTTGATTTAATGCAAATATACATTATGGGGTCTAAGATGATTCCTTATCATTACACACAAAACGACATAATTAATATACCCTCTTCACTAGTTGTCGTGGTGGAGGGTTTAAAAAATTGTAAGAGTGTTTAAAAGGGGGAAGTTAGAAACGAATTTTTTAATTCCCAAAAATTTATAAAATAGAGTGGACGCACAGTGTTTCAAATGACAAATGAAGTAGAGTTAAATCTATAACCTCAAAATGGCTAGTTCAATTACAGTGGAATTTCACATAGTGACAGTAGAAGTGTAGGATATTTGTAGTTTTGAATTGGGCTTTGTAGACCTTCCAGGGGTCGGTCCAAAATTAGTCACATATTTTACATCTAAACCAATTTTAAAGTCTACTGGTGAAGACCTACAAAAAACTTACTCGTGAGGGTTGGTTATCTCTTTCAGTTTATGAGATATTTACTTTAAAAATTAATAATTTTACTTTTTCACCAATTTTGGCGAAATTTTTATGCTAAATCGGATCCAAATTTTATTAAAATATTTTTGCTTTATTAAGAACATTTTCTAAAGAGAAAATTTTTAAAAAAATATCATCATGAAATTAAAAGTTATAAGCGTCTAAATTTGAATTTTCAGAAAATCTTGATTGTTTGCCAATATTTTCCCGATAAAAATTAGTTACACTTTTTTTGAGTTATAAACAATTTTTATCAAGTAACTTATATCGTATTTATACTTTCCTAAAAGGTTTCTATATAAGATTTTGTGTAATACAAAAAAGGTTCAATAACTTACATTTTGGGGGAAATAAAGTTTCTCAAATTCAACCTTTTTCCACAATACTTGAATTTCTGACTTTAAAACCGCTGGGCCAAATTTGATGAAAGTTTCGCAGAATGACCCCGAAAATAACATAGACTGAAAAAAAATCCGAAAGGACCAGGGAGAAAAATACCCCCTTACAAAGCATGTATTGATTATCGAATACCTAAAGAACTACAACAGTGGGAGTTCTCAAATTTTTTCCCGACAACTTTCTCAAGGAACTGTTTTACTAAGGAAAATATAGAACGGATAAGGATCAGGGGAAGGGCTAGCGCCCTTTCATAGTAAATGTTGATTATAGTATATCTAATGAACTGTAAAAGTGAGAGTTCTCAAATTTGGTGCCAACAACTATCTCAAGGAACTGATTTACTGGATATAACTTAGGACAGATAAGACCAGAAGAATTATCGCCCATACAGAGCAACATTTTTTTTGGGCAAAACGAAGTAAATTATATTTGTAAAGTCAATTATATTTGTACAGCTAGTTCTTCCTGAAAAAAAATCAATACGTTACCCTATTGATTTGAAACACTGTGCGACGTCCGAAATTTAAACTTTATGAAATAAAAATTTTGAGGTTCTATCATAAAAATGTATATAACTTTGCTATATCTGAATCGATTTTGCTGCAATTCAAACCCAAAATGTGTAACAGTTTAAGCTGCTGTAAGACCAAAAAGAACTTTATTTATGAAAATGTGTCCCTGAAAAATCTCGATTTCAACAGACAACTTTTTTCAAAAAATAAAAAAAATCTTTTTCCTCTTTCTTATTGTGTCATTTATAACCTAAATTTTGATTGAAGGGTATAAACTAAAATTAAAGTTATTTATCGTTTATGGCAACACAATACTCTTGTCATTTTATTTTAGTTCCTTTTTTATTTATATTCTAATACTGTATCTGATATTGTTTTAGATCAAGAGCAAGAACAACAACAACTACAATAACAGACTTTATAAAACCATAAATCTCTTTTTTTTGCATGTGTCGTAAAACTTTGAAGTTTTTCTCTATGCCCTCCTCTACTATAGGTGGTGATGAGGGTATGTTAACTTTGTCATTCCGTGTGTAATGCTAAGAAGGAATGAATTATCTTAGATTTCCCATACTTTATATATAACTTCTTGCATCAAATCAGTCCTGAGAAGTTTTCTATTTAAAACCAGCAAAATCGGTTTAGTATATTAAAAGATATAGGTCGATATGTTAGACAAACTCTAAGTTCCAACAAAAACTTTTGTAAAATTTCCACTTATAAATCGAAAAATTTGAATGAAATTTTGCGAAAATGATCACGAACTTCATTTCCTTTTAAAAAAATGTCAAAATCGGTTCAGTAGAAAAAAAGTTATAGCCAAAACATATAACTTAACTTTATACATAATGTATATGTGGTCAAGGGTATTGCAAATTTGGTATTGCCTCATATAACATTCTTACTTGTTTAATTCTTTATGGAATAAAAATAAAAATTATGACAACAATAAAATAAAATAATTGTATCGAAATGTGTGTCTGTATGTGTGTGGCATTGTTGCATATTAAATAACAGATTTTTATTTTCAAAAAGTTTCAGATTAATTTTCTATATAAAATAAATAAATTATTTTAAATACAAAAAAAAATATATTGTAAAATTATCATTTTAAAAATAAAATTGTTTTGTTTAAAATGAATCATGAAATTGATAAATAAAATAGTTTATAAATTTTCGAAGTTAAATTCGAAATTCTAAAATCTTTCTGTGCGAATCACTTTTTTAAGAAAAGTGATTTAGCTAGTTTTTGTATATATCGAAATCACTAATCAGTTTTTTATTTTGAATCTTTTTTGGAAACGCTTCCTTTAACGTTATTATAGTACTTTCTATCACTTTGCTCAAACAGGTAATCCACCTTTGTTTAAAATCGACCACACTTTGGACATCTTTTTGTGATCTTCAATTCTATTTTTAATAAAAAACCCAATATCTCTCCACTGGCCTTAACTCCAGACAGGTTGGAAGCTTTGTCTCTCTTGATGCATATACCACAATATTGTTCTTGTATCGCTTAAGGGCTTGTTTACCATAATGACAGGATGCTAAATCAGGCTAGAAAATAAATGGAGACATTATGAAGTCTTACGAATAGAAGCAGCCTTCTTTGTAAACATTCTTTGATGTAAGTTAAGGTATTTATAGAGCCCGTTGTAACTAATAATTGGCTTCTTCTTTCGCAACTGCATATTGCTTGTCATTTCAAGAACCTTTGGAACCATTTTTACTGCTTTTGGATCCTAAACTTTTCTCAACAATATCTCGAGCATCCACAACATAAAATTTTTGACCAGGAAGTTGCGAAAAATCTGCCAGAACATACGTTTAGTCATCCATTATGCAGCAAGAATATTAAAAAAACTTGACTTCAATTTCCGTACTCTGTTTTTGGCCTCTAAATTTTAACAGCCTTCCTGTCAGAAACTTTTTGATCCTTTTATGCTTTTTAAAACTTTAACTTTTCGAACCAAATAATCCGAGCACTGTGCTAACCCAGCTGCTTTCCCCTCAGATGTGTTGGGAGCTCATTTGAAAAAACTTTCTAATTTTTTTCCTTTAGAAGCATCATGTGGATCATTCGTTTTACCTGAACCTGAATTTCAGTTTTCGATCAATTATTTCGAAAATTTATTTTTATTTGCCTCAATAATGATTTTGATAATAAAATTATAGATTAGTCACCCTGTCTCTTTCAATTAAACTAAAAATTAAGGTTGTTATCTTTGCTATTTTCGAAAAAGTTAACCCTCAGAACTTCCCATGATCTTGACAAAAATAATTTAGCATAGACATCAACCTATCAAAACTGATTAAATATGATTTTATATTCAAGTCCGAATCTATTATACCAAATGAAAAATTTATAATCGTATAATTTGATTATCTGATTTATGCTTAAATGTGTTTGTTTTTACTTGGGAAAAAATTATGTTTAATTTTTAATTTAGCGAAAATTTAGACATTTTTCGATTTGAAAAATTTCAAAAGTTTTCGATTCAAAAAAAAAAAAAAAAAAATATTATTAATTTTCGACTTTAAAAAATATACGATCAATTACGATACGATACAAAATTAACTATCAGTAAAAAATCAAAATCTTTAAGATCAATTTTTAATGAAAATTAACGATAAATTGTTGATTTAGAAAATTTAGGTGTATTTTATATTTAAATAAAATTTACGATAAGTTTTCGGTGTAAATAAAATTTACGATATATTTTCTATTAAGAGAAAATTTTCAATTAAGATAAAGTTTACGATAAATTTCCTATTTAGAGAAAGTTTACGATAAATTTTCTATTTACAGAAAATTTACGATAAATTTTCTATTTGAAGAAAATTTACGATAAATTTTCTATTTGGAGAAAATTTACGATAAATTTTCTATTTGGAGAAAATTTACGATAAATTTTCTATTTGGAGAAAATTTACGATAAATTTTCTATTTGGAGAAAATTTACGATAAATTTTCTATTTGGAGAAAATTTACGATAAATTTTCTATTTAGAGAAAATTTACGATAAATTTTCTATTTAGAGAAAATTTACGATAAATTTTCTATTTAGAGAAAATTTACGATAAATTTTCTATTTAGAGAAAATTTACGATAAATTTTCTATTTAGAGAAAATTTACGATAAATTTTCTATTTAGAGAAAATTTACGATAAATTTTCTATTTGGAGAAAATTTACGATAAATTTTCTATTTAGAGAAAATTTACGATAAATTTTCTATTTGGAGAAAATTTACGATAAATTTTCTATTTAGAGAAAATTTACGATATATTTTCTATTTAGAGAAAATTTACGATAAATTTTCTATTTAGAGAAAATTTACGATAAATTTTCTATTTAGAGAAAATTTACGATAAATTTTCTATTTAGAGAAAATTTACGATAAATTTTCTATTTAGAGAAAATTTACGATAAATTTTCTATTTAGAGAAAATTTACGATAAATTTTCTATTTAGAGAAAATTTACGATAAATTTTCTATTTAGAGAAAATTTACGATAAATTTTCTATTTAGAGAAAATTTACGATAAATTTTCTATTTAGAGAAAATTTACGATAAATTTTCTATTTAGAGAAAATTTACGATAAATTTTCTATTTAGAGAAAATTTACGATATATTTTCTATTTAGAGAAAATTTACGATAAATTTTCTATTTAGAGAAAATTTACGATAAATTTTCTATTTAGAGAAAATTTACGATAAATTTTCTATTTAGAGAAAATTTACGATAAATTTTCTATTTAGAGAAAATTTACGATAAATTTTCTATTTAGAGAAAATTTACGATACATTTTCAATTTTAATTAAATTTTCAATATATATTCAATATACAACGACCCGTGTGTCAATATCTTTTCGTCCTCACTCTTCGTTCCTAAAATGTTGCTGTTTTCTTTAATACCTTTAATTAACAATCCCCAATTTCCATTATTTAATTGAAAATATCAATATTTAAATAAAATTTATTTGAACCGAAGAAACAAGAAACGAAGCAATAACTTTCAACCAATTCCAACAGTTGTTACCCGTAATTAATGTCCCCATTAAAACTCTTGTTTATGTTATTGACCAGCATCTAAATATCGAACAGACAATAATAATCTTCTCCTTCTTCTTCTTCTGCTGTTATTTTGTGAAAACCTCCTGCTGCCTATAGACCGACCTTCCAACCAGTCTGCTCTCCATTTCTTTGGTCAATTGTTTCGAAATTCGAATACATTGATTATATATAAAATTAGGAATTAGAACATTTAAAGGATTTCACAATTGTTTCAATGAATATAAACAAACACATACACACACACATAAGCAAATATCCTGCAAAATTTATTGTATGTGAGAAAGAGAGTAATTCGATGAAATTTATTAAAATTACCAAAATTACGAGCAACAATCCTCATATTAAGTATTGAAAAGGAAACAAAATATCTACAAAGAAAGAGGAGAATGTATGTATGTGTGCGAGTTTAATAATAAACATTATTTAAAGTACATTTTTGTGTGAGTGTGAGTATGTTTGTTCTATTTGAATTCAATTCACAATTTATTGAAATTTTCATTAAAGTATTAATTTAATGTGTGGAAGTGAATTTACAAAAGAGTGAATTCACAAGAATATGGGATTCAAACGCATTTGCACGTAACACCAACAACAACAAAAGCAATCCAGCCCCAAATATCAACAAGCATTTCTCCCCGATTCCCTGTTTATTTAAGTCATTTTCGTAATTTTGTCATAAACTGAATTTTATTGAATTAAATCGATTCGATACTGTTGTTATCGTTAATAATACACACACAGTTCAATACAAAATTTTCTCGAACGATTCTCTCTACTAATTCAACTACTAAATATATTAAATATATAATTTTCCCTCTTCCACCGTTAACTTTTTTTCCCCCAACACATTTTCCTTTAAATAGAATTGTTAAGGCAACAGTTCCCAATAACGATTTTAAGATTCAAATTGTAGTTAAAGAGTCTATTGAAAAACACAATTTGACAGCTGTGACTCCTTTCTTGCATCGCTTCAACTATTCACACACACAAACATATACAGTTAATATGCTGATCTGAAAGTAAGAATGAAAGAAAGGGTACTCTTAAAAGAGATTTTCAAGAGAAAACAGAAAATTTATCGTAAATTTTCTCCAAAACGAAAATTTATCGTAAATTTTCTCCAAAACGAAAATTTATCGTAAATTTTCTCCAAAACGAAAATTTATCGTAAATTTTTTCTAAAACAAAAGTTTTTCGTAAATTTTCTCTAAAACAAAAGTTTTTCGTAAATTTTCTATAAAACAAAAATTTATCGTAAATTTTTTCTAAAACAAAAATTTATCGTAAATTTTTTCTAAAACAAAAATTTATCGTAAATTTTCTCTAAAACAAAAATTTATCGTAAATTTTCTCTAAAACAAAAATTTATCGCAAATTTTCTCTAAAACAAAAATTTATCGTAAATTTTCTTTAAAAACAAAAATTTATCATAAATTTTCTCTAAAACAAAAATTTATCATAAATTTTCTCTAAAACAAAAATTTATCATAAATTTTCTCTGAAACAAAAATTTATCCCAAATTTTCTCAAAATCGAAAATTTATCGTAAATTTCCTAAAAATCGCAAATTTATTGTAAAATTTCTCTAAATCGAAAGTTTGTCTTAAATTTTTTCTTAACTAAAAATTTATCGTAAATTTTCTCTAAATTGAAAATGTATCGAAAACTTTTTCTAAACAGAAAATTTAACAAAAATTTTGCTCTAAACAAAAGTTTAACGAAAAATTTCTCTTAACAGAATATTTAACGTAAAAATTCTGTAAACAAAAAATTTAACGAAAAACTTCTCTGAACAGAAAATTTAATGAAATTTTTCATTAAACAAAAAATTTTCTTTTAGTAGAATATTTATCAAAACTTTTCTCGAAATTGAAATTTTATCAAAAAATTTCTCGAAACTGAAAATTTATCGAAAATGTTCTCTAAATTAAAGATTTATTGTAAATTTTCTTTTAATAAAAAAATATCGTATATTTTCTCCAAATCAAAAATAGAAAATGTTTCGTAAATTTTCACTAAATTAAAAATTTTTCGTAAAATTTCTTTAAATTAACTTTTTCGTAAAATTTTAATTTTTTTAAATAAAAATATCTAAAATTTTTCGTAAATTTTCTAAAAATCGAAAATTTATCGTAATTTTTCTCTAAATGGAAAATTTGTCTTAAATTTTCTCTTAACTGAAAAATTATCGTTAATTTTATCTTCTCTGAAAATTTGTCTTAAATTTTCTCTAAACTAAAAATGTATCGAAAATTGTCTTTTAAGGGAAAATTTATTAAAAATTTTCTATAAACAGAAAATTTAACAAAAATTTTGCTCTAAACAAAAGTTTAAAGAAAAATTTCTCTTAACAGTAAATTTAACGTTAAAATTCTGTAAACAAAAAAATTTAACGAAAAACTTCTCTGAACACAAAAAATTTAACGAAATTTTTTATTAAACAAAAAATTTTCTTTTAGTAGAATATTTATCCAAAATTTTCTCGAAACTGAAAATTTATCCAAAATTTTTCGAAAATGTCCTCTAAATTGAAAATTGATCGTAAATTTTCTTTTAATAAAAAGAATTATAAAAATTTTCACTAAATTGATTTTTTTTTCTTAAAATTTCTTTAAAATTAAATTTTTCGTAAAATTGAAATTTTTTTAAATAAAAAATTTATCGTAAAATTTCTCTAAATCGTAAATTAATTCCAAATTTTCTTTAAAACGAAAATTTCGAAAAAATATTTCAAATTGAAGTATGAAGTTTACTTCTTGTATTAGAATTCCCTTTTGAAATTTTCGTAACATTTCAAATGTTTTTTTGTGTATCATTGTATGTCATGAATTCCATATGTAGGTGCATATGTATTAATTTGTATGTGTATGTAATTGTTTGTGTCTGTGTGTTTGTATGTCATATCATTTCATATCATTATTATTGTTTTGTGTTGATTTCAATTTATATTGTCGTTTCAAAAAGGGATTCTTCCATTTATGACATTCGTAATTGTTATTCATGGTATTTTGTTAAATTGTCTCTTGGTCCCTCTCTATGCATTTCTCTCTCTCTCACTCTCACTCACTAAGTTTTATTTCGTTTAATCCTGTTGGCTCTTTGTGTCATATCCTTTTGTTTGAATATGTTTTCTAAAATGTATTTAAGTATTTAATTTTCAAATCAGGTTTTCATATCCATTACAAACGTATAACAATAACACATATACAATTACACATATGTTTTTGGTATACATGAGTGTGTATGCGAGTGTGTTGGTTATAGTCCTTTTTGATTGTGTTCATGTGATGGCTGTTGCTTTTTGGAATATTAGATTAAAAGGTTTTTATCGTTTTACATTTGTTTCCTTTTTGTTATTATTTCCTTTTTGTTGTTGTAGTTGTATTCTAGTTTTTTTCTCCTTAAAGTGTTTTTTAAAAATGTTAATGGTTTTCAGGGGTCAAATGCTGGATGGAGACACATGTTTTTTTAAACTTTTTTTTTTTTTTTTTGGTTTAAGAGAGAAACTTTTTTGTTGCTTCAAATACGATTTGTAATAAAATTTAGTTGTCCTGATTGTTTCATTTGGAATATATTTTTTTAGGAGAAAACAAGATAAATTGGGATAAAAGTTTTAAATAAGTGGAGAATTAAAAAGTTGTTTAAAACAATTTTCTATAAAAGTCAAAACATTTTTATCAAAATTAAGAATATTTTAGCAGATGATTTAAAATTAGATTATTTTGTGATGATTTTCGGCTTAAGTACTTGGAGACACTTTCAAATATTTTTCTAAATGATGTTAGGAAATGTTTTTGCTTCCTTTTGAAATAATATTTAAAATTTTTTTCTATAACGAGAGTTGGAAAGCTCTGATCGCTTGAGGGCCTTTTAAAATTTAAAGCTCTGATTTTTATTTGTTTAAAATCTTCTTTTGTAAGATATCATGAAATTTGAAATTCAGGACAATAATTAATCCTCTGATTATATATGGAGTGAGATCGAAAAATTCTTAACATACATATATGTTAATAAAAACGGAATCACTAAATTTACAGTTGTTTTATTTGATTATTTGGTATTATTAGACTAGATTAGGTTGAAAGGAGGAGACCAACTCCATAATCTCATACCCATTGGCATACACAGCCACTATTTCAGCTTGTTGTGCGCTCCAAGTGTTAAAAAGTGTTCCATACCATATGCTGACAAGAACAACTTCCTCAATTTCCTCCAGTTATTCCCTTAAGGTATCATCCATAAAATACTAGGATCTCAGTGACTTGAATGATGGGCAATGACAGAGAAAATGCTCTATCATATCAATTTCCTCCCCACATGCCCTGCATTGAAGGATAGAGTGTCCTGGCAAAATATCCCTCATCATACCTTTATGTATTTTTAAATACTCATGGTTTTCATATCATCGGGGTCTCCCAAAGTATTTTTGTAATAATGGCGTTATTCTGCAGTGACCTGTGTTCTGTTATCACCCACTTCTTTAGTCTCGTCCTTAATGCATTAAGTGGCATTGGACTCAACAGTCGTATAGCTTACAACCCTTTAGTAGTTATAGCCAGATAGTTTGACACCGCATTTCCAATAACGCCTTGGTGTACGGGTACCCATATTATATGTATTCTCCCAACCTTGAAGTATGTTGATGGCAACTTTACACTCCATTTACTTACAATTAAAAAAATCTTTCGGAAGTTATTAATCACTAGTGATAAAATTCTGAACCTTTTCGTAAACTCTTTCATTAACGTTTTTATAGTGCTTTCTGACACTTTGTACTAACAGTTAGTCCATCTTCGTTTAAAATCTACCACATTTTTGAACACTTTTCCGTGTTTCAAAACTCTTAACAAGAGCCAAAGGTCTTTCTACTGACCTTAGCTTCGGGCAGTTTAAAGACACAAATACCACATTATTGCTATTTACACTCAAGGCTTATAAAGTCTTGTGAATGGATGCAGCTTTTTTTGTAAATATTCCTTGATATTCCTTGACAGAACATACGTTTCGTCATCCGTTATGCAGCAAGAATATTTGCTAGAAAACTTGTCTCCAATTGCTGTACTCTGTTTGTGGTTACTCAAGAAGGTTTTGAGCCTTTGTTTGTACCAAATAGCTTGAGCATTGAGCTAACCGGCCTGCTTTCCTACCGGGTTTGTTGGGAATTATTTTGAAATAATTTCTGTTTTATGGCTTTAGAAGCAGCATTTGGACCATTCCATAAGTAAGTCTGAACCAGAATCAACTCACAAGTTCATGCGATACTGTTTAATAACCCTGTAAAAATTTTGATGAACACTTGGTCACATTTGTAGGACCAAGTTGGGGTTTTCAAATATTTAAAAATTTTTGTACGCACTTTTTCCTGGTCACTAACTTTAATTAGTTTAACAATTTTTCATTTGTTTGACATTAAACATAATAACTGACATTATTATTATGTTACGTGTTATAATTTTTCGATCTCACTCCTTATATACGTTATTTTATTCAGAAACTGTGAAAAATTATCTCTTCAGAAATTTCCATAAAAATTATGCTATAAAATTATTCATATTATTTCACCACAAAAATGAATATTTAAGTTTTGTTTTAATTTAAATTTTTATCCTTTTTTTCTTAACCCCCTTTTTTTCTGGTTACAAAAAGTCCTTGTAAGTGGATGTTTAAAACAAACTAAATCTTGCAAAAATGAAACATAATCATTTCTACGTGTTTTTTTCAAGAGTTTTTATTTGAAAAACATAAAAACTTCTTGTATTCGTAGTTTATTTCAAAAAAAAACATTCTGTGACTCAAGAGTTAAAAGTTAAAGATACAAGATTCAAGTTTTAGTTACAATTTATAAACATAACTGAAAGAGAGAGGGGAGAGAGTTATATAAAGTCTATATTAAATTTCATCCAAAAATAAAAGAAAAAAAAAAAAAACAAGTAAAAGTTATAGTCGGTTAAGTCCGACTATTTAATACCCTACACCACATTGTTGGTTGTTATTGGTAATTAGCAAAAACGGCCGTCGTATAAATTTATTTTCTAAATTAAGAGAGCACTATATTATGGGATTTGTGCCTTTAAAAAGAACCTATTCTAGGGGGATTATACGGGACCAAGAGGAAAATATCTACCGACTCTTGTAAAATTTCGTACATAGATTCTTACCATTGTTTATTCTAATTTGACAGATATATATGTGAGTTTTAAGCCCTTCAAAGTTATATTTTTAAGAGGTGTTTGTATAGGACCTTTGAGAAATAATGGACTGATCATTTTAGAATTTCATAAGACTCATTTACGCCAAATCGCTTTATATTCAGGGCTTCTATGACTTTAAAACCCCATTCCGGAAGGAAGATTTGTGTGGGGGTTAGGTGAAATAATGGATCCACCATCAACAATTAATAAGCATTGTCCTTGGACCAGAAAATTAACACGTGCCTAATTTCACTTAGGAATCTCTACAATTGCGATCAGCATTTTGTTTAAAATTTTTACATGTAGTCGTGACTCTAAACCTTATAAAAAAAGTGGCGGTTGCAATATATTATTCTGCCCGTTACAAACTTCTGCACAAATGCATAATACCCCAACTACATACCTTGGTGTAGGGTAAAAACACAAAAATGTAAAAAGTTTGTCTTAAGAAGTAAAAATAGTTTTTTTTTATTTTGCATCCTTTTGGCTGAAATATGATTAACAAAATTTTATGTTAATGAAGAGAGAGGGTCGTTTAAGAAATTTTAAGAAATTTAGCGAATTATAAAATTTTATTATTCAAATCAAAAATAATTGTAAAATCAAATTTCACTTCATGTATGTTAATTTCATCGGCGTATTAGGAATTCACTATCCACCCTCGCTTCATGCAAACGCATTGAAAACTTTCTTAGAAGTTGTATCAGCTGAAAATTTGTTTTCAAAACTTTATTTCATCAAAAAACCAAAATTCAATATCAATTATTAAAGATAATTTTTATTTTAAACTTAAAATTCTTAATTTTTCTATGCGGGAAATTAATACGAGGGGTTAAATTTTGCAACTCATTAGTAAAGAAAATAATCTTATTTTAATGAGTGAATTATAACATGAAAAGTGGGGAGCAAAAAGTTTTAAAAGTATTATTTGCTTAAAAAGCCATAAATTGCCCTGAGTATGAATCTTCTAATAATGTTTAAATTCTGTTAATTTCATATTAAAATAAAATTTAAATTAAGTTATTTTCGGCGGATTACACGTAATTAATGTAAATTAAAAGGAATGAACCTAAAATGTGTGGAACCAAATAAAAGTTTTTCTATTCACAGGAAGTTAAACAAAAATTTTCTATTTAGAGAAAATTTACGAAAAATTTTTGATTTAGAGAAAATTTGCCATAAAATTTCGATTTAGAGTAAATTTGCGATAAATTCTCGATTTAGAGAAAATTTACGATGAATTTTCGATTTAGAGAAAATTTACAATGAATTTTCGACTTAGAGAAAATTTTCTCTAAATCGAAAATTTATCGATTTAGGGAAAATTCACGATAAATTTTTCGATTTAGAGTAAATTTTCGAGGTAGAGTAAATTTACGATAAATTTCTGATTTAGAGTAAATTTACGATAAATTTTCGATTTAGAGAAAATTTACGATAAATATTCGATCTAGAGAAAATTTACGATAAATATTCGATTTAGAGAAAATTTACGATAAATTTCCGATTTAGGGAAAATTTACGAAAAATTTTCGATTTAGAGAAAATTTACGATAAATTTTCGATTTAGAGAAAATTTACGATAAATTTTCGATTTAGAGAAAATTTACGATAAATTTTCGATTTAGAGAAAATTTACGATAAATTTTCGATTTAGAGAAAATTTACGATAAATTTTCGATTTAGAGAAAATTTAC